>OZ018337.1:49676869-50253080 GCA_963969495.1 Ceratothoa steindachneri
TTTAGAATGACTTCAGCACTCTTATTGCTTACACTCCTCCTAATGAATCCCAATATCCTATTAGCTTTATTCTTAGCATTTAGGCATTGCTTTCTAGGACGAAGGTCTGAACTTACCAAAATACCCAAGTCCCTCTCACAATCGGTCCTCCCTAAATTTCTCCCATTTAATTTATAACTATTCAGTGGATTATTTCTACCTATACTAAGTACACTACATTTGTCTATGTTAAACTTCATTTGCCATTTCTCAGCCCAATTGGACAGAATGGTCAATTCCTCCTGCATTACAACAGCATCAGAATCAGCCCTAATGGCCCTACCTAGCTTAGTATCATCAGCAAATTTACTCAGGTCACTACTTATACCTATGTCAAGATCATTAATATAAATTAAGAATAGCAATGGACCCAAAACAGATCCTTGCGGAACTCCACTGCTAATACACCCCCACTCAGATTTAACTCCATCTATACTAACTCTTTGCTGTCTGTCACCAAGCCATGACTGAATCCACCTAAATATACTGCCATCGATTCCGTGTGCTTTAACTTTGCTCAGAAGCCATAAGTGTGGCACTCGATCAAAAGCCTTACTAAAGTCCAAGTATAAAATATCATAGTTTTCATCATTATCTGCTGCTTCATACACCTTACTATAAAAAGACAGCAAATTAGTCAGACAGGATTTACCCTTACTAAAGCCATGCTGTGATTCCTTTATCAACTTATGCTTATCCAAGTGATCCCTAATATTCCTTGCTATAATAGATTCCATCATTTTCCCTACCACTGATGTCAAACTTACTGGTCTGTAATTAGACATATTTGTTTTATCCCCTTTCTTAAATATAGGTATCACATTGGCTTTCTTCCATGCCACTGGCACAATGCCACTCTCCAATGATTTTCTAAAGATGCATGCTAGGGGCTCACTTAACACATCCTTACATTCTTTCAAAATTCTAGGAAAGACCTCATCAGGACCGGGTGCTTTACTACTTTTGATTTTATCAATTTCCTTTGTCACTATCTCCTTTGTGATCAAGATATCCTTTAATTTCTCTTCATAATTACCCCGAAAGATCATTGACACCTCAGGTATATTTAGAGTATCCTCCTGTGTAAATACTGAGAGAAAAAAGTCATTTAGCATTCCAGCCATTGAGTCCCTATCACTCACTAATTCTCCACTGGAATCTATAAGTGGGCACCCAAACTCCCAGGAAAACTACATCCAGAGGATTGCGTCCAGAAACAAGGGTATTACCAATCAAGGCTTGTCAAGAACTAAATCATGCAGCTATAGATATATACAAACAATATTAATATATACAAAACTTAGGAACCATCACAACCTTCCCTTCCTATAAACTCATCCAACCTACTCTTAAATACATTTAAATTTGGACTACCTACTACCCTCCGCGGCAATTTGTTCCAGAAGTCCACCACTCGATTGATGAAAAAATATTTTCTTAAATCCAACCTACACCCTTGCTTTTTAATTTTCAAGTGGTGACCTCTAGTCCGATTTCCATCATAACATAACATGTTTTATGTTATGTTATGATGGAAATCGGACTAGAGGTCACCACTTGAAAATTAAAAAGCAAGGGTGTAGGTTGGATTTAAGAAAATATTTTCTCATCAATCGAGTGGTGGACTTCTGGAACAAATTGCCGCGGAGGGTAGTAGGTAGAACAAATTTAAATGTTATGTTATGTATATTTCTCTTAATGAAACCCAGAACTCTACTTGCCCTATTTCTTGCTTTAATACACTGCTTAGAAAACCTTAATGACTTATCTATTACTACTCCTAGATCTTTCTCATCCTCTACTGAGCTCAGCCAATGCCCATCCATTTCATAGTTAAATTCTTTATTATCTTTTCCCACGTTAATAACTTTGCACTTATCAAGGTTGAAAGTCATTTGCCACTTATGTGCCCAGGATAAGAAATTTATTTAAATCCCCCTGCACTTTAAAATTATTATCAATATCTTTAACTAAAGCTGCTAATTTGGTATCATGCGCAAAAATTGACACTTTATTATTAACTGCCTCCCCAAGATCGTTTATATAGATGACAAATAATAATGGACCGGGAACTGATCCCTGAGGAACCCCACTGATAACATCCCTCCACTCTTACTTTACACCATTTAGCACTACCCTTTGCTTCCTGTCTTTCAGCCACTCAGCTATCCAATTTGAAACACCCCCACATATCCCAATCATTTTTAATTTATCAACTAGTCTCCTATGTGGTACCTTATCAAATGCTTTACTAAAATCTAAGTAAATTATATCTACATTCTCTCCCTTATCTATTTAATCTGTTACAAACTCCAGAAAGTCTAGTAAATTAGTCAAACATGATCTACCTGATCTAAACCCATGCTGAGCATCGCTGATTAACCCCTCCCTCTCTAGATGTTGGCAAATCCCTTTTTTAACTATTTTCTCAAGAATTTTACAGACTACAGGAGTTAGGCTAACCGGTCTAAAGTTATTTGGATCCTCTTTACTACCCTTCTTGAAAATGGGGACTACATTCGCTCTCTTCCAATCATCGGGTATTTCTCCATATTCCAGTGACCTAGTATATAACTTCTCCAGAGCTATTGAGATACTTTCTACCCCTTCTTTAAGTATCCTAGAATGAATATTATCAGGGCTAGAGGCCTTGGTAGTATCTAACTCACCTATTAGTCCTTTTATCGTCCTCCGATCCACACTAATGGTAGTAAACACCTCTTTCCCTGACCCATCAGTAACATAACATAACATAACATAACATAATTTAACGGATGACAAAAGCCACAAGGGCCTATCAAAGGTCATCCGTATCCATCAAATCCCACCCATATAATGCATCCATAGGATTTTGTCAGATCATGCAGCTACAATATACAATTTAACAATCCATAGGAATGTCCAACCATGCATCTACAATATATAATTTAAAGCCTCCATAGGAGTCTGTCAAAAACAAAATCAAAATCCCCCAAAATATACAATAAAAAGAAACTGCATCCACAGGAATGAGTCAAGAAACATATCCACATACCAAAAAGTAAGAAATTAACCCTCCATCCCCATATAATCATCCAATCTGCGCTTGAAAACATTCAAGTTTGGGCTGTCTACAGTCTCAGGTGGCAAACTATTCCAATAATCCACCACTCTGTTAGTGAAAAAATATTTTCTAACATCCAGTCTGCACCTCTGTTTTTTAATCTTTAAGTGGTGGCCTCTAGTTCTATTACTACCTTCTAACTCAAATAACTTGCTGAAATCTAATTTATCCATCCCAGAAAAGATTTTAAAAAGCTCAATCATATCTCCCCTCACACACCTTCTTTCAAATGAAAACATATTTAATACCCTCAGTCTATCTTCATATTGAAGGTGCTTCAGGGATGGTATTATTTTTGTTGCCCTCCTTTGTACTGACT
The DNA here is from genome assembly GCA_963969495.1 of Ceratothoa steindachneri. Classification (NCBI taxonomy): domain Eukaryota; kingdom Metazoa; phylum Arthropoda; class Malacostraca; order Isopoda; family Cymothoidae; genus Ceratothoa; species Ceratothoa steindachneri. The sequence goes on from OZ018337.1 coordinate 49,680,331, forward strand.
CTAATAAGTTTATATCATGTCTAAAATGTGGTGACCATGCCTGTATACAGTACTCTAAATGTGGCCTGACATAAGAGTTGTATAGTTTAAGGATGACCTCCTTACTCTTGTAGCTAACGTTTCTTTTAATGTAACCTAGCACCCTATTTGCTCTATTTTTTGCCTCAATACACTGCTTTGAAAATTTCAGTGACCTATCTACTACCACTCCTAAGTCTTTCTCATCTTCAACTGAATTAAGCCAATATCCATCCATCTCATAGCTAAATTCCCTATTATCTCTCCCCATGTTAATAACTTTGCATTTATTAAGGTTAAAAGTCATCTGCCACTTCTGAGCCCAAGCTAACAGCTTATCTAAGTCACCCTGCACTTTAAAGCTACCCTCAACCTCTTTGACTACAGCTGCCAATTTAGTGTCATCAGCAAAAATTGACACTTTGCTATTTACACCTTGCCCAAGATCATTTACATAGATTATAAATAATAAAGGGCCTAAAACTGATCCCTGAGGTACGCCACTAATAACATTCCTCCACTCTGACCTCACTCCATTCAGTACAACTCTCTGTTTCCTATTTTTCAGCCATTCAGTTATCCAATTTAAAACGTTCCCACATATCCCATGCAGCTTTAATTTATGAACTAGTCTTCTATGTGGAACCTTATCAAAAGCTTTGCTGAAATCTAAGTAGATCACATCAACTTTCTCACCCCTATCTAATTCTTTAGTTACATAATCCATAAAATCCAGTAAATTAGTTAAACACGATCTATCTTTTCTAAAACCATGCTGAGCATCATTAATTAACCTGCTACTCTCTAGATGATCAGAAATTCCCTTCTTAACCATCTTCTCAAGAATTTTACAGACTATAGAAGTTAAGCTTACTGGTCTAAAGTTATTTGGGTCCTCTTTGCTTCCCTTTTTAAAAATTGGCACTACATTTGCCAATTTCCAATCATTTGGTATTTCTCCAGACTCTAGTGATCTAATAAATATCTTCTCGAGAGCTACTGCAATACTTTCTACACCTTCTTTGAGTATCCTAGAATGAATGTTGTCAGGGCCAGATGCCTTACTAGTATTTAACTGAATTATAAGCCCTTTAATTTCTTCTCTGTCTATATTAATAGAATTTATCACTACTACATAATTTCACGGATGACAAAAGCCACAAGGGCCTATCAAAGGTCATTCGCCTCCGTCAAAACCCACCCACAAAAAGCACCATCACGAGGGGAAGACAAAATCAAAGTCCCACCACAGAAATTAAATTAGCTCAGTACTATACATAAGACTATTTAGTTTCTCCTTTGTAAATACTGATGCAAAATGACCATTTATTACCTCAACTATTTCCTCATCAGTTTCTGTCACAACCCCTTATATTTGATAGGTCCTATTTTAACTCTGCCAGACTTGTTATTAATTTTATAGTAACTAAAGAACTTTCTAGGATCTTTGTTGCTATCCTGAGCTAATTTAATTTCTGTGGTGGGACTTTGATTTTGTCTTCCCCTCGTGATGGTGCTTTTTGTGGGTGGGTTTTGACGGAGGCGAATGACCTTTGATAGGCCCTTGTGGCTTTTGTCATCCGTGAAATTATGTTATGTTAGGAGTCTTTCCAAAACAAAATCAAAGTCCCCCAAAATATACAATAAAAAGAAACTGCATCCACAGGAATGAGTCAAGAAACATATCCATATACCGAAAAGTAAGAAATTAACCCTCCATCCCCATATAATCATCCAATCTGTGCTTGAAAACATTCAAGTTTGGGCTGTCTACAGTCTCAGGTGGCAAACTATTCCAATAATCCACCACTCTGTTAGTTAAAAAATATTTTCTAACATCCAGTCTGCACCTGTGTTTTTTAATCTTTAAGTGGTGGCCTCTAGTTCTATTACTACCTTCTAACTCAAATAACTTGCTGAAATCCAATTTATCCATCCCAGAAAAGATTTTAAAAAGCTCAATCATATCTCCCTTCACACACCTTTCAAATTCACTGACATTATCATTAAATATATTTTCATTAACCCATGATTCAACTATACATATTATATCTATATTTTCATGAATGATATAACTAAATTATTCATCCCTCTTATTTCTAAGACTACAAGCATTTGTGTAAAGACAACTCAGCCCACCTATCCCTGAAGCACCTGAGGGCCGATCTCCTCTGCATCTCCTTTCTCTCCTTCCCTGACCCTGTACTCTTGTATTTCCCTGACCACTATCACTACTCAAGTAATTTAACCCTAAAGCACTTCCATTAGCCTGCCTACCTTCTACAAATCTCTGTTTGCTTCCTTTCCCTGCCTCACTTTGAGCCATTAAATTTCCCTGACCACTATAAAACCTATTTTCCTGCCTCTAAAGACCTAATAACACTATCTAATTCCTGCCACAAAACCTCAACCCCATCTCGGCTCCGATGGAGTCCATCCATCACATACAAACCCTTTTCCCATAAAACCCACTCCAAACATCTACAAACACCAATCCTGACTCCTCGCACAAACCTTTCACATATTCATTCAACCCCATTGCACAAGACAACCATTCCATCCCCACATCCATTCTCGGAAGCACACCTGAAAAAATGCCTTTTAGTCTACTTTCACACATTCTTTCAATCAGCCTTTTATACCGCTGTCGTAACTCACAAGTACCCACCTTCTTTACATCGTTTACTCCGACGTGTGTAATCATAACTGCTTCCCTCTCATACCCAGACACCGACCTATCATACCTCTCACACCTGTGTGAGAGGTACACCAGCACCCGGCAGACAAACTCTCACTCCCTTCCATTTACTTTCACTCAACTTCCTATCTAAATACCTAATCTGAGAGTCACCCATCACAATCACTTCAGTCATTCTCCTATTCTCTCTAGGCCTAGTATTACCCTCCCTCCTGCTCTCACTCACTTGACCTCCTATCTACTTTCAGGCACGGCCACGCCAGACAAATCTCTTTCAAATTCTTCCTCTCTCAGGGCATCAAATCTGTTAGTTAGCCTAACAGGTTCCATGTCCCTCTCATTCACACACCTAACCTGTCCTAACTTATCTATTCTGTTCACTTTCACCCACCACTCATCATCACTTACTGCTTTCCCTACCAAATTAGCAGCTGTAGTTAAAGATATTGATGAAAATTTTAAAGTGCAGGGGGATTTAAATAAATTGTTATCCTGGGCACATAAGTGGCAAATGACTTTCAACCTTGATAAGTGCAAAGTTATTAACATGAGAAAAGATAATAGAGAATTTAACTATGAAATGGATGGGCATTGGCTGAGCTCAGTAGAGGATGAGAAAGATCTTGGAGTAGTAATAGATAAGTCATTAAAGTTTTCTAAGCAGTGTATTGAAGCAAGAAATAGGGCAAATAGAGGGCTGGGTTTCATTAAGAGAAATGTCAGTTCAAAAGTAAGGAGGTTATTCTTAAACTCTATAACTCTTATGTTAGGCCACATCTAGAGTACTGTATACAGGCATGGTCCCCACATTTTAGACACGATATTAACCTTCTTGAGTCAGTGCAATGGAGAGCAACAAAGATTATTCCTTCCCCGAGGCACCTTGAATATATAGATAGACTGAGGGTATTAAATATGTTCTCGTTCGAAAGGAGGTATATGAGAGGGGATATGATTGAGCTGTTTAAAAAATTTTCTGGGATAGATAAATTGGATGTTAGCAAGTTTTGGGAGTTAGATGATGGAAATCGGACTAGAGGTCACCACTTGAAAATTAAAAAGCAAGGGTGTAGGTTGGATTTAAGAAAATATTTTTTCACCAATAGAGTGGTGGACTTCTGGAACAAATTGCCGCGGAGGGTAGTAGGTAGTCCAAATTTAAATGTATTTAAGAGTAGGTTGGATGAGTTTATGGGGAGGGAAGGTTGTGATAGTTCCTAAGTTTTGTATATATTAATATTGTTTGTATATATCTATAGCTGCATGATTTAGTTCTTGACAAGCCTTGATTGGTGATACCATTGTTTCTGGATGCAATCCTCTGGATGTAGTTTTCTTGGGAGTTTGGGTGACTTAAAAAAGAGGCCGTTTGACTCAGATGACCTATGATGGGCCCTTGTGGCTTTTGTCATCTGTTATATTATATTGTGGGGGACTTTGATTTTGTCTTTCCCTGGCGATGGTGCTTTTGTTTTTGATCCGCTCGTGTGGCTGGTTTAAATTGTATATTGTGGGCGCGTGATCTGACACAATCCTATGGATTGTTTAAATTGTATATTGTAGATGCATGATCTGACACAATGCTATGGATTGTTTATAAAGTAGCTGCATGATCTGATATAGTCCTATGTGGGTGGGTTTTGATGCATGCGGATGACCTTTGATAGGCCCTTGTAGCTTTTGTCATCCGTGAAATTATGTTATGTTATGTTAAGTGATATAATAATTATTTACATACGGCGAGTTATGATATAATCTATAATATTTACGTTTCTGTATAGACTTTTGTGATTAAAATTCAACAAAAGTTAAATATATAAATATAAGATTAGTTTAGACTTTAGGATATTTTAGTTTATTTGTAAGGGTCTTAATTGTCCCATGAGCTATTTAGTTGCCATTTTCTCACTTTTTTAGTGGTAACTATTATATTTTTCCTTTATTTATTTATTTTTATTTTAATACATTATTTTATATTAAAAGTAAGTTTTTTAACAAGTTTAACTCTATTTAAGAAGATTTCATGCAGCCCCTACAAATGTAATGCTCACTCTTTTTAAGTCTTATTGTTTGAATTTTTATGGTTGTGAGTTGTGGTTTGGTTTTATGTTATGTTATTTTAAAGTTTTAATTTAAACTCAAATTCGTCAATAAATAATTTTTTATTTTCAAAAATAGAAGTCAATAGAAGATTTGTCTTTCATTTTCAGATGGCATCAGCAAGGAAAAGGACATATCAGGCAGAGTTCCTTAATTATGACCATAGAAATAGAGGACAAAGGACAAATGAAACCTCAATGTGTCGTCTGTATGAAAGTACTGACTGCCGAGTCTTTCAAAAAGGATCAACTGAAGAAACACTTGGACAAGGTTCATTCACATCTGTCTTGCAAACCACAGGAATACTTTGAGAATCTGGGAAAAACAGTCAAAAGACAGAGATTGGAAAATAACAAGAGGGCAACATTCAGCAGCAATAGCTAGTTTCGAAGTGGCATGGTTGGTTGCTCGAAACAACAAACCATATACTATTGGTGAAGACTTAATCAAACCGGCGGCTGTGAAAATGGCAGAATTAATGTGTGGGCAGAAAGTAACTAAACAACTGAATACAGTGCCTTTGTCTGCAAGAGTTATTAAAGAAAGAATTTCCATCTTAGCAGAAAATGTGAGAGAACAAGTGATTTCTCAGTAAAAAAAAAGTAAAGAGTTTGCCATTCAACTTGATGAGACTACAGATGTCAGTAGCAATTCGCAGCTGATGGTATACGTTCAATACAGGGGTTCTGATGAAATTGAAGAAGAAATGTTGCTATGTTCTCTTGAGTTGAGAATTCATGGTATTGATGTGTTCAATTAGGTTGATACATGCTTCAAAAAACAAAGTGTTGATTTAACGTGGGAAGATTGTATTGCAGTATCAGTTGATGGAGCTCCTGCCATGTTTGCTCACGTCACTGGTTTTGTGGCTTTGGCCAAACAACAGAATCCAAATATTCAGGTCATCCATTGTATGATACATCGCCAGGCATTAGTTGTGAAGGATTTGGAACCAGAAGTGGAAGCTGTGTTGAATAATGCAATTAAGATTGTCAATGTTGTAAAAGGGCATGCACTAAACACGAGGATGTTTCGTGATTTATGTGAGGATGGAGAGGCTGAATATTCAACCCTTCTTTTCCATACGGAAGTGAGGTGGCTTTCATGTGGAAATGTCCTGAATAGAGTTTGGGCTCTTAAAACTGAACTTGAAATATTTCTGACTGATCAAAAACACACACTTGCAGAGAAGTTCAGAAAATCAACCTGGCTAGCTCTTCTTGCATACTTAGCTGACATTTTTGGGTATGTAAATGCGCTGAACAAGGAATGAAAATCAATCTCATCTTAGCAAGGGAAAAAATTTCAGCATTTGTATCAAAGCTTTAGTATTGGAACCAAAAAGTAAATGCCAATAAGATTGCTGTCTTTCCAAACCTGGCAGAGTTTTTGGAAGAATGTGAAGACTGCAAACTTAGTGACCTGAAGGAATCAGTCACAAGGCACCTGACCAAACTTAGGAATAGGTTCTGTGACTACTTTCCAGAGCTTGATTCACATACTGTCAGCTGGGTTGTAAATCCCTTCAAATGTGAACTGGCTGATTTGCCTGAAGAGCCTGAAGGATTAGCAGAAGAGCTTATTGAACTGTGTTCCAACAGTGAAACAAGCATGGAATTTGAGACCAAGGATGACCTCTCATTTTTTGGATGTCAAAAGCTGCCAGGGCTTATAAAACTGAACATTTGGAAGCAACTAAAATGCTGCTACCTTTTGCAACAACCTACCTTTGCGAACAAGGTTTTTCTACCCTTGTAAATCTAAAAACAAAATACAAAAACCGGTTGGATCCTGAAGACAGCATCAAAGTAGCAGTGACATCAAAAATCCCTGATATTGAAATTGTTGTATCAAAGATGAAACAGTATCATTTTTCTAAAGCCTGAGGGAGCTGATATATTCAAGTTTTCAATAATTGTTTCATTAGTTTTATTTGTGTACCATTCTCATGCCAGAAAGGGTAAACATTTTCTCCCCATAGTAGTGGATTCAATAACATTTTCCTATTTTGTTTTTGTACAAATTTTAAATACATGATAGTGACATAGTCAATAATTTTGCTTGTGTGCCATGTAATGCTAAAAAGTGATTGTTTTATTTCCGTTTATAAATATATAATTTCCTACAATTTTTTCTTGTGTGCTATTTCCATGCCAAAAAGACAAGACTTTTATTTCCTAATGATAGATGAAATAAAAAATTAAACATTATCCCAATATAAATTTTTTTGTGTCTTTATTATCCATGATTTTTATAAGTAAATTAGTTTGATCCCCAGAGTACTTCAAAGTTGGGGGTAAATTCATTTTACTACAAATTCTTTTGGGGTAGCACCCAAAAAAGTTACCTGACTCCTGCTCTAGATGGTCAGAAGTCCCCTTAACTATCTTCTTAAGGATTTTACAAATGATAGAAGTTAAGCTTACCGGCCTAAAGTTATTCGGGTCCTCTTTACTTTGCCTTTTAAAAATTGGCACTACATTCGCTTATTTCCAATCATTAGGTATTTCTTCAAACTCTAGTAATCTAGTATATATCTTCTCAAAAGCTACTGCAATACTATCTACACCTTCTTTGAGTAACCTAGAATGAATGTTGTCTGTGCCAGATGACTTACTAGTATTTAACTACAATATAAACCCTTTAATTATATCCCTGTTCACATTAACGGTATTCAACACTACTTCCCTTAACCTAGAATTATCATCAATTAATCTATCTTGATTCTTTTGTGTAAATAATGAAGAAAAATGATCATTAAGATCCTCTACTATTTCCTCATTAGATTCTTTCAAAACCCCTTCATATCTAATAGGCCCTATTTGATCACTGTTAGATTTGTTATTAATTCTATAATAGCTAAAGAATTTTCTTGGATCTTTATTATTATTTTGAGCTAAATTAATTTCTGCCACCCTTTGGCTCTTCTTGATAATCTTATTTAGCTCATTTCTGGTCAACCTATAATGATTTAAATTGTCAACAGTACTTTCTGTTATCTCTGGTATGCCCTTTTCTTCTCAGAAATTTTCCTAGCTACGAGGGGCGGTCAATAAGTTTTGCAATTCGGATATAATGAAATGAGATATGAGAAAAAGTGTTTTATTATTTTTCAATATAACTACCCTCGACTTCAATGCACTTGCGCCACTTGTCCATGAGGCTTCTAATTCCCGACAACCAGAAATCGCCCGACTGCTATTCAATCCACTCCTGGACGGCGAGCTGGACATCTTCATCATCCCCAAACCAGCGTCCACGCAGTGCAGCCTTGAGTTAGCGCAATTCAAAGTAGTCGCTGGGGGCCAGATCTAGACTGTGGTTGAGCTCCTAGAATCATCACTTGCGCAGGGCAGCTTGTGCAACTCTGGCCTTGTGGACTTTGACGACGTTGAAGTCGATCATGGGGCATGAGGTTTCTAGGGACTTAACGGGCAGAGACCTTGGTCATGGCCAAATTGTCGTGGATGTTGTTGATAACACTTCCATGTGATATTCCAAGTTCTCACTCGATTTCTTCGACCTTCACCTGTTGATTTTCCAGGATCATCCTCTCCACACAGGCCACATTGTCCTCGTTGGTCACGTCTGACAGGCGTCCTGGACAGGGATCATCTTCAAGGGACTCACGACCATGGTGGAACTCCCTATTCCAGTGAACAATGGTTGCATAGGAAGGGGCAGTATCGGTGTACACTGCAACCATGCGTTCATGGATCTCTTTTGCATTCTTGCCTTCCTTGGTCAAATTTGATCACTGCACGGTTCTCAACCTTCTCCATTGTTGAAAAATTTGTGCCTGATGATCTGCAATCAGCTACTGCTTCTTAAATAGACGAGGCAGGAGTGTGCGGCTGCAGGTCCTGACTTGTCATAACTTGTCCTAACACCCCCACAAACAGACATCCCCCTTCCTCTGTTTTGCCCTACCGGTTCGCAAAACTTATTGACCGACTGCCCCTTGTATCTTGTGATTCCACCACAACAGTTTCCTACATTTCTTCCTAATAGCCTTCATTGGAATACACTGCTCTTGGACTATGTTTAGTATAGTCTTAAAAGTGTCCCACATTTCATAAGTATTCTTTCCCCTAAATTATCTATTCCACTTAATCTGATTTAGCAAGTTTTGTAATTTATCATAATCTGCCCTATAAAAATTTGGAGTTTTTGTAGAGTTTGTTGATGTTCTACCTTTCACTATTCCCAAGTTAAAACGAACCATCTGATGATCACTATTTCTCAATGCTTCCCTGACAGTAAATTCCTGAACCAAGTGATCATCATTTAAAAGAACCAGAGCAAAGATATTGGGACCCCTTGTTGGCTTATTAGCAAATTGAGTCAAAAAATTATCCTCAAAGCATTCTAGAAACTTACAACTTGCTCTATCCCTTCCTATTATATTTTCCCAATCCACAGAATTAAAGTCACCAGGAATATCTATATCTACTTCACATCCTTTCCTTATATCCCTGATCAGTAGCTCATCAATACAGTCAGTCTGTCCGGGTGGTCTGTAAAAGGCTCCCAAGTGTATTATCTTATTTTTATTGACCCTAATATCTCTCCACAGTGACTCAACTTCTTGCTTTATAAAATTATTTAGATTTGAAGAAATGCTATTTCTGATTTAAATAATCAACCCACCACCTGTTGTATCTCTTTTGACTAATGTACATATCATAACCCTGTAGTTCAAATTCACTCACGTTGTCATTAAATTTATTGTAGTGGGCCGAAAATCTATCCTCTAACCCCAATTGATCCAACCCACTTCCTACACTAATTCTGATGTGATAAATCAAGGGAGAAATGAAACGGATTGTATGTACAGTCCTTTATTTACAAGAAAAAATATGGGATAAATATTTATGAGATCTCGCTACTTATTTCTAGACGCACAAAAATATAGATAGATAATTTTCCTATATATCCCCCCCCCCAATAAATAAATCCTACTTATGAATACTAGCAAAAAGATATATACAAAAGGAAGCTAGGCAAAGTCAAACAACAAAAATATCTGCCTGGGCAATAACAACAAACGATAAATGAACAAACAAAAAGAGAAAAGGTCTCACGTGGTACCACAATTTTTTTTATATATATATATATATATATATATATATAAAAACGCACCTCCGAGCTCGGTATTAGATAAGTGACCTTGTCACGCTTTCATGGCTATTAAAAGTCCTCCTTCATTAAATGCAAACTATTTTAAACTTCACAAAGTCAGCCACTCTTTACAAGAGGAACACGGTCTTGAAACGTTGTCAAATAAGTTAATAAATGGTAAATAATTTGCTTCTAATACATATATAATATGCAACTAGGACAATCTTTCCAGAATATGGTGCCTGGAAAGAAAAACACAACATTTTAAACAACTCACAAAATAAAATATATATATAAAATCTCTCACTCACACACATTCTCACAGAGGGAGGGGGAGGATATTGGAAAAGGGGTGGGAGAATGGCCCTACAATCACTCACATTCGCTCCACCACACCCCTCCTTCCTTAGGCCATTTGACCACAGTCACTCACAATACACTCAATCCTTCTGGTACCTTTTATACTCAATCGTGCCCTTCTGCACCCATTCACACTGTCTACATGTCCTTGGCTACGCGTAGCAATCTGTCGGGGTTGTTTGTCGAGTCATCCTGTCAGTCTCCTCATCACTCGATCATGTTGTCCACCATACTCAGCCTTCATTACCAGTTCTCCCATCTCTCGACAGAACTCTTTCATACTCTTCCATTCAGAACCTTCACTCTTCATACCCCCATTCATCAGCTCTCATCCAACTCAAGGTACACTCTTGCGAAACCTACAAATCACTCACATCCCCTCTACTCTCACGGCTACACCGGAAACCCTTTGAACTGGTTCTCACCAGAAGCCAGAAAAGTCAGTCACCTCCTCATTCTCCACATCAAACTCACCTCTACCCTTACCATTCGCTAAACCAGAAAAATTAGCCACACTAGATTCATTCTGCCCAAACACACTATCATTCATACTGTTCCCAAAATGAAAATTCAGCTGCTGCGGGACTGGCTCAATGGGCCAAAAGGAAAAAGGAAGAGAAGGTAGAAACAGAAGAAGAGAAAACAGAAACAGAAGTTAAACTGGAGGAAGATAAGAAAAAAAGAAAGAAGAAAGATGAAACAGAGAAGTCGCTTCCAAAAGGGAAGACTTGGTCCTCTGCGAGGGTTGTCCTTATTGATGATTCTCAATCAAGGGATCTGCAATCCATGCTAGCGGCACGCCTTCACACCAGTGTGAGGGTAAGCTGCCTCCCAGGACATAACCACCAGATAAGAGTAGAGGCTGAGAAATCTCAGATTTCTGAGAGTTTAGTTGTTGCCCTGATGGTAAGTGGCAACGACCTCTACCTCAGAAGAGGTAGGGTAGGCCCTACAGGTTAGATCCTTCAGATGGTCATGGGGGCTGTGGGTGACTGTGGGTTGAAAACCCGCAGACATGTCGTGGTCGGGATGCTCCCAAAAAGAGGCCCAAGCTGGATCGCTCACTCAAGGAATGCCACTTTGAACTGATGACTAGGAGATTTATGTATGGCAGAAGGTGTTTTTTTGTCAACCCCTACCCCATCTTTTATGGTAGGAACGATCTCTACCAAAGGGATGAGGTGCACCTTTCCTTTAAAGGAAAGGCTGTACTCTCAAACCTAATGCAAGATGTCGTTGAGCGGACTCTGGGTCTGGCCCAGAGTGAGTGCGGATGTGTGCCAGTACGCCAAAGTCACCCCTGGAATGACCTTCACAGAGGTCGCTTGAAAGGGTGCCACCACATCACCAAAAGAGAACAGAGAGACAAGTAAGCTGGGAAACTGAAGAGCGTAGGGAGTCCTACAGTCGGGGACTCCCTGAAAGTTCTTCTGTTTAATGCGAGGTCTATCAGAAACAAGTTTCTTGAACTTCGTGGCCTCGTAGCAACAGAAGAATCAGAGATGGTGGCCATAACAGAGTCGTGGATAAAAACCTCAAGCCGAGATTTTGAAGGTGAATTCACGATTCCTGGTTACCAGCTCTTCCTGAAAGATAGGCCAGACAGAGAGGTTGGCGGTGTTATGTTGTATGTCAAGGATACTCTAAACTCGATGGGCTGCAACATCGTATCCGACCATGAACTACTAGGTGTTGACCTAGATACAGGACCCTGGCGCTTTAGAACAGGACAGGAGTCTGTACCAGCTGTTGGGTGAACTTCTAAAAGACAGAGTTCATGCTGGACTGACTGTTGCAAGGCTGTTAAAGACTCGTGGAACAGTTTCAAAACCACATTCATGAGTCTTCAATTGCGTTTCATCCCTCTAAAATGTCCATGTCGGTCTTCTGTTCAACCAAAGTGGTTTAATCGAGAAATGGTCCCCTGATTTGGGAGAAGAGAATTGTGTACCGGCAATCGAAGATCTTGGGTGACTTTGATGAATACTGGAGGCTATCCAAGAGAGTAAAGTCCAGCATAAGGGTGGCTAAGCGGTCTGAGGAACTCCGAGTGGCGAGACTTTGTAAAGAGAATCCCAAGGAGTTCTTTGGATATGTAAACAGCCTTAAACCAATCCGTCGAACAATTGGCCCTTTGAGGAATGAGGAGGGGACATTAAAGCACTCAGATGCAGAAAATACTAACCTCCTCAATGACTACTTCACTTCACTGTTTACTAAAGAGTGTGGTCCCATCCCCCAGCCCAAGGATTCCTACTGGGGGGGGGGGGAGAGCTAGAAGATATGGACTTCACTGAAGGAGAAATGGAAAAGATCACTGATCTAATGATGAATAAGTCACCTGGCCCGGATGGGTTTCTACCTAAAGTGTTGAAAGAAGTGCGTGATCAAGTGTCATGATACCTGAGCGCAATCTTCACAAGCATACTTCATACTTCCCCCAGCAATCACTCCACCATTCAACTTCAGACAGTCTCTCTTCAAATATCCTCTTTCTTTACATTAAAACACACTTTCCTGGCAATCCTTTATCATATACCCCTTCTTACCACACCCAAAACATGCACCAGATGTCCACCTACATTCGGCCAACATATGCCCCTTCCTTCCACACCTACGACATTCCACAATCTTTCTCACACCATTCAGTCTCATTTGCTGGAACATACCTCAGTTGCTCCCTCACATACCCATTCACACGTTTACCACTCATCTGTCCCCTTCCATTTGTCCATCCTCCATGTGCCCATCCAGCCTGCCGGCCCAGGAAGCTTGACATCACCCCAGCTGGTGCAGCCCTCAGGGCATCCCAATAACTGACAAACTGCTGTGGTGGAGGAAAGCTCCTGGGCTTCTTACCCCCAACATTCACACTATACCATCCATCCTCATCCAAATCACTCTCTTCATCAAATCGCTTATCTTCCAAAAGTTCCAACACATTCTCCCACACCAACCATTCACCTGTCGGCCTCATTCTCCTTTCTTTTACCATTCAACCATTCACTTATCTTTAGTGGGACCGTATCAAGGAACTTTCTCATCAGTTGTTTCAATTTGGTTTTCTTATTAGGGTATCAATTTGGTGTCTTTGTTGGTTGGGTTTGTATATATTCGGGCGCCAAATGTAACGGGCCAAAAATCTATCATCTAACCCCAATCGATCCAACCCGCTTCCTACACTAATTCGGACATGAGAAATCGAGGGAGAAATGAAATGGATTGTATGTACAGTCCTTTATTTCCAAGAAAAAATATGAGGTAAATATTTATGAGATCTTGTTACTTATTTCTAGACACACAAAAATATATAGATAATATTTCCTATATACATAACCCCCCCCCCCAAAAAAAAAAATCCTACTTATGAATATTAGCAAAAGGATTTATACAAAAAAAGCTCAATTAGACTATATATACAAAAGGAAGGTAAGCAAAGTCAACAAAAATATCTGCCGGGGCAATAACAACAAACGATAAATGAAAAAAAAGAAAAAAAGAAAAGGCCTCAGGTGTAACCACAAAATCTTTGCATGAAAAACAAAACAAAAAAAACTGGCGCCTCTAAGCTCAGTATTAGATGAGCAACCTTGTCGCACTTTTGTGGCTATTAAAAGCCCTCCTTCATTAAATACAAACTATTTTAAACTTCGCAAAGTCAGCCACTCTATACAAGAGGAACACAGTCTTGAAACTTTGTCAAATACTAGAGTGGCCTTTGTAAGTTAACAAATGGTAAATAATTTGCTTCTAATACATATATAATACGCAACTAGGTCAATCTTTCCAGAATATGGCACCTGGAAAGAAGAAAAACATTTTAGACAACTCACAATATCATATATATATATATATATATATATATATATATATATATATATATATATATATATGATATTGTGAGTTGTCTAAAATGTTTTTCTTCTTTCCATATTCTGGAAAGATTGACCTAGTTGCGTATTATATATGTATTAGAAGCAAATTATTTACCATTTGTTAATTTACAAAGGCCACTCTAGTATATATATATATATATATATATATATATATATATATATATATATATATATATATATATATATATATATATATATTTTCTTTCAACAAGGACGCTTGAGTTTTTTTCAGGCGACATCTGGCAACCTCACTGTGAACTGTTCAGTAGTACTTGGCAAGTCATGATGGAAGGTTATAGCATTGAACAGCGTGTGCAAATCATCAAATGTTTTCAAAATTAGTGCTCCATTCCACAAATGTTCTGCGCATTATGTGATTTCTATCATCTTCAGCGCCGAGGCCCATTTTGGGATGAATGGATTTGTGAACAAGCAAAATTGTCAGATTTGGGATGAAAACAATCCACATGAGATACACCAGCACCAATTGCATCCCAACAAAGTCACTGATTGGTGCGGATTTTCATCTAACGGAATCATCAGTCCGTATTTTTTGAGAACGAAGATGGGATTGCCATAACCGTCAACGGCGAGACCTACAGATCGATGATAAGCAACTTCTTGTAGCCTCAACTGGATTATATGCCTGGTATGGATACTGATGACATGTGGTCCCAACAGGTCGGCGCTACATGCCACTCTGCACAGGCTACGGTAGACATTTTGCACCAGCGATCTCAGGGTAGGCTCATCTCGCGTGGCGGCGATGTCATCTGGCCACCGAGATCATGCGATTTAATGCCATTAGACTACTTTCCTTCAGGCTACCTTAAATCGCAGGCTTATGTGAATAATCTGCAAACAGTTGGTGGCCTCAAAGTCAACATAACTAACACCATCGAGCAAATTCAGCCAGATTTATGTGACAAAGACATCAAAATATGGGCCTCCCGAATATGTTCCACCAAGCGAAGCCGCGGTGGACATTTGAACGATGTCATATTACAAACTTAATGCCATAAAATGTACTTCCAAATTTAAAATAAATTGAATGCATATATCACACACAACTTGTTTTATTTACATTTAAAAATTGAGCGACCTTTATTGAAAGACCCTATATATATATAAAAAAATCTCCCACTCACACACATTCTCACAGAGGGAGGGAGAGGGTATTGAAAAAGGGGTGGGAGAATGGCCCTACAATCACTCTCATATTCGTTCCACCACACCATGATTCTATTACCTATATTATATCTATATCTTCATCAATAATATACTAAATAACTCATCTTTCTTATTTCTAAGACTATGAGCATTGGTATAAGGACAACTCAGCCCTCCTATCCCTGAAGCACCTCTTTTAGAATGTATACCTTCCACTCTATCTCCTCTGTATCTTTTTCCTTTTCCTGCCCCGCCCTGTACTCTTATATATCCCAGACCATTATCAGTAACTAGTTTCCCTCCTGCAAAGACCCGATGACACTATTTAACTCCTGCCACAACACGTTAACCCCAGCCCGGCTTAGATAGAGTCCATCTAATGCCTTATTCCCCCCCAAAGCCATTCCAAAATCTACAAACACTAATCCCGACTCCTCGCACAGGCCTTTCACATACTCATTCAGTCCAATTGCATGAGACAACCATTCCATCCCCACATCCAATCTCGGAAGCACACCTGAAACAACCCTGCCTGGCCATCTCGCTAAATCAGTCACTTCCTTCTTACAGAGGCAGTGAGAGGGTATTGGGAAAAGGGGTGGGAGAATGGCCCTCAAGCAGAAGCTTTGTACCTATAAGCGCCGCCTGAACGATTTCACTGTCGGTGAATTTTGTCTAGCTAGGGTTAGGTTCCGGTATATTTTGAAGCACGCCTGCCGCTCTTCTTGGCGGGCATATGTGTCTTTAACCTAATGGGAAGACCTCTAGCAGAGGTGTGGAAGTGGGTCAAAAGGATTTGGAGCAAGTTCTCGCAGGAACCCCCTCCCATTCTCCAATCTCTCTAACCTCTTGCCTCTCCAAGTTGATGGAGAAATTGGTAAATATTAGATTAGCCTTTTTTGTGGACAGTAGAGGCCATCTGTCTTCTGCACAGAGCGGCTTCTGCAACTTCCACTCAACAATGGTATCATGGAGACTCCACATGATAGGGGCGAGGTGATGCCTCCCAGTCTTTATATCTGAATTTTATGACATCGTCAATTTCGTGTACAGGTGAGGGGAGCCCTCTCTGGGCCAATGGAGCAGGAAGAGGGTGTCCCGCAGGGAAGTGTCTTCAGTGTCACTCTCTTTGCATTGAGCATCAATGGCATCACCCTGGTGCTCCTGAAAGATGTTCTTGCTACACTACCTGGATGACCTTTCGATCTCTTTTGGCGCGGCCCAGATGCCAACTCGAGTGTTGACTCCAACAGGCATTGAACCGCATCTCTCGCTATGCCGAAGCGCACAGGTTTCGGTTTTCTTTGGCCAAAACTAAGGTGGTGCACTTCTGCCACCATCCACAGCTCCACCCAGACCTAGACTTGTTTCTCATTGGGGTATGCCTGGAAGTGATTTAATTGCACCGTTTCCTTGGTCTTGTATTTGACAGCCTTAAGGTCTCTTGTACCCGTGCCATGGATATTATTCATTCTGTGACATTCAGTGCTTGGGGCGCTGATCGGGCTACTGCCTTACTTTTTTATCGATCCCTTGTTTGTTTGAAGCTCGTGTATGGATGTGTTATGCATCCGCAGCTGAGTGTGTATTGCCGAAGGTGGACCCTATCCACCACACCAGCCTACTTGTCGATGCTGGGGAGATGTCACTCGCTCTATGCCATGCACAGTCCATTATTCGCCTTTATGTGTGAGCCTGGTGCCTCTCTCAGTTGTCAACAGCTCTCACTGCATCGGCAGCTGATTTTGATGGTGCCTATGCTGCCTAGAGGCTCCAGTCATACCCTACGCCCTTTATGGATGGCTCCAAGTCCCAAGAGGGGATCGGCTTCCACACTGTATTCCCTCTGTTTGAAGTCAGCCGGGGGCTCTCTGCCAGGTGCTGTGTCTGTCTTCATGGCCGAGCTGGTGGCAATACACCATTCGGTATAGAGGTTACCTGACGTGCCTGGTTCGAATACCGGATTTTGATTTATAGCGACTCACAAAGCACCCTGAATGCTCTCAGGGCATTGGAATCTCTGCATCCCCTGGTTTGCGATATGTGATGCCACGGTTTTGTCAAGCCGGGTGGATGTTGAGATTATCTTCTGCTGGGTTCCTGGACATTTAGGAATTGCGGAGAATGAAGGCGCTAAAAAGTCTGTGAGGACTCAGAGACCGGACCGGCATTTCGCTCTTCCTCACACTGACTACATAGCAGGAATAAGGGCACCTCTCTGGGCTGCTTGGCAAAGAAGATGGGAGACGGTCGAAAGGAACTTAGTTTTATGCCATTGTGCCAGGACTGTTCCCCTGGACCTACCCCAATGCTGCAAAGGCTTCAGGTTGCTTTCTGTTGTCTCTGAATTAGACACACTCACAGGCCGCACTGCCATTTGTTAGAGCTCTCGCCAGCGCCCTTCTGTGAAGACTGCGTTGCCCCCCAGACTGCTTGGCACATTCTCGTTGAATGTCCCAGTCTGGGCGATCTCCGTGCATGTTACTGGGACCAGTTCGTCCACATTGACTGGTGGACTTATAGACTTTTTGGAGGAGGCTGGCCTTCTCCCCTTTATTTAACTGGTTGCTTTGTTTTATTTTAGTAGGGTGCATGTTCCTGCGCCGGAGGGGAGGCGGACCCCCCACCCCCACCAATGCCTGAACTTGCTTCCTGCTTGTTGCCTTTTTAAAATTTGTTATTGGGGTTTTTGTATGTGTTTTTGCATCTTATTTTAAAGTAGCCTAGTACTCGGCAGTGTTGAATGCGGTGACTAATGCCCAAGTAGGCAGTCACCAGATGAGCTCTTTAAAAAAATGAAAAAATGGTGGGTAACATTTTCCTGCAGCGAACAGGAGTTTGTGGAATTGCTCTTTTATTTTGGGGTATTTCAGAAAGTGACTGTCCTCTTATTTTGTGGATATATCCCCATATTTCCCTTTAATGTAGGAGTTGTACCCCCCCCCCCTTTTTAATAATCTAGTAGTATTCCCAATTCAAAAGCCTAGCATTTGATTTGAATTCCAAGTTTATTGCCAAAAAGTTAAGGGAAAGGAGGGAAAAATGGCTGACAAAAATCGCTAATAAAATGTGTGCTGCTAATCTTAACAATTACCCTCACCTGGTCTTTCTGGAGCGGAACAAGGAGGTGGATATTCCCAACATCCCCACATGCACTACACACTACTGACATCCTGACACTAGAGCTCCATGCTATAGGACAAGGCAGCAGACCCTAAAGAGCTGGAAAAGAAAAATTGCCCTGTTTGTTTTACTTATTAATGTTACTTATTACCTCCCTCCCACACAGACATATATACCTTGCTCACCCACACATACCTGGACTTTCCTTCCAGCTCTACTTCATAAATACATAAAATGTTTGTTAGTTCATTTAATTCACATTGATTTATAAACCTGTTGACTTATGATTCCTAGTGATAGGGAGGGGGGGGGGGGGAGAAAAAGTTACACAATCCTAATGGTTTCAACAGCTTCCGTGCGGCTCTTGTTCTTTCCCCCTCACTATAACCCAAAATAAAAAGTGGGCATTAGACTGGGCACAGGTAAGTTGAGGCCAATATAAACTCAGCAAACCACAACACACATCGATGTTATACACTGGAAATGGTTGCAATAACCTCTTTATTCACACTTTAAAATAAATTCACCAAATAGCCTAAGTGAGATCAAGCCAATATCTTCACGCACCAGTGTCACATAGTTTCTCTAAACCCCAAATTAAGAATTATGTATTTTTCAATTTTATCCTTTATCCTCTATAAAAGCAATCTAGATAATTTGATAACTCATTGTGCAGTTAAAAGATGAAGAATAAAACTTTGAAAATGGTACTGTACATCAAAGAAATTTTTTATTACAATTGCTTGTTTCCTCGGCTATGTTTATGTTCATCAGCCAAGTTTGCATGGTAGTCTTACTTTTTTCTGGTATGTAGACTATTGGGAGAGGGGGTGGGGGGGGGGTTCATTAGTTAATTCTGACCATTCCAGTTCTAATTCACTGTTTAATCCATATATCTTTAGGCTTTATTGTAAAATTAAAATTCTTTTTGTTTCAGACTGGAATAAACCAAAGGAGACAGAGGAAGATAATTCACTTTCTCTGACTCATAAAATGGAAATACTCTGATTTATTCATTATCTGCAAAAAATTCAGAAAATTATGCTTAGAGCCTTCAAGAAATTAATAATAGTGAAAATAATCTTTCAAGAATTTGATTGGACCTACTGATGTGACATTTATTTTTGAAACATATTTATTTTCACTGAATAAAAAACAAAGGCAACGGCATATCCATTCTGAATAAAGTATCTTAAATTAAATCAACTGCCCTTTGTATAAGATTTCTATACTTTTCTTCAAGTTTAGCGTGAAGTTGTGAACATTTATCCATATCATCCAGACCTTTAAATGGAAACAGCCTGAAGTAATAGAATTTACTGTTATATTTGCTCTTTCAATAAAAAAAACAGCAGAAGGAAGAGCTTGTATCTTTCTTCAAAAGAGTGCCAAAGCTATGTATAAATTAAGGAAACTTGCAGAAAGAAATCGTAGATTATCCTTGGAGAGGGATAATGCACTAAAAAAAGCCAAAGCTAAATCTAAAAAGAATTCCAATGGATTGAATAACTTGCAGCCTGGAACACCACAGAGTGAAACTTTAAATAGGATCTCTAATGGAGTAACTCTTCAAGTTAAGGACAATAACTGTGATAATAGAAAAGAATTAGCAGAGAACTCTTCTAATCATGCCAAGTCATTACGTCTGTTTGATAACATTGTTGATGTTGACTCAAGTGTGACTAAGGATACTAATATTAGGTCTTTAGGTAAACCTAATTATACCAAGAAATTCTCTGAAGGCTCTTCTCAATATGTTTTTCAAATGGGCCCCAAGGATTCAGATCTGGACAGTAGTTCTCAACTAGCAAAATTCTCACCAATTTTGGATGAATCATGCAAATCTGTGGACCGAATTAACACTTCTTTACCAATCTTAGATCATTCCAGCAATAAAAAACTTTCCAATAAGCGCTCCTTCTCAACAGGTGTCAAAGAAATTGCAAATGGAAGAACATTGCCTTCTAAAGTGATGCGAAAAGACTCCAATGAAGTGAGTAAAGATGTAAACTGTGGATCAGAGCCCAAACAAAGCCAAATTACATTTAGGGAGGCACTTAAGTCCATAGCATTGGAAGAACAGCTTTTCTCACTGGATAATCCTCGCCCTTTAGTCCCCACAGCTGAAATAACTTCCCCTACTTCAGAGTCTTCTACCCTTACCATCCTAGAACCACCTTGCAAATCAAGAACCCCATTTGTTTTGAATGCCTCAGTTCGAGGGAGAAAGAGGGGTAGAATTGTGAATGGTGAAGTGAATAAACCAAATTGTAATAAGATTGAAGTAGATAAAACAGCATCAAATTACTTCAAAGAGGTAAGGAATTCTTAATCTACTTGGATATTTTTTATCTAACAACAAATGCTTTGTAACTTTTACAAATATTCTCAAATTTTCCTACTCAAATATTTTATTCAGACCTATAAAGATTATTATCCTGTATGTGGACTGCAGAATACCCATACTGTCTTGCAGCAGTTTTCCCTAAAGGCAAACTAAGTCTCGATTTTGTTGATTATTTAAGTCTAATGTTCCTAAGTACACTTTAAAAAAAATCCTCATTTATTACAGGCTATGTAATAAATGTATATTTTTCTTTTACCTCTGAAAACAAAGGAATAAAAATTTTGTTTAAATTTTTGATAGGTGTACTCGGAATTATTTTCTGTGTGTACCATCATGAAGCCTATTTTTAAGGCTGTTATGCTTAACATTACAACAAAAACTAAGGTGGGTATCTACAGGTAAATTACAGCCATTAGGTGAAAGTTTTGATTGTCTTTTTAGGTATAGCTAAAATGAAGTGATCTGATTTTACATCAAAGTTATAGGCATGTTATGTGCAATGTCTTTTAAGAACAGTGGTTTTCAACCTTTTTATGATACTGGCGCCCTAATTGCTATCTAGAAGCAGCCGTGGCAACCCAATATAATATAATTTGTGTTTAAATATATGGAAAGCACTTCAAAATTAACCACAATTGAGATGTAGCCTAATTCAATAAAAATAAGAATAAAATTTTGAAAATCAATAAATTTTACCTTTAAGAACATAAGGAGACTGCAAAAGACCATTCATGGCCTACACTTGGCAGCTCCTGTTCCAGTCAACACACAAAAGATTTCTTACCCGAGAAAAGTCATCAACATTGTCACCTTTTACAGGAGTTCGTCAGATCTAATCTACAATATACATAAAATGCATCCAGAGGATTATGTCCATTCATGCAACTGCAAAATATAATCTCCCCACTCCTTAGAAAAATATGTACATAAAAAAAAGTCATTCCCATCTAGCAGCTTCATCCATATATTTATCTAATCTATTCTTAAAACTACCCAGAGAGGAGGCTTCTATCACGTGTCTAGTGAGCCTATTCCATTCATCTACCACACGATTTGTAAACCAATTCCTCCCAATCTCCTTCCTAAACCTATACTTATCAAGCTTAAACCCATTGCTACGTGTCCTGTCATGTTCACTAAGTATAAGAACCTTTCCCAAATCCCCTTTATTATATCCTTTTACCCATTTGAAGACTTCAATCAATTCCTCTCTGACTCTTCTCCTTTCCAATGTATGTAGATTTAGTTTTCTGAGCCTTTCACCATAAGGTAAGTTCCTTAGCCCACCAATCATCTTTGTCATCCTTCTCTGCACAGACTCAAGCAAATCAATATCCTTCCTATAATATGGTGACCAAAATTGTACTGCACTGTCTAGATGAGGCCTAACTAGCGCCAGATACAGTTATAGAATGACTTCAGCACTCTTATTGCTTACACTCCTCCTAATGAGTCCCAATATCCTATTAGCTTTATTCTTAGCATTTAGGCATTGCTTTCTAGGAAATTTGAGCTTGATGAGTATCACATAATTCTTTAACATTGGTATGTACAATAATACCCAGCCATATGTCATTTCGGCTTACTTTAATAAATCTGCACTTATGCCACTTTTCAAGAGTAAAGTTAAGTTCACCCAACGCCAATGCCATTAAATCCGACTTTACGTCATGGACCAAATAAATAATTTATCCTGTAAAAAATGTTAAAAACTATATAAAAGTATATTATATTATAAAATATGTTGTAAAATAATAATTTACATTGGTAAATTAATTTGATATGTATTGCCACATTTGTGATTCAGTGGGATGGCTGCATAGCATCAGTAGTGTGGCTGTGATACTATATTCTGTTTCAGTTTAAGTATATGGTTTAGCGTGTGTACTTCTTCGGCTTTCTGCTTTTATTTCTGTAATTTATTAGTGATCTGCACATAAAATAACCATGAGTCCAAAGAAAGGGAAAGTCAGGGTACCTAAGCGTAATGTTCTTATGATGGCCACTGCAAGCAGAATCTACATGGGGGTTAATGTAAGTGAAATAAAAAGGATTAATGAGTTATTTTTTTAAAGCTCAATTCATTATTAGAAAGAATTTTTACTTTACATTTGTTTAAAAATGCTCTGTGTTATTCTTACACTAGTTTTAAAGTGTTTACCATCATTTTTTGTCATTCTAAGGCATTTTTTATCCATTATATTTGATTTATGTCAAAATTCAGTTTACATCATGGCCTTAAGAACCAATTAATGACCTAGGGTGAGGTATTACTGTATAGTTGACAAGGCAACTCTCCTTTCTTCATTCACTCTCTGCAATCTTTCTCTTTTCATTGTTTTATATTGCACAATGCAGAGAAGCTAGTTTCAAAATACTTTCAACTAGCATTAGATTTTTAAAGAATGTTTGAATGACATATTTGTTTTGCAATTTAGGCTTTTTAAAAATGATTTCTTGGTTGTTTCCACAGCACCCAAGTTGAAAACCACTGTTTTAGACTGCAATCCTAAATAATGACAAATGCTATATCCAAACTCATTAACAAAATGCATACTATACAGACAGTTTATCTGTGCCATCCATATTTACCAAACCTGCAAAAGATGGAATGTGTCAGTAGTGGACTTGATACACTACACCAGTTTCCGCTTAGTGGCCGGTGCCTTCCGTACATCCTCCATTGAGAGCCTATTTGTTGATGCTGGGGAGATGCCACTCGCTCTATGCCATGTACAGTGCATTTTGCGCCTGTACACATGAGCCTTGCACCTCCTTTAGTCACTAAAGGCTCTCACTGCATTTGCAGCTAATCTTGATGGTGCCTATGCCGGCAAGAGACGCCAGTCGCTAGGAAACTCCTTTGAGAGCCTTTTGTAGCTCTCGGGCCAGTGGTGCATATGGTTCTGCCTAGGCTGGCATCCTCCAGAGGGTACCATTTTTACTTTGTTTCCACTCCTCTACTCCCAAAGCTTCCACAACACCGGGAGTATTGCGTTCTGCCTTTTTTGGGGCAGACTTTGTGTTGCAGTGGATCTGTGCCAGTGTATACAGATGGTTCCAAATCCCAAGGAAGGGGTTGGTTTCCCTACTATATCACCTCTACTTGAAGTTATTTGGGCTCTACCAGGCACTGTCTGTCTTCACAGCTGAGCTGGTTGCAATATACCACTCAGTATGGAAGATAATGAATCATGCCCAGTTTGGAGAATGGATTGTGATCTTGAGTCCTCTTGGGGCATTGTAATCTTCACACTCCTTGGTTTGTGGTATCTGTGATGCCACATTTGCCTGTGAATCAGGCGGATGTTAAAATTATCTTCTGTGCTGTGACTGTTTCCATGGATATCCCCCTCCCCCAATGGCTTCAGGTTGCTTTTTGTCATCTTTAAATTGGGATACTCATGGGATGCACTCCTGTTTCATAGAGCACTCTCCTGGACTTTATTGCAGTGACTGTGTTGTCTCCCGGGCTGTTGTTTGGTACATTCTTGTTGAATGTCTGAATCTAGGTGATCTTTGCGCATGTTACCTGGCCCAGAATTAGGATGAGCGGGGCTGCTACTTCTTGTCCCTTGTACTTGGGACAGGTTGACGTATATAGACTTGTCAACAATTTGACTCTTTGGAGGAGCCTGATACCGGAGTGTGCTTCCACCTTCTTGTTTTTGCTTGTTTATTTGCCTTTTTTTTGTTACTTTGTTTTTAAAAAAAAATCTAGCCTAGTATTAGACTTAACATGATTAAGGGGACTTTTGGGCTAATAGGCAGTCACTCTAAAAAAAAAAGGGATACTGTCAGAACTAAATACATATTTAATATTATATAAGTATAGCAAAAAATGAATTTAAAATATTTACCTGGTCTCTTAAGGGGATACTGCATTCATTTTTTTCAACTTTTTACTATGTTAGATTATCATATATGACATTAAAGCTCATTAAAGCCCTTTTATTCCTGCCAAAATTATAATTACCTACAGTGCCAATTTTTGAGATATAGGAGGGGCCTTTCAGAACCCACCTTGAAACCTGATATCATATAAATGGCTATAGAATTACTAAAAATTAAGCAAGCGAACTCAATTCATGAGCAAAATATGCAAATATGATTTAGTTATCATTTGAAATCAGTTTTAATGGTGGACTGAAACATATATTTTTTGCACATGGTCAACTATAGGCTTTGTTCTCAGTTGGAAAGGGGGGTGTTAGGTGAATAGTAGGGGTATTCTGAATACCATAGAATTTACTTCAATCTATATTCAAATGATGCTAAAATATAAACCAGTTCACCGGTGCCAGGTTTTTTCTTTAGTAAATATTTAAAATTGCATGGTGTAGCTTGGTGTTTTGTTCAGAAATTCACTTTAAAAATCTACAGAGAATTTCCACCAATGTATACAATTTTAAATTATCAGAATTTTCACTATGTTCTAGTCATGTTACTAAAACAAAATATATATTATAAAAAAGTGCATAAAATTTGCAATAAAATGCTATAAAAATCAAGGGCGTAGTTTTTTTTTCACAAATAAACTTTAAATATCTAAGAAAAAATTTATATGAATGTATACAATTTTGCATTATCATAATTTTCACTATGTTCTACTCATGTTTGTAAAAAAAATAATGATACCATAAAAAAGTGCCTAAAATTTTCAATAAAATGATATACAAAGCCTAAAAATGTGAATTTGGAACAAAACATGAAAAGTAACTCAAGAAAAAATGTGTTATCCCCTTAATCCATCTTATTATAGTCGCGGAAGACCAACAGATAGAGAAATAGAATTATAGATGAGCCAAATGCCTAAATAAGCGCAATAATGGACCAAACTAATTATATACAAGAAAAGGTGGCACGATCACCCCCACATGGGTGCAGTCCTCTAGTGAGATCACCCTACTTGGCTGTATTCCGCTTGAGGTTAAATTGCAATTAAACTTCCACTTCCTAGTTGTTGCATAGACCACTAGCACACGGTAGTGCTATCAACTTTCCACAGCATGCAACAACCTCCCTACACTAACAAGGTCTCTTGAGACAGCCTTACAGAAAGCGCAGCCCCCCCACTTAATTGTGGTAATGTTAGGATCAAAACTTTCTGCCTGAATCTCCCCAGAGGTGGGAGGGAGCTGAGGTCATCTAATCCTGGGGTCCTATAAACAACATAACGAAAGTCAACATAATTGACAATTGTTAAATTACTAGTTAAGCCATCTGTGTCCAATGCCAACTAAGAGTAGAGCTTAAGTAACTTATTCCCTACAATTTCATTACTATGGTTGTGATCTGCAGCTCTTGGTGAGTGACTGCCTACTTCCAGTCTGTCTGTTGTCGCACTTATACAATAACATCCTTTAACACACCCAGAGAGCCTCTGAAGGGCCTGAAAATCTCTTGAGATTGGGTAAGTGCAGAGGCGGGCAGTATTTAAATACATTTATGTATTTAAAATTATATTTGTAAATACATTTGAAATCATGTATTTAAATACTTTACTGATAATAGGTTTATGTACCTGTTAAGAATGTGTAATGCATGTTTTAGCTTATCGCAACTTGTATGACACAAACAGTTGACTGCATGAGCCAGTGAGGGAAGATTGCTTGCTTCATTTCAGATTCAGTTAACAGATAGTCACAGTTGTGTTCATTTGTATAGTGAGAGTGCTCAGTGTTATTTCAAGTGCTGTATGGCAACTACAGCTTTTTCGAAATAGGCTGAAATGGAGAGATTAGACAATAATGAAGATGAAGATAAAGAATCATGTAATTATAGTCATCCTTTACTAAATCATAAATTATTTAGAGTGAAATCTTCTGATGGAAAAAAAGTGAAGTGTGTATGTGCACCATGCAATGGTGAAATCTCTTCGGTGAGTAATGCTACTTCCAATCTACGCATTCATTTGAAGGTAAGAATTTATTAAAGCTAATTATATGATACTTAATTGAATTGACAAGTTTTACTATTTCTTATTTAAAATAAATGGCAAAATTGCTAGTAGTTAACGATAATGTTAAGTAGCGTAGGTTTACCATACTATTTCTTATTTAAAATAAATGGCAAAATTGCTAGTAGTTAACGATAATGTTAAGTAGCGTAGGTTTACCATACTATTTCTTATTTAAAATAAATGGCAAAATTGCTAGTAGTTAACGATAATGTTAAGTAGCGTAGGTTTACCTGCTTCCTTTTGCAACACCTTTATTTATAGTATATGCTGATTGAATTTAACATGAATTATGTCAATATGAAACAAATATCCTTCAATTATTTGATCATGTACATTTATCAACAGAGAAAGCATCCTGCCTTGGTGCAAAAAGCGGATAACTACGTGATGGCTCAAAGAAAAGATTCAAAAGGAAAATGTTCAGTATTAGACGATGGTTCTTCATGCAGCGGTGTTAAAGTAAAGACATTACCAGTGTGTTTTGCGGTGAATACTAAGAAGGTCAAACAATCTGTTGTTGATAAGCTGATTGCAGATTTTATCATACAAGGTGTGGACCCCATCAACCATGGAACAACCAGCTTTTGTGAGATTAATTAAAGGTGAGTTCCGAGTTACAAATATTATTTACAATTATAGTATTAGTAGTACAGGTTAAGCTATTATAACGATCAAATACTAAAGCATTCAGATCATTGGTCACTACGTATGCTATATAACAAAGTTAAATGAACAACAGAGGTTAATATATTGCAATAATTTCATGAGAATCCACATACATATATTTTGTTATAGTAGCAATATCTGTATATCATTGTCAAAACTAGCATGCCCGCCTGTTGAAAATGTAGGAAATAAAGCTTGATAATGTATATACATATTGCTAACAATACTGAAAGTCAATATTTTACTATGTAATTCTGAATATGAAGGACTAATAATATATTTATGAATTAATGTACCAGTCCTATATAGTTATAGGATATTCATATAGCTACATTTTATAGATAAAATTTATATGCATACCATATATTCTTATTTCACTGTGAAAATCAATTTCACTTGCAATAATCACACATTCCACTACCGCAGGTCTAAATTCTTCAGTTGATGTCATTTCAAGGCGGACGCTAGGCTGAAATCTTATAGAAGAAGAGAAAGGGACAAGAGCTCTACTGAAGAATAAACTAGACAGCACCTCTTACTTAGGTCTTTCTGCAGATATTTGGTCAACTCATCACCGTAGTTTTTTGGGTGTTACAGTTCATTGGGTATGTGTTGAGATTTTGCCATTTATGAAATATAAAATCGAAAATCTCCTTACAGTTAGGGAGTTATCAGATCTTGGCTGAAAGCAGACATATTTGTTGATGGAATTTATCTCAATTATATTAATATGTAAAATTTATGGAAACATTTATGAGACATACATTTGACTGTTATTTCATTTTTTTTTCAGCTTGATGAAGCTGCTCTTGTCTGTTACAGTGGAGTATTGGCATGCTGTCGCTTCAAAGGAGAACATAACTACATCGATTGCTGAACATATGGAGAATATCATCAATAAATACAATATCCCCCTGCAGAAAATCATGAGCCACTGTCACTGATAATTGCTCTAATTTTGTTAAATTGTTTAAGGAATTTGCAGTCACTGCTGCAAATGTGTCCACAGATTCAGAAGATAGAATCCAGGTAGGCGAAGAAGATCAGTGTGAGCATGAGCTGGGGGATAGTTTCTTAATAAGAAGTGCCTTAGATCAGGAAGAAGACCTTTCGTCTGATCAATGCAGCTTCAGCCTACCTAAGCATATGTGCTGTGCTTCACACACACTGTCCCCTCGCCACAACCTCTGCAAAACAGGCACTGAAAATATCTTCTTTTGCAAATATCAATCATGCTGCAATGGGGAAATGCTCAGCATTATGGAACAAAAACGGTCATCCAAAATCAGCAGAGATTATCAAAACTGTTATCAACTGCTCATTAAAGGTGTCTTGCATTACAAGGCCGAACTCTTTTTGATGCAGTCATTACTTTTAAAACAAGGACAAATTACATCAATCATGATGTCCCTTGAACTTCCAGTGTTCAGAAGTCACAAAATTGTTTTTCTTGGTGAGTATGTCTCAGTTTTGGCACCTATTGCAGTGGCAATCGATCACCTACAGGGAGAACAAAACTGTTTTTATGGAGAATTGCTCCCTACCTTGCTCATTGTGGAGAAAAAGCTGAAGAGCCTTCGGTCACATTCTCAAAATTTTGCCAACCTCTTCTAAGTGCAGTCACTAAGGGCTTTGGAAAGCGCTACCAATCTTATTTGACCTTGGCAAATGAAGCCAGCGTTACAGGGACCCGAAGCTGAATCATCCAGTGGTGTATTGGACAGTGATGATTATTTTGGATTTACAAAACCCACTCAAACATGATAAATGGTAGATTTAGAATTGTTCACTTACCTTCAGGATTCAAATAAAACACTTCAAAGTTTAGATACGAGGGGCGGTCAATAAGTTTTGCGAATCGGTAGGGCAAAACAGAGGAAGGGAGATGGCTGTTTGTGGGGGTGTTAGGACAAGTTATGATGAGTCAGGACCTGCAGCCGCACGCTCTTGCCTCATCTATTTAAGAAGCAGTAGCTGATCACAGATCGTCAGTCACAAATTTTTCAACAATGGAGAAGGTTGAGCACCGTGCACTGATCAAATTTTTTACCAAGGAAGGCAAGAATGCAAAAGAGATGGATGAATGCATGGTTGCAGTGTACACCGACACCGCCCCTTCCTATGCAACCATTGCTCGCTGGAATAGGGAGTTCCACCATGGTCGTGAGTCCCTTGAAGATGACCCCCATCCAGGATGCCCATCAGACGTGACCAACGAGGACAATGTGGCCTGTGTGGAGACGATGATCCTCGAAAATCGACGGGTGAAGGGCGAAGAAATTGTCATCCAAGACAATTTGGCCATGACCAAGGTCTCTGCCCATTGGGTCACTAGAAACCTCACGCCCCACGATCGACTTCAACATCGTCAAAGTCCATAAGGCCAGAGTTGCATAAGCTACCTGCGCGATTGCGGATTCGAGGAGCTCAACCATCCCCCCTATAGTCCAGATCTGGCCCCTATTGACTACTTTTTATTCTGCCAGTTCAAGGCTGCACTTTGTGGATGCTGGTTTGGGGACGATGAAGATGTCCAGCTCGCCGTCCAGGAGTGGATTGAGCAGCATTTGGGAGATTTCTGGTTGTCAGGAATTTGAAGCCTCAGGGACAAGTGGCGCAAGTGCATTGAAGTCGAGGGTAGTTATATCAAAAAATAATAATAACACTTTTTCTCCAAACTTATTGACCTTCCCTCGTAGATATCCAAACGTATATAAAAGTTATTTATTAAATACAACACCACCCTTCTGTAATCAGCTCCTGTGGAACGGCTCTTCTCTTTAGGAGGATTAACCTCTTCAAAATGGAGTTCTTTATCTGACGAAACATTTCAGCAACTGATATTATTTAAATGTAATGCTGATATAAATAACTAACTGAAATTTCATTCCATGGAACTTTCTATTTTTTGGTAGTACCCAAGTCCAATTGTTATAAAGTCTTACATTAGTAATTATAATATGCAATTTCATTTTAATGGATATTTTTGGTTGTGCTACCAATGGTCCTTATTGATTGTCATTATATATCATGTATTTGAAATGTGTTTAAAAATGTATCTAAATACATTTAATGTATTATTTAATACTAAATACATTTACAGCCCACCTCTCGACCCTAGGTGGGTGTGGCTAGAAGCGAGATATAGACCACCACCCTTTCAACACGACCTTGGCCATGGATGGCTCATCTGACTCCAGGTGCCCTCAGGCTGGGTGGGGGATAGTCTCATTGACATTAGGGTGCCTCATTGAGAGGCTGTCCAACATTTCAGTGTGTCTGCTTCAAGCGTTTCATAGTCCTTGACTCAATTGATGGGAGTATGCTGTCTTGGGGGATGCATGTCTCATCAATACAAGGCAGCTTAGTGGCCCGTTTCTCAGATGGGAGACTTCTGGTTGATGCAACTGACCCTGCCCAGGTGACAATAATGAGTACTCTTCAGGTGTTAAATGGCTTGCCTGTACAGGTGACACCACATTCTACCATGAACTTTGTAAAAGGAGTAATCAATGTGAAGGAACTCATTGAGTACTCCTTAGAAGACAGGAGAGCTGGCTCTCAGGGAGTGATCAACATCGACTGTGTGATAAGTAAACAAGAAGGTGCATAGAGACCCAGCCCTACATTATTCTGTACATTTGACTGTGACAGGCTCCATGAGTCAGTACAAGTCAGTTGGTATCTCTATCCCATTAAGGCATTCTGATATACTAACAGAACTTGTCAGTGTACAAATTTGGAGCAACGCAAAATCTGCGTGAACTGCTCCAAGGCCTCACTTAATAAAGCTGTATCATACAAAGCCAAGTGTGTGAATTGTAGCCATCCACCCTTTACTTCTTTGAAGCAATGCGACTTTATGTATTTAAGGTCCTGGTCATCCAAACTGCAGAAGAAATGTTGCCTAGAGAGACAGGAATTGGTCCTGTCACAGTGCTCTGACCTGGAAATTCCTACGCCTCTCACTCAGAGAAAGTAGCCTCTTCCTTTGGCCCCTCCAGGCCTTTGAGCACAACCAACCACACCCAGTTGGAACCCTTCTGTTGGTTCTACCTCCCCCAGGCACCACCTAGGTAGAGCTGGCGGCAATTTGACCTCATGCACACCCTCCTCCACTCATACAACCCTTTTGCTAAAGGGTGGCTGCATACCTCCACAGATAAATCATTTCTGGGGCTTATAAGGTACTACCCTTAATAAGGGCAGTATCAAGTGAGCTTCCACTCCTATACCCCTGTCTAATGCTGGATTGGGTACCTTGAAAAGTCAGGCCCTTCCAAAGGATGGCCCCCCCCCCCCATCCACACCAAAGGTGCCCTGCTAGCCAAGGGTTTCAAGGCATGAAGAGATAAAGGCTTGTATGTTGAGCAAAGCCTCCTCCAGTAAGCCCTTGAAGGCAGCAGTGCTTTCTCCTGCCCTCAGTTCCATCTCAAAAGTTGTTTGCATCCCCTTGTAACTAGTCCTGGAGAAGCATTTCCTTCAATGGAATTCCCATAGACTCCAGGATAGTTGAGAGGAGCTGCAGAGGCTAGTCTCTGCCTGATCCCCTTTAGTTATTTGCCTGTAGGAGACAGGATGGGGCAAGGCAGGCAGATGCATAATTTACACCTGCCATGTCTCTTCCCTCATTGGCTATAAATACTTCCTTTCAGGCAGTAGCAGTGCAGCTACGCTTGGATAGGAGCTACTCTGTTCAGCTGACCTTGATGAATGGGACCCGCTGCATTATGGCATGGGTTTTGGTCATTTTGTACACTCACTACTTGGTGGTTCGCTGTGTGAAATG
This sequence comes from Ceratothoa steindachneri, assembly GCA_963969495.1. Taxonomy (NCBI): domain Eukaryota; kingdom Metazoa; phylum Arthropoda; class Malacostraca; order Isopoda; family Cymothoidae; genus Ceratothoa; species Ceratothoa steindachneri. Next base: position 49,712,581 of record OZ018337.1, read on the forward strand.
GCCCTCAGAGGGAAGGGATAAGCCTGTGTGGCCCCCAAAATTTCAACTTGTGAATTTTGCATAGAAAGAGTTAGGTTACAATATGTTTTGAAGCTTCCTTCATGTTTTTGCTTTTTAGCTTAGTTTTTTTTGTGTTTGGCATATATATTTGTTAATCTAGCATAGCATTAGGCAATAAGGTGATTTCAGCGACTTTTACCCTAGTAGGCAGTTGACAGATAGGCTCTGTATAAAAAAAAAATAATGGGAAGACTCCTTGGAGAAGTGTGGAAGCATGGCAAGTTCTTGCACCACCGCCTTACATCCTTCAGGAGGACATGGCTACAATACAATCTTGGAGTAGTCCTTTATGATCCATTATCTTAATTCACCCTGCAGTGGTGTGGCCTGTTGCACTTGGTACATGGAGAGGTTGCACCCCTCTTCCCTCCTCCATGCCTGATTGCAAATTAGGGAAGCACTGCCACTAGGTTGATGTGAACACTGATGGGCCTGGGAAAGTTGTGTATGCACTTTCCACTCATTCCTTCCCAGTGCTACTTTAGCTTTATTTATTATTTATTATGATTATTTAGTATATGTATCATTGTGTATTTTTATTTTTTACTACAGCTATCCCCTCAACCTTTTGCCTACCCACTTCATCCCCCAATGCCGCGACGGTTTCAGGTCGCTTTCTTTCGTCTCCGGATTGGACACACTCATGTGATGCATCGCTATTTGTTGGAGCGCTCACCTGCGCCCTATTGTGACAACTGCATCGTCCCCCAGACTGTTCGGCACATTCTTGTTGAATGTCCCAGTCTGTCTGGGGGATCTTCGCACATGTTACCTATCCTGGTACTGGGATGGGCGGGGTCACTACCGCCTGTCCCTTGTACTCGGGATGAGTGTGTATACCCTGACTGGTGGACTGATAGACTTTTGGGGGGAGGCTGGCTTTCTCCCTTTTATTTAACTAGGTTTTGTTGTTTTTGTTATTGTTTTCTTTCTAGGTCGCACGCTCCTACGCCGGGTGGAAGGGGACCGACGCCGGAGCTTGCTTCCTAATTCTTATCTCTTTTGATAGTTGTTTTGTTTCAAATTTTTATTTTAAAGTAGCCTAGAAAAAATGTTTTTTTGCCTACCCACACTTTATACCAGGAGGACTGTTCTCTCCTGGACAGAGTTCGGTCCGCTAACCATGGTGCCTTGGTGGAGTGCATGCCATCCTGGGACCATCTAACACCAGGGTAATTTCCATTTACCACACTGCATTTTTCATCCGTCTTCAATCCCTCCTTTATTCATAAGGAATCTCCCATTCACATCTTTTTAATATCTACTTTTTTGAATGTCCTTTTTTACTTTATGCCAGTGGTTAGCTACCAAGATGTGCACATGCATGTATACCTTTCAAATAATTTCCATGTGCCTTCATGCATTTAATAAAGTATAGTGTCATTGAGTTCAAAAGACCTTTTTTTTTTCCAGGGTGATGGGAAAAATGCACAAAGTACAAACCTAAGCTTGATACAAATACCAAAGAAGTCTGAAAGTGTGAAAATGATGGTGTCACAGATTCACAAAGAGAAAGAAATGCGAAAAAGCCAGAAAAGAGGCAGAAACTCCTCGCTCAATAAAGGACTCATCCATATTGAAACAAAGGAATTGGGAAGGAGAATACATCAGGAAATTTGCAATGGCAACACTAAACTCAAACGTATTAAGAGGAAGGTGAGGAAGATCCCTTGGACCTTTGATATCATTTGCTATTCTTTCTAATTCCATAGATTTCTTAAGTATGGAGTGGCAAAGAAAGGGTTGTGGTAAGTACAAATTGCATGTTTATGCCTTGCACATTTTTCCTGTAATTGTTACAATAAGAAGGAAAGTGCAGCAAAAATATTCTTTTACATAGTTTATTTGTAACCGTTTCACTGCCATGAGTAACTCAGTCACCTCAAATATTACCTTCTGTAGCAGTGAGCATGAACTGTAAGTATGCCAGTTCCAAAAAGCATGGTTTAGAAGCATTAGTGTACTACTCTTATCATTTCTAAAAATATGTAACATGGTAACATTTGGTAACTTTTTTTTTCATATAAAGGTGGCATGGCTGTTGTCAATGTCAATTTTTTTTTTGTATTTTCCTTCTCTCAATTCTGAATTTTCAAGGATTCATCACCCTGATGTGGCTCCATTTTCAGCAATGTTTTTTTTTAGGGTGGTGACCCCATAAAGTATCCTCCAACATTCAACAAGTATTTAAAGAGAGTAATAAATCTCATCCCTTCACTTTGTACTGGTTCAGAATGCCATTTCACATGGCTGACTTTAGGATATTATGGTGTGCAGTAGGGTGTCCCAAGATCATAGAGGAAAAAATAAAAATGTTTTTTTTCACTTGCTCATGTTTTTGTGAAATTAGATGAAATTCAGAAAATATCTAGGGGTCGCGACAAACTGAACAATTTTATAATATCCTTCAAAAACGAAGAAAAAACTGAAAAGATCCCACATTTTTAGAAAGAAACTTATAAGGAAACCAAAACACAGTTTTCATTGTTTCCATTCAGAAAGTCTTCTTTTTAAGCTCTTCCTTCTTTTCCCCACCCCACAAGTTTCCGATGGTGGTGGTCTAACTGGAGGAGATACTTTCCCTGTGTGGCTGACTTTGTGGACCCAGGTAGCACTGGACTAGGGTGATGCCCTGCTCTGCGGCATCATTGACCACTCTGAGGCCAAGTGCCCATTTCCGAGTGTCCTTGAATTGGTCATCCTCCTCCCACAAAGGCCGGGTCCTTTGCCAGTGTAGCGGGCCGAAAAATTTAGACTAACCCCAATCGATCCAACCCGCTTCCTATACTAATCCGGACGTGAGAAATCGAAGGAGAATGAAACGGATTGTATGTACAGTTCTTTACTAACAAAAAAAAAGTACAATGATAATTACAGCTTATATTTACAACAATTTTATATTTACAAGGGAAGTGTGCACACTTCAAAATGAGGCTAAATTCCTCAATCCAAATACGATACCAAAAGAGAATTTTATAACCGGCGAATACAGCAATTTACTTATATATCTACACAAAACATAAAAAAAACACAACAACTGAACGAAAAGGGGGCACACGCTATCACTTGTGTGCTGGAGGTGGGTGGTAGTAGGCTAACTTAGAAGGAGGCAGGATTGTCAACGAAGGCGGGTATGGCGGTTCAGGTGGTTAGAGAGGCACGAAAGCCCTCCGTCTCAGGGCTGGGCGGAGCACTCGTCTAGAGAACCCCTCTTGCTGTTAGTCCACACTTCCACTCTCTGTAGAAGAGATATATCCTCCTTTTATGACCCATTTATTTATACATGGAAGGGAAACTAATAAGTGGGCATTACCCGAGTAAATTTATCGACTAGCTTACCTCTTTCCAGAATATGACGCTTTGATAAAAGATTATTTTAAACAAAGTACAATCTTTTAATTATAGTGATATCTCAAAACTAGCTACTATCTTTCCAGAATATGACGCCTGGAAAGAAATAAAAACATGGTAATCATTTTATACATAAAATAAACAAAAATAAAACAAACCCATTCCCATTCACACACATTCTTACAGAGGGAGGGAGAGGGTACTGAGAAAAGGAGTGGGAGAATGGCCCTTTTACACACACTCACATTCGCTCCACCACACCAGGAACCCCTCATCCGCGTTGAGTTTCTGAAAGAAGGACTGTGTCTTCGAAGTGATGAAGGATGAGACGGAGGTAGACATCATCATCTTTTTTTCCATGCAATCGCTTGATTTCCTTCTTTGAGGCAGGCTTGTCTAATGAATGACCATCTACTTCTTCTCCGCATCAATCCTTGAGTCAAAGAAGGCCAGTCCCACATTTTCCTCGGAAACGTACCACAGGTGGCGTCGCAGGGCTTGTTCTGCTGCCTTGGCAACAGTTCCTTCTGAAGGTAGTGGCCAAGGACAGGAGAGAGTGCCCCATGACCTCCAAGGCAGCCCTAACTAAAGCCCGAGCGATCAGACTCCGAATTAAGAAACGAGGTCCTTTCAGAACTGTTTTTTGTCTTGTTTCAGTTTTCAGTGATGTCATTCTATTTGTACTTCTCTGTGTGTGGAAGGAAATATTTTAGAACTTCTTTTTTTTTCATATTTGCTAACTTTTTGTTTCATTTTTTTTCTTTTTGAAAAATTGTTGCTTCGGGGGGGAACCCTATGCAATGTCTGATTACAATCAAATTTGGCACAAATCTTTTCCTTTTTAGTGGAACAAAAACTATGTGGCCAAAAGGTATTTGCAACATGTGACATTTTGAACAGGTCTACTGTGTAGCTCTTGGGCTGGTGGCACCTCTGGTTCTTCCCAGGATGCTACTACCTTTGACTATTTGTTATCACTTTTTTCCCCAAACTTCTACAATGTCGGGGATATTGTGTTTGACCTTTTTGAGCACTCTTTATATCAAGGTGGGTCCATGTCACTGTACACGTACAGCTTCCATGCCCTATCCCCTCTGTTTGAAGTCAGCTAGGGCTCTACCAGGCGCTGCATCCATCTTCATGGCTGAGTTGATTACAATACACTGCTTGATACAGAAAAACCACATCATGCCTGGTTTGGGCACTGGATTGTGATCTTTAGCAAATTACAAAGTGCTAAGATGTTCTCTGGGCTTTAAAATCTCTACATCCACTAGTTAGTGGAATCTGTGATGCCATGATTATCTTGAGCCACATAGATGGCAAGATTATCTTCTGCTGGGTTCCTGGACATGTGGGAATTGCGGGGAATGAGGCTGCCAAAGATTCTGCAAAGACTGGATGACTGGACGAATGTTTCATTCTTCCTCATACCAACTACATGGCAAGTATCAGGATAGCCATCTTGGCTGCTTGGCAAGGAAGATGGGAGACTGCCAAGGGGAACGGAAGGTGTCGTGCCATTGCTTCGCGACTGTTCCCATGGACCTATCCCCCAATGCAGTTGCAGCTTCAGGTCACTTTCTGTCTTCTAATTGGGCACAGATGCACCACCATTTGATGGAGCACTCTACTGCACCTTACTGTGAGACTACATGGTCTTCTGGACTGTTCGGTGCATTCTTGTTCGTACACACATACTTGTGGACTATCTGACTTTTGGTGGGGAGGAAGCTCTTTTGGTAAATTGGTATTAGTTCCATGATCCTGTGCCCAGGGGTTGTGGGCCTTGCCCTGATCCCCCAGTGTTATTCCTTCTTGTCTTTCTGTTTCTTGATTTTTTTTTGTTTGTTTTGGGAATTTTAAAGTAACCTAAAACTAGGCTGAAATTTTTATTGTGGCAATTTATGCCCTTAAGTGTAGTCGCCAGATAGGAGCTGTACAAAAAATATTCACCCTTTTCTCTTACCTAAGCCTCAATTAGGATGAGACTGGAATATCTGGCTGACATCTGTACTTTCCCTGCTTCTATCTTCACTGGCTGTTGCTCATGTAGGTACAAGTGGTTGCTATCACAACCTACTAACTGATATCAAAGCTGTCACTATTCTCTGAGTCTGCTATAGTGACATGCTCTGTACTAGCCAGGATAAATATGGAGGAGAACAAAATTTTACCAAGCTTTGTCAGCTTTCCAACCAGCCAGTCACTCATCTCCTTTTGTTGTGCAGAACTGTACACTTATATGCTGACTTTAGACAATAAGTGGACTTGTGGACTATCTGACTTTTGGTTGGGAGGAAGCTCTTTTGGTAAATTGGTATTAGTTCCATGATCCTGTGCCCAGGGGTTGTGGGCCTCGCCCTGATCCCCCAGTGTTATTCCTTCTTGTCTTTCTGTTTCTTGATTTTTTTTTGTTTGTTTTGGGAATTTTAAAGTAACCTAAAACTAGGCTGAAATTTTTATTGTGGCCTTCAGTTCGAGGACGGCCCCCGCGTACCCTCCGAGCTAGGTCTGGAGGGCATCTTTCTTCAATGGAATTGCTGTGGACTCCGGGCCAACTGGGAGGAGCTGCGGAGGCTCGTCTCGTCCCGTTCCCCGTTAGCTATCTTTTTGCAGGAGACCATGCTAGGCGCGTGCCCCCTGCCTGCCCTCCCGGGGTATAGGGGTCTTGCGACTCCACCACTGGGGGATGCGCGGTTTACACCCTGCATGATGTCTCCGTTCTTCCTTTTTCTTTAGATACCTCCTTTCAGGCAGTGGCTGTGCAGCTGCACCTGGATAGGAGGTATACTATCATTTCTGCGTACATTCCACCGTCCGTTGACTTTGACGCGGGGGACTTCCGCCGCATCGTGGCACGGTTGCCGAGGCCCTATCTCTTGCTTGGAGACCTGAATGGCAGGCATCCTCTCTGGGGAGATTACTCTATAAATCCCAGGGGACAAGTCCTTGCCGATCTGATCGAAGAGCTTGAGATGGGTGTCCTAAACGTGGATGAGTTTACGCATCACTGTCCGAAAACCGCTTCATTTTCTTGCCTTGACCTATCTTTGTGCTCTTCGGATGCACAGCCTGATTTTGATTGGGGGGTGGTCGATGACCTCCATGGTAGTGATCACTTTCCCATTCAAATATCACTTTCAGGGCAACTGCCGCCTGAGAGACCACCTCGGTGGTGCTTGGTGTGGGTTCGGTGGCCTGCATTTCAGGAAATGACTGAATTCTCTATCTCGGTCGAGGAGTTTAGGTCGGTAGATGAGGCCGTTGAGTTCTTCTACGGCAACCTCATCGCCGTGGGCCTGACTACTATTCCTAGGACGTCTGGCCGTTTTGCACGCCGACCACTCCCATGGTGGTCGGCCGAGTGTGAGACGGCCCTCAAACAGAAGCGTTATGCCTACATGCGCTATTAGCGCCCCCCCGAACGTTTTCACTGTCGGTGAATTTCGTCGGGCTAGGGCTAGGTTCCGGTATATTTCGAAGCACGCCCGCCGCTCTTCTTGGCGGGCATACGTGTCTTTCCTTTACGGGAAGACCCCTTTAGCTGAGGTGTGGAAGCGAGTCAAAAGGATTCGGGGCAAGTTCTTGCAGGACTTCCCTCCCTTTCTCCAGGAGAATGGGACTGCAATCTCGGACCCCGCGTCCGTGGCGGAATCCTTCGCGACCGCTTTTTCCGCATTATCTAGCCGTGATGCTGCTCCGCCAGCATTCAATGCACGTCGTGATGTCGCGGAAGGCCGCCGGCTGGACTTTACCTGCAGATGCGGAGAACGCTTCAACGACAAGTTTACTGTGAGTGAGTTGCGTTCCGCTCTCGCTTCGTGCGCGGACACCGCCCATGGTCCGGACGATGTCCCGTACGCCATGCTTCGACACCTGGGTGAGCGAGGCATGGCCTTTCTGTTAGATTTGTTCAACAGGATCTGGGTGGAAGGTCTTCTCCCAGACTCCTGGCGAATCGCTACTGTGCTCGCCTTTCGCAAACCGGGGAGAGATCACTCTACTCCGACCAGTTCCCGCGCAATCTCTCTAACCTCTTGCGTGTGCAAGTTGATGGAGAAATTTGTAAATGTTAGATTAGCCTTTTTCCTGGACAGCGGAGGCCATCTGTCTTCCGCAAGTTCCACTCCACGTCGGATGCTCTGCTCTGACTGGAAAATGCCACGGTGTTTTTCGATCTGGAGAAGGCCTATGATACCGCATGGCGATACGGTATCAATGAGACTCTCCACACGATGGGGGCTAGGGGACGCCTCCCAATATTTATATCTGAATTTTTGCGAGATCGTCGATTCCGCGTACGGGTGGGGGGGAGCCCTCTCCGGCCCAAAGGAGCAGGAAGAGGGTGTCCCGCAGGGAAGTGTCCTCAGTGTCACACTCTTTGCCCTGAGCATCAATGGCATCACCTCGGTGCTGCCGGAAGATGTTCTCGCTACGCTCTACGTGGACGACCTTTCGATCTCTTTTGGCGCGGCCCAGATGCCAACTCTGGAGCGTCGACTACAACAGGCATTGAACCGCATCTCTCGCTATGCCGAAACGCGCAGTTTTCGGTTTTCTTTGGCCAAGACTAAGGTGGTGCACTTCTGCCGCCATCCACGGCTTCACCGCGACCCAGATTTGTTTCTTAATAGGTTGCGCCTGGATGTGGTTGAGTCGCACCGTTTCCTACGTCTTGTATTCGACCAACGCCTCGCCTGGGAGGCTCATATTCGCAGCCTTAGGGTCTCTTGTACCCGCGCCATGGACATTCTCCGTTCCGTGATGTTCAGCGCTTGGGGCACTGATAGGGCTACTGCCCTACTTTTTTATCGATCCTTTGTTCGTTCGAAGCTCGACTACGGATGCGAGTTTTATGCATCCGCAGCCGAGTGTTTATTGCGGAAGTAGCCTAGAACTGGGCTGTTTGTTAGCGGCTTCTTATGCCCAAGTGGGCAGTCGCGAGATAGCCCCTTAAAGAAAAAATATCCATCATCTTACTTTAATTGACTACAGCAAGCATGCCTACACCATCTTACTCTTACTACTGCCAGCACGCTTCCATTCTCTTACAATAAGAAGTATCACTATTACTTGTCCCCTGTGCTCAAGATGGATTTGTGTACTCCAGATTGTGTGTTGGAGTTTTGGGAGGAGGTGGTTGCACTTTCACCACCATAAGGGGGTGGGTCTCCTTCTGGTTTTCTGTGTTTGTTGTTTGTTTATATATATATTTTTTTTACTTTCTAATTTAACCTTGCAGGCAGCTGTAAGGTTGCGACTGATGGTTGAGAAGCCAGCTCAGTGGTGCTGGGACCAAACATGGCAACCCTCATTTGAGGAAATGACTGATTTCTTTATCTGAGTCAAGGAATTTAGGTCAGTTGATGAGGCCATTGAGTTATTTCCAGCACCATTGCAGCAGGTCTGGCTATTTTGCACACCATCCACATCCCTAGTGGTCCAGTGAGTGTGAGTTGACCCTCAGAGAGGAGTGATATGCCTATAAGCAGCACTACAAATATCGTTGTCTGAATAATTTTACCCAGTGTGAATTTCGTTGGGCGAGAGCTAGATTCAATTTCATTTTGAAGCCGGTTTGTTGTTCATTTTGGCAAGGATATGTTTTCACTTAGTGAGAGGACCCCTCTTTTAGAGGTATAGAAGTGGTTCAAAAGTATTTGGGGGTAAATTCACACATTTCCCCAGGAAAGTGGGACCAACCTCTGACACCGCATCTATGTTGGAATCTTTTGCGACTCCTTTCTTGAGATTCTTCCAGCCAGATTGCTTCTCTACCATTTGGTTGTTGAAGTCTGCCGATGACTGGACTTCACCCTTATAGGCAGGGAATCCTCTGACCCATTTTTTTAAAATGTCTGGGTGATCTTTGCGCATTGCCTGTCCCGATACCAGCATGAGTGTGGGTCATTACTAATTGTACTCGGGGACAGATTCTTGTACACTGACTTGTGGACTATTTGACTTTTTGGAGGAGGTTGGCCTCCTCCATTTTATTTGACTCAGTTTGGTGTTGGTTGCATGATCCTGTGCCAGGGGGAGGATCACAGCCCCTTGATGCTGAGGTGTGCTTTTTCCTTGCTTTTTTGCTCTAGTGTTTTGTTTTTTAATTCTACCCTAGCTCAGGTTATAAGATAATTAGGGCAACCTTTTCCCTTGTAGGCAATCTCTATGGGTGCTTTAAAAAAAAGATAATAAACCTTGACATTTACAAAATCCATTGACTCTTTTATCTCTCCTCCATCTGCACATAAATTCTTATTGGATATTTACAATGTCATTTGGTTTAAGGGTCTTCATCCTACCTTGGTGTATAGGAGTTTTTCCATTCCTTAAAACTAGCAGAAATAGCTTGCATCCCCACAGTTCCAGATCCCTCTCTTGAGTGGCCTGCGCAATAGTGTGGCAAACCATTTTGAGAAACTTCTTGAATGTTAAAAATGTTGACTCATCACTAAATTTGGTACAATCGCTGTGCAGTGTGTGCCAAGGCACCTTCTAATCAATCATCACTTAAATTAAACCTTCCAGTCATCACAACCCTACAGATTGGGGAGGCAGTTGGCAATTGGGCCACGAATGTGTTAAGGAATGGCTTACTAGCAGCATGATGAGAGGGTAAATGTGTTTTTTTCTGGAGTTCCTGGATAGTTTAGAAGCGCCAACTAACATATTATTTATATCAAATTATATTTCGGCACTTTTTTTCAGTATTAATTTTTTTTATCTTTCTCTGTTGGCAAATTTGTTTTTCTCAGTCTGCCATATCATTTTTAGGACTGCCGTATTTAAGCATCCATTGGCTTAGGTGTGTTGCACCCATAAATTAATAGTACTTTAGATATAACCGGTTAGCATAGCTGGGCACAACTTTGTCACCAGAATTAAATACAGACTAAACTAATATCTACAAGTCATCTTCTTCCATGTCCTGGCCCATCTTCTCCTCCAGGAGGTCCATGTTTCCTTTGAGGAACACAAGCTCCTCAAAGTTGACCTCATCCAGGGAGGACCTCTTGGCCCTGAGGACGTCCCTGGCCATCCTGAATAGCCTCTCCACAGCTGGGTAGGGGCGGTATTTACTTAATGAATAAGTCCACCTATACCTCCCTCTGCTGGTAAGGGAAGAGGGACCAGGCGAGCTCGCCTTTAGAGGGCACCCAAAACGTTTAAAACTTGGTTCACGCCAGAAAAGTGTGTCTAATTTTACTAATTTATAATAAAATTCAGTGACAAACTTTTTTTTGTACGTTTAGGTAGTTTCATGTAACGTCAGTCTCATATAATGTGAAAAGTTTAATTTATCGTAAAAGGAAAGTTAAAAATCAGATAAAAATAACGTTAGCCGTTACCAACTCAAATTTGACATTTTTTAGCCAAATTGGGCTTTAAAATTGGCTTAAAACAGCTGAGGCAATTTATTTTAAAAAAAGTTGTCTTTGTTCCTGTTCAAAGTTGCAGCAAAAGTTGTGGAAAATTGGTGGTGCGACTTTGCTTAGTCCAACTTTTTCCAAACATTTGCGACTTTGAAATTCATAGTGTGGCAAAGTTGCAACGGCCAGCTAGATAGGCTCCTAAAATAATAAAAATTAAAAAAATACTCCAGCTATATACCGCAGCATCTTTCTATCACAGCTTCTTAAGTTTTATTTACTTGTTTTTTTGTTTTTTTAATTTAGCCTAGTAGTAGGCTACTATGTGATTATGGCAACTTGTGCCCTAGTAGGCAGTCACCAGATGACCTTAAATTTAAAAAAAAAAATAAAAAATTGCTGATTAGCTATCTGTCTCAGTGAATCCCCAGATTTGTGTAAAGCAAGAATAGAACATTGTCAATTGCTATTTTGTTTTCTACACCTTTTTGGCAAGAAGTTAAAAAAAAAAAAAATCATTGGCTGCTTCATTGTGGAGAGGGGGTGTGGGGCACATTTGTTGTTTTAGGGCCTTGCATCTGCACCATGGAATTTCTTCATTCTGCAGTGTTCGCAACTTGGGCATGAGAGCAGCCATCTAGGTTATGTGGCAAAGGTGATAGGAGACAATCCCCTGAGAATATGAAGATGTGCCTCATTTACTCTTTTGGATTTAACCCCTAAAACCTTGAAGACTTGACACATCACCGCTGGAGAGATTACTCCTCGGAAACCTCTGATGAGTTTATTTACCCTACCCAGACTGAATCCCTCTTTGGTTAATGTCCCAGTTTTGGTGAGCTGCATATGTAGTACCTACCTTTTCTGGGTGGGGATTGCTACTGTCTGTCACATTTAGGGCAGGCTCCTATCTGCTAGGTTGTGTGGTTATGAAGTCCTTAGAGTTGTATCTCCTGCAAATATTTATGGAGGTGGTCCTCCTACAAGGTACTTTTTCCTCACATATGTCTTTCATTTTTTGTTTTTCCATGCTCTTTGAGAAGACAGATTTGTATTCATAGCATTGGTTTCTGTTTTTATGAGGAATAAAAAGAGTTAAGGCATTTTGTATGAGGCAAGCTATCACATATGCAGGTTTTGAATGGCATGGGCTTGTTGGGTATGTCTAGGTTTGGGCATTGTCTGACCTCTGGGAGACTGGCTCTTGGACCATTTCCTGTGTCACAGGGAAGTAGGCCTGCTCCCAATGCTGTAGCATGCTTCCTTGTATTTTTTGGTTTTGCACTTGTTTGCTTTTTTTAGTTTTAATCTAGCCTAGCATTAGGTTGTAAGGTAATCGCTGTGACCTATGTCCTTGTAGTTAGTTGCTAGATGGGTGCTAAAGAAAAATATTTAAAAAGGAGGTAACAATGCTGTCATGGCAGTATATTATCATAATAACTATGCTTATGTATATGGTTACCACTGTGAGATATGCTATCATATATCAGCTAGTTTGTATCCCATACCATATATTGATGAGACCAGAAATCCTTTGGTTAGTTATGCTTTTATTCAAATCACCAGTACCCTAATTAGTGTGCTATTCTCATTGCAATATCTGGTTTTAGGATTTAGAAAGTTTGGTGATTGAACTGTTCGTTGACAAAGTTTTGTACGAGCATGACCTGGGCCAGCAAAAGGACTTGTGTAAAAGGCTGGAGGCAACACTTGAGAGCAACCAGAAGAAGGTCAACCAGTTTCACAAAGAGGTATTAAATGCAAGCTCTTTCAATCCTTCACTATGATGGTATCAATTTCTTATCTTGTTCCTCAGTATTCCTGTCATCACAAATCACCATCACCATTTTGGTTTATCAGGTGAATGATTTGAAGAAAGTGGTGAGGCGTTTGCAGTCAGAATATGCAGTGCGCAAGAATCAGATCTTAGCCCCTGTCTGGGTCAAGCGTTCAGTTGGTATCCAGGTGTCACCTGCACTGGTATATATGTATTCACCTCTTCTCTCACTTGATTCAAAGATTTCATTTACTTCACTTATTCTTATCATACCTTCCTCCCCCTTCAGATTCGAAAGGGAATCATGGAAGCCTCGACAGACACAGATGATCGTATTCCTAGCCCATCTATCATGTCTTGTACTGATGCAGATTGCACAATAGAGAAAAAGAAGGTTAGCCAACCTGATCCTCTAATCTCAACTAATCACAATACACCCACCATATCATCAACTAAAACCATCTGCCAGAATTCATTTAAAGGTTTCAACTATTCTTCTCATCAATCCAAGGCAGTTTCTCTGCAAAATTTAGTTAAGGTTTGTGCTTTATTTGATTTTAGAGCAATGAGGAGGTGTAGCATGAATGACTCTTAATGCCAAGTTATGGGGTAATTTGTGCTTCTCAATGATAGAGAACAAGCTAACATTGGGTGCTAATTGAGCCACAGACTCAATTAATAGATCTTGTTTGTCATCAATTTACAGACACACACTTTTGCATCAGAGGGCTCTTTGTCTACCTCACAGATCAACTTGTCAACCTCAAAGGCCAACTTGTCAACTTCAAAGGCCAACTTGTCAACTTCAAAGGTCAACTTGTCCACCTCAAAGGCCAACTTGTCAACTTCAAAGGCCAACTTGTCAACTTCAAAGGCCAACTTGTCAACTTCAAAGGTCAACTTGTCCACCTCAAAGGCCAACTTGTCAACTTCAAAGGCCAACTTGTCAACTTCAAAGGTCAACTTGTCCACCTCAAAGGCCAACTTGTCTACATCAAAGGCCAAGTTGTCCATCTCACAGGCCAACTTGTCCACCTCACAGGTCAACTTGTCCACCTCAAAGGCCAAGTTGTCCATCTCAAAGGCCAATTTGTCCACCTCAAAGGCCAACTTCTCCAGTGCATCAAGTGGGACTCTTTCCACTCAGATGGTTGTTGCAAAGCCGGTGGTGGGCCAGCCATCGATGCAGAGTGGTGAGTGTTGGTGAAACTTCTTGCTATTAGTAAGGAGGGATATGTGCCTTCCACATAATTCTATTTCCCCCAACCTCACTCTATTGCCTTTTTTTCATATCTTTCTGGCCGAGATTCTCAAATTGGTTGTAAAGTTTTTTTTGGTAAAAACCTCCCCAATGATTTAGTTTTGGAATAATACAGTTTATTGTATTGGATTGTTCTACAGGTGCATTTAGATCACAGGTAATACCTGCAAGCACTACACAATTGGTTCAAGCACCTTTGCCATCCCTAACTTCGCCTTCAGTCCCATCGCCGCTCCAGTTAAGAGTTGAGTCTTCTAAGGCAATGGGAACCTCCAACATCGTTGATCTCACAGAGGAGGATGAAGGTTAGTGTTTGAAAGGGGGAAGGGGGTCAAATCTACTTAAAAAAGGAGAAAGCCTTTGTGACTACAGCATGTCTTGTACCCCCCGTCGATGTTACAACTATTAAGTTTGGTCATGCGTTCCTTGAGACTGCCCTGGGAGGGGAGGCAGGTTAGAGGGGTGGGAGCCGTGTTACTCTCCATAAGGTGCAAGGATATCAGCTGATATGATTTTTCTAGAGATCCATCTTGTATTTGCAGGTTTGGTCTCAGTTGTGCATGTATGAAGCACATTTTGAATGTGCATTGGACTGTGTTCCTGGGAGGAGCCCTGGCCGATGTATGTATCACTTGGACCAATGTGGTATTTGAATTTTGTTTTACACAGTGACTGCATCAGACCATTGCCAGGGGGACTCATTTATGTGTTGTAAGTGATGTTTCGTCTGGGTCTGATATCGGTGGGATGGCATTGATGAGGGCATTTAGATTATTTTTGTGGGTAGAGGCAGCTGGGTTCTGTGGAGGGGGATGGGATTCCATGGAATATCTTTACTCTGTTCTTGTTTTGTTTCATGGAGGAGGGTGGGGATTTTGCTTGTAACGACATGAGTGTTTTTTTTCCACCATGGAGAAGTTGTGTTCTACGGGCACAACCTTTGTTTAAAAATGTTGTTTTTTTGGTGCTGTGGGAGCATTCTATGGTGAGGTGGAATGCTTTGTGTTGTCTTCTGTTCTATGATGATGTGAATGGATGCAAGATTGAGTGTACAAGCTGAAGAAGCATAGATGATTTAGGGGAGTGGATAGATACACTGTTTGCGAATGTGGATGATGAATTCCTTGGCTTACTTAAAATTTAGTTATTACAACCCCTGTCCCTTTTCATTCATCAGCGAAAGCCTCCAAACATAATGAAATTTGCATAAAGATCAAAATTAAAAATTATGGGCAAAGCAGAGGGCAAAAGCGTCTGGCCCTCAATATAAAGATCAAGAGTGCAAACAGTGCAAGTGGACACCAAAAGAAATGTTTTGGTGTGTGAATTGTAAATTGAAGAATAAATCAGCAAGAGGCATTTATGTTATATCGAGGATGAGATTAAGTGTGTGAAGGGTTGGAAGGCCGCATAAAAGGGTGGGATGGGGTGGGGTGACTAATCTAATGGGTTTAAAAAAAGGCTGACTGAGGAACACAGTGATGTATTGTGTATGATAGATGTGCATGGGGGGGGGGGGGGGTTCTCCCTTCTGCCCAGGGCAAAATGTCCCCTTTTTGTAACCTGTTAATTCTTTTTTGCAGGAAATCGAGCTTCATCTGCAGCTGTACCTATAATTACCTTCCAGAAACCTCATGATGTTGTTGACCTTAGCAGGAACTCACCTGGACTGATTCTTGCTCAAAATGTAGGTAAATATTTCATACTAAATGAAATGTAACTTTTTTACTTCAAACTAGAGAAAATACTCAAGCTGTGTTGCTAGTTAATGGAATGCAGTCCAATTATGGTATATTTTCTTCAAGTTTATCATTAATTTTTACCTTTAATAGAGGTAAAAATTATTTTTTCAAGCCAACATAGGGCTTGAAAAATACCTATACTATCTTACAGAGCATGATGTAAAAAATGCCCAAATAATGGGTGCTACTCTTGGAAGCCACGTCCTTCCAAATTGTTGAACCGTATAATGCTCCAGCACATGACTGAGGTGGTTTTATTTCAGTGAGCTCTGTATATTTTGCATATATCATGTAGCAATCAATAAGATAGGAGTTATAAAAGTCTTGCAACATAGTTAATTGAGGGTATCATATCAAATAAGTGCAAAATTATATTAAATAGGGGTTTATTACATTTTTCCTGATTAATTTAATTAAAGGATTTTGAAAAGTTTTCTCTATTCATTTTAATTGATATTATGAAATGAGGATTTAAGGTCTGTTTTTTTTTTCATTTTGGTTGAATTATTATTTCTACAGTTTTTTTGCGCGAAATGGTAGACTGCATTGAGTTACTGTCTGAGTGAAGAGAAGTTAGTGAGATAGAGGCATTCAGGAATGATAGGCAGCATGAATCTGTGTATATTTGCAATGTTTTGGTGTCATAGAAGAGGGGATTACATATGTTATATGTGGAATGTGTGAGTGCATTGTTGATTTAGAGAGAATATTTAGGCTGGATGGGCTAGTTTCTGCTCTCCAGAGAGAAGTTAGTGCCAGGCCTAGGTCTGGGAACAAGGTAGATAGTGAGGTAGGCCAAGTACATGTAGGTAGAGATAGTTCTAGAATATGTGGGGTTACCCCACTTGTATTAGCTAGAAGTAGGGCAAAGGGGAAAGATAGTTATTGGAAAGTATAATAGTTAGGAGGGGTAGGCCTAGTATAGAGTCTGGAGTAAATGAGGTGAATATATATAGTATGGATTGTGCAGGACAGGTTAGGTGTGTACGAAAAAGGTACACAGAGAGAAAAGGCAACTGGAAGTGAGGATGGTGATGGAAGTGGAGTGACTGTTAGGTCTGGGGTAATTAGAAATAGGAGTCTGACTGATGTGCTTGTGATGGGTGATTCTCGTGTTAGAGATTTGGTGGAAAGTTGAGTAAGAGTAGATGGAATGGGTTGAGGGTTTGTTTGCAAAGTACTGGAATTAGTGACCCGAGTGACAGGTATGAGGGGCTGTGTCTGGCTGTGCAAGTGATGCAGTTTTGATTGTACAGGTTAGAGTGAAGGATGCTGAGTGGATGCATGTGAGGTATAAGAGGTTGATTAAAAAAGGTGAAAGAAAGTCAAATAAAAGGTGTTGTGAGGACACAATTGTACCAAAGCTAAACAAGGTAGGGTAGGGTAGGGAAAGAGAAGAGATGTCGAGGTACTCAGGTTAAAAGAGGTGCTTCAGGGACAGGAGGGCTGAGTTGTCTTTATACCAATGCTCGTAGTCTTAGAAATAAGAAAGATGAGTTATTTAGTTATATTATTGATGAAGATATAGATATAATATGTGTAATAGAATCATGGGTTAATGAAAAGAAATTTAATGACAGCGTGAGTGAATTTGAACTACAGGGTTATGATATGTACATTAGTCAAAGGTGAGATAGGACAGGTGGTGGGTTGATTATTTATATCAGAAATAGCATTTCTTCAAATCTAAATAATTCTATAAAGCAAGAAGTTGAGTCTCTGTGGATAGATATTAGGGTCAGTAAAAATAGGATAATACACTTGGGAGCCTTTTACAGACCCCCCGGACAGTCTGATTGTATTGACGAGCTAATGATAAACATAAATATAAATTATAAACATAAATATGCATTTTGAATAAAATAATAAGTAGCATTCATTTCTTAAAGAAAAGTGTAATTTTGAAAAAAAACAAAACAAACCCGTTTTTTTTTTAAAATTTTACTTGAAAAAGCCCCCACAACCCCAGTAATAAAACCTGGGGTTATTAGAACTGGGTTTTTTTGATTTGCCAACCCTGGCATTGAGGCAAGAAATAGAACAAATAGAGTACTGAGCTTCATTAAGAGGAATGTTAGTTACCAAAGAGGTTATCCTTAAACTACGAGTATATAACTCATATGTCAGGCCACATTGAGAGTACTCTATCCAAGCATGGTCCTCACACTTTAGACACTCATTGCAAAGGGGGGCAACAAAGATGCTACCTTCCGTGAATCACCTTGAATATGTAGATAGGTTGAGAGTCTAAATATGTTCTCATTTGAAAGGTTTGTGAGAGGAGAAATGGTCGATCGAGCTTTTTAAAATTTGGTTTGGGGGTAGATAAGTTGGATTTTAGCAAGTTTTTTGAGTTGAAAGGTAGTAATAGGACCTGGTGCTACCACTTGAAAATTAAAAAAGAGAATTGTAGGCTAGATGTAAGAAAGTATTTTTTCACTAAAGTGGTGGATTACTGGAATGGTTTACAACAGGAGACAATAAGCAGTCCAAATTTAAATGTTTTCAAGAGCAGGTTACATGTACATATAGGGAGGGTAGGATATCATGGTTTTTAAGTTGTATTTGAGCAAATTACATATAAGGTAAAGAGAGATGATTACAGATTCCTTTAGTATGTAAGAGAAAAATGAAAGTGAATGAAGAATATGTAGGCTGAAGTGAATGGACTGCATTTAGGTTTGGTTCTTCCATGGTTTTAGTTTATTGGCTCTGCAATATAGAATGTTGGCTGAGAAGTTCTGAAATAACTTTGGGCTTATCCATTAGGTGTGAAATATGGTAGTGTTGGTTTAAAATATGGATAGAAAAATAGGTGGTGATATGATACAATAACAAGTTTGGTGAGAATGATTATTGAAGAGGGTAGTGGGTTACTATGCTGATAGAAACTGTAGGGCAAGCACAATCTTTCAGCACAGTGATACACATTGGTTGGATGTGGAGGATAATTGTAAGAATATGATTAGTATCCTGCTGGTGAGAAACTATACTGAAAAATGTTTGAAAGTTGAGAGGTATGAGTAGGCCTCTGGCAGTGTGCGTGTGCCGTACTGGGAGAATCAGAATTGAAAATAAGTAGTTTTTATCCCCCATTTTTTGCTCTTTTTGAGGACTTATATTTCGTCCTGGGGATCTACAGTTATCTACAGCGGATTGGCAATAGATAAGTGAGGCAAATTTGTTAAAATGATAACTGGGGTAAATGGATAAATACAGGCAAATTGAATAACTGGATAAATGGATAATCCTGGCAAATTGGCTAAATGGATAATACAGGAAAAATGGGTAAATGTATAATATAAGCATATGTATTGATAATCTCAAGTTAAATTGGGTATAAAGATAATTAGGCAAATTGGCCAAATTGTTAACACAGTAAATTAGGTAAATATATAATGCAAATTGCTAACTCCAACACAAATAGGGTAAATAGATAATAGTGAGCCAAAGTGGGTAATTTGATTGGTAAGTTGGGTAAATGAATAATACTGATGTAAATTGATAACCCTGAGACAAATTGGTCAAATTGATAACAATGAGGCACATTTGCTAAATGGGTAATAAAAACAAAGTGGATGAGTGAGGCAAGTTGGGTAAATAGCCAAGCGCAATCAATCATTTTGGGTAAATGCAATAATACTGAGGCAAATTGGGTAAATGGATAACATTGCTACAAATTGGCTAATTGTATAACAGGCAAATTAGGTAAATCAATAGTACTAAGACAAATTGGGTAAATGGCTAACTAACACTGGCAAATTTAGTAAGTGAATAACTGAGCAAATTGGACAAATGGATAACATTTAGACAAATTGGGTAAATGGATAATACTGCAGAAAAGTGGATGAATTCATAATAGTGAGGAAAATTGAGTAAATGGATGACTGAGGAAATTGTGCAAATTAGGTAAATGAGACAATTTGATTAAATGTATAACAATAAGGCAATCTGGTTAAATGGATAACAATGAGGCAAATTAGGTAAATAGATAAAAAACAAATTGGATAAATGACTAAACACAATAAAATTGGGTAAATGGCTAAGCACAAGCAAATTTGGTAAATTGCTAAACAAAGTCAAATTGGGTAAATGGATAACACATGAAAATTCTATTCAGAAAATGGTGTGAATCTACCCCCATATCACCTTTACAGTCAATTGGCAACAAGGACCAATGTCACCCAATGCATTCATGGGATTCTTATACAAAAGAGGAGCTTCCCTGGACCATCAGCTGTGCCTATTTCCTTTGGTGTGGCCTTTAGTTTCTTTTACAATGTACATCTGACCACTTGCTAAAATATAACTGCTCTAGGTAACATTTGTAGGATTGCATTCATTTTAATATCATTGACTCCTGCCCATTGATCAAGTGTGTGCATGTTGCCTCAATTGGAATCAAGCTCTTGAATAAAGTATCCTTTCCGAGGCCAGGGGAAAAAATATGCCCCCAAACCCCTGTTTCTCGTGCCCTCAATGGAAAGGAGTTGATGAATGAGTAAAGTTTAATTTCCAGCCTCCGCCCTCAGTTGGCCAATCTGCGGGTATTCCTTCTCCAGGGCCAGCTGGGGCACCCCTTGTGGTGGGCAGCATGGCTACGCACCAGTTGAATAACGGAAGCACACGGGGCTCAGGAAGGTCACTGCATCGTTCGTCACCCACTGCTATGGCCAGGGTGAATGGCAACCCTTCCAATAGTCCTCTATCTCGGCACCCAGCCCCTTTGCCAAATGCCCCACTAAAGCAAATCTCAGGATACTCGAGGAAGCTTCCACCCACCCCTATCTTAAGATTAAGCCAAAAAGAGAAAAGTGAGTTCAGTCTTGTTTCTTACAATCACCCCTACCATCACGAGTGTGTAAGCATTCCTGGGTCAATTTTGTTTTCTCAACTCCTTTCGAGTGTGTCTGTTGATAATAATATAATGAAAAAAAAAATAATAATACAAATTTAAAAAGATAAACGAAGCCATGTAGTCGAAAATTGGAGTGGAGTCAAAAACCAAAAAGACCTGCCTTCCTAAATACCACATTTCCCACTTCCTTCCCCTTTGTAACAATGGGTCATTTTGTGCTGCAGCTTCTCTTCCAGCGTGGGGGAGAAGACTCCAGCTATGATGCCGCACATACCCCATGCAGTATCATCCACTTCTGCCTTTTCTCTCTCAAATACTAATTCACATAACCCCGTAGTCTTCCAACACCTTTTCACACTCAGACCTCACTCTTGTATATTTTCATTCTTCTTGCATGCTCATACCACTTCAGAACACTTTCACTCGTAAGTGCGCTTCCCAGTTCTTAGTCACTTTATCCACCCTTTGCCCACCAAGCATCCATCTCAAAGTTGTCCAGTTGCACTGCTCTCACTCAAGAATTTTTGCTTCACCCTTACCATAGTCTCCCATACCTTAATGTTGGAACTATGGTACTCTCATGCAGCTTTCTGGCACATTCCACAAAGGTTACTTGGTTATCCACCATTCTGGTTATTATGGCTAGCCTGTGTGTGCAAGGAAAGCCACCTCCGCATGTTGTCCACTCCAAGAATGTGTGTTGTGTGAGGTTCAAGGTTGGCCATGGTTTTAATCATCATTAGGTGATCAGTGTTTTCTGAATGGGGAGTTTTGGTTGCTTGGTTTATGAGGAGTTTATAGCATTGCAGGTTTGGTGTGTGGCTTGATCTGAGTGTTGAGCGAGTGTCTACTATTTTTCCACATACATCATCAGCTCATACCAACATTCCTCACCCGTCTCAAAATCCTTTCCCTGGTTCCCATTTCTGCTTCTCTTAGTTTTCCATTCATAAAGATATTGAACATTTAAGGGGACACACTCTTTATTAGCAAACTACTCTCACCTAATTGTTCACCCTAATGTATGCCTTACCACCTAACTTTCATCACTCACTCCACACATTCTTCAGAACCACCTGTCATAACGCTTCTCTTTCAACACAATCATGAGCCTTCTCCAGATCCAGGAAACCAGCACATACTTTTCAGCTCTCATTCCTTGTTTTTTTTTAGTGTGAGGGTCTCATTGTATTACTCCATTCATACACCCCCCTACCCACCCATTCGATACACCCCCACCACCCGATCCATACCTCCCCTCCACACCTGATCTATACCCTTTCCCCACATGCGATCCATACACTCAAACACCCTCTGTCAATCCATCTTTCCCTTCTGCCAAACCTGCCACCACTGATTGAGTGATGCCTTAGTCTGTGATGTTTCCCAGAGGTCTCCTTGACCAGTTATATCCAAAGATGGGCAGTATAAAATGAGTGGATTTCGGGAGGTTTTCCTTTGGACAATTGGAGTTTATTTGAATTGGGAGGGAGTGGTGTTGACCTGACTGTAGCTGGGTCGGAGAAACTGGTTTGGTGCTGCAGGATGTTAGGTGGTGTGCTTTGCAGTAGAGCATCGTGCCACTGGTTTTGTTGTGGTGTTATGTTGGTGAATTGGTTGAGTGTATGCCTGTGTTTTATGAGGTTCTGGTTGGCTGGATTGAGAGAAGGTTCATTGCACCCTCTGTTCCGCCCATCATGGGTGGGATTCCTTGATCAGTTAAGGAAATGAACTGGTAGAAGATGTGAATGCAGATCTGCCTGAAGCCATGGAAGATTGAGATGTGCTATGGACTAGGCTTGTGAGTTTTTTTTATATTTGATGCTGAATGGTGTGTTTGGGGGGTGAAATTACTTTGCCCCCCCACCCCTACCCCCGGTCAATTGCTACAGTCAGCCTGCATTCGTCAAGAAGGCCGCTACCACCTTGGCCGAGCCGACAAATCTTTGACTGAAGATATGTTTAGGTATGTTGCTACGAGTATTAGGTGATCACTGTTCTTCTTTGAGTGCTGGTTACAGCATGGGAGGTGTTGCTTTTGTTTTATTTATGGGGTCTGTAGTATTGGGTCATGGCCTGATATGAGTCGATAGAGTGATTATTGTGTTTCTAGGGAGGGTAGATTCTTCTTTTGCTTTGTCTGTGGGAAGTGTAGGATGGGGTTGTTGGCGATGTTGATGTGATTGGTTTCTTTTTGTTGCAGTGAACAAGGTGGGTGGGAGTAGTAAGGTGTCGATTCTGTTGTGGTGTGTTGAAAGCATTTCTTTTTTAATCCTTCGTGGACTGGGTTTGTGTTGATACTAGCATGTATGTGATTGAATGATTTTTTTATATAGAAGTGTTTGTGTGTATCATGTTTAGGTGGGTATTTATGGGAGGAATTTTGGTTTTGGAGTGTAGTTTGTGTGCAGTTGGTAATTGTCCTAAGGGCTTCATTTTGTACTATTTCCAGTCTGTGTATGTTAGTATTAGCTATGATAGGTTGCCTAGGTCTCTAATTGATAATTAAGTGTGGTATGGACAAGTTGTTTATATAGGGTGTAGTGTTTCCTCTGTCTGAATGTGGTGCCTGTTAGAGCGTGTCTGTTCAATGCAGTAACATTTAGAGCGTATCTATCGAATGCGGTGCATGTTATAGCGTTTCTGTCCAATGTGTTGCCTGTTAAAAGTGTTTCTGTCGAATGTGGTGCCTGTTAGAGCGTGTCTGTCGAATGTGGTACCTGTTGGATATCAAAAAGTATTAAGTTTTTTTGTTAGTTTTGCAACAAGTTTTTGATGTGTGTGAATGTCATGTGTTTATTCTAGGTGAGGCATAACATTGTAGGCATTTTATTTTGTGCAATGCAGTGAGTTTGTAGGGTGATGGTTTGATTTGTGCCTGTGTGAGTTGGGTAATGTTACTGTGGTTTCTTGTGGGGAGACATTGTTTTTGGAGCTAGAATTCTAATTATGTGATATGCAGTGTGTTTTCTATCGCTCTATGTTGCTGTATTTGAAAAAAATTAAGTTATTGTGATGTCATCTGCATATAGTTGTACTATAAAGGTGTGTTGGGGGAATGTTGTGCATGAAGAGGTTGAAGATTAGAGGGAAGAAGATGGCCCCTTGTGAGATATCATTGTGACGGGTGCTTGAAGTGTGAGACTGTGTGTAATTTGTGTAAGTTTTTAGTTTTCTATTTTTTGCGCTAGTGGTTCATGAATAGATTGCATTGGTCTGTTGGCTGGATATTTTGTTGTCTCTGGTCAGGAGAGATTCGTGGGTGGATGGTGGTTGGATGTGTGAAGTATTTTGTTTATTGCTTGCCCCAGTTGGGAGCCGTATTTTTTTTAATTGAATATTTTAAGATATTGTTTTTAGCTATCTTGATGTTGTTGATGGGGGTGTAGATTTGTTGTTGTTCGACACTTGGTACACTGTTTTTTTTTTTTATTAGGACCTCTCTAGGTGATTACATAGTCAGTCAAGGTTTAGGTCCTTACATATCTGATCAAAGAGTTGAAGATTAATGTCCTAAATTTGAACGAATTTGCATACCATTGTCTCAGAACTGTTTTCTTTTTTCCTCTCAACTTGCATTCGTGCTCTCTGGATTTAAAAGCGGACTTTGGTTTGGGAGGCAATCGATGATATCCATGGTGATCATTTCCCCCTTCAAATCTCTCTCGCTGTGCCGCCGCCGCCGCTCTAGAAGACCCCTCTCTGGTGTTGGATCGGGCGTGTTGGTGGTCCGCACATTCGAGTAAATGACCGATTTTTCAGTCGGGAAGTTTATATCGGTAGATGAGGCCGTAGAGTTCTTCTACGGCACCCTTATCGCCGTGGGTCTAAATAGCATTCCTAGAACGTTTTGACCGTTTAGTACGCCGTTCGTCTCTTCTTGGCAGACATATATCTTCACTAAATGGGAGGACCCCTTTTGCTAAGGTGTCAGAATGACCTACCTTCTCGTTCTCCAGTAAGACGGAACCATATTGGATCCCGTGTCCGTGGCGAAGTCCATTCCTTCGCGACCGCTTTCTCCGCATTCGTTAGGTTCACTGCTCCTCCGACCACATGTAAAGCATAGTCGATGGGGGCCCTGACTAGACTTGACTTTGAGAGGCGGACGACCTGTTTTCCCTGAACATTTGACATTCCGCTCGTTCGTGCGTGGATACCCCCTTGCTGATCCGGCCGATATCCTATTAGCCATATTTCGAGCCCTGTGTGAACGAGGGATGACATTTCCTCAAACTCTCTTCTGCGAAGTGGGTTACACCTACGAATGCTACAATGTACGTCCGCATGGCTTCGAGGGCAGGGATGTTGTTGGTGTTGGGTGGGTGCGTAGTTGAGTTTCAGGCAGTCAAGAAGGTGTTTGGTGGTGTCATTGTGTTGATAATGGGGTAAAGTTTATTCTGTGTTTGTAGGGTTGGAATAATGTGGTGACCAGACAGGATCTCATTGTGTTCGGGGTAGTGATTTCTCTGATTGCTTTATTTGGGGGGGGGGGGCAATTAGGATATTCTTTTGGCGGTAGAATAATCAGGTGTCTTTGTGTCAGGGTGGTTTGGATGTTTTATTAGGTTGTGGTTTGGTGGTGATGAAAGTAATTTTGCAGAACAGGTGTTGGAAGTGGTCGTTAATTCGATAGTCTATTTGCGCAGAGTGATATAGGCAGCAGAAGGGTATCTACCTTAGATTAATATGTTGCCTTCAATGTTATCCTTATTTTGTGATAATTGTTTCTCTCAATAACAATGTAAACTATTTCCAGAATCTTGAAATATTTACAAAACTTTTATCATTAATTTAATGATCAAATCTTATTTAATAAAAGGAGGCTCATCTGTCCTCTGAGAGGGAAAGAGTTATGATGAGAAAACATTAATTTTTCATATCAACAGTGGTGTGGTGGGGCTAATTTTTTGTCTAGGTAGTGGGGGTTTCGTTGTAAGTTTGTGAGTATGGGTTCAGTGCCCTGCTGAGGTGTTTTATGTTCCAATCATACCAAGTGAATGTTGAACCGGAATATTTTTGTTTCAGTGTGTAGGTGTGCGGTTGGTGTGGTTCTAGTGCATCCTGTGATTACTCTTGAGTGCGCTAGAGCAGGTTGCAGCTTGTTTGCGAGAGATGGTCGTCATGGGGGCGCTGCGTAGTTGTGGGTGGTGGGGATGAATTGTTTGTATTAATGTGGCGAGTCTCTCCTGTTGTCCGAATGTGATGTTTGATAGTGCTTTGAGGATGTTGGTGATGTGAGTGTCAAGTGATGTCCATTTTGTCTGGTTTTAGGGCGTTTGTTTGATTCAATGTTGTCATTTGTGGAGATTGGGATGGTTGATTTGGAGTGTGAGGTTGTCATGCGGTTTTCTGTGAATCAGTTTCCCACTGTTTATGTTGGAGTGTTCTGTTTTTTGTATGTGTTGATGGCTGTCGAAGTGATGTCATCCGCATAAGTGTTGGTTTTGATGATTTAGGGATTGTGGTTATGGGATGTAATGTTTGAAGAAGTTGAAATGTAGGAGTGAGAGTATGGCTCCTTGAGGCAGGCGATTGTTAAGGGAATGGGTTCTTGATGTGTGTTGCTTCTTGGTCTTGTATGCCGAAGATGAAGTTTAGATTAGCTTATTCCCGGAACAGCGGACACCACCTGTCTTCTGCACAGTGTGTCTTACGCAAGGTCCACTCCACGTCAAATGTTCTTACCCGGCTGGGAAATGCCGTCTGCGTGCGGGGCCTTCCTTCTTAGACAGCACAACGCCACGGTGTTTTTCGATCTGGAGAAGGCCTATGATACCGCATGGTGATACGGTATCATGGAGACTCCACACGATGGGGGTGAGGGGACGCCTCCCAATGTTTATATCTGAATTTCTGCGAGATCCTCGATTCCGTTTACGGGTGGGGGGAGCCCTCTCCGGCCCAATGGAGCCAGGAAGAGGGTGTCCCGCACAGAAGTGTCCTCAGTGTCACACTCTTTGCCCTGAGTATCGATGGCATCACCTTGGTGCTGCCGGGAGATGTTCTCGCTACGCTCTACGTGGACGATCTTTCCATCTCTTTTGGCGCGGCCCAGATGCCAACTGGAGCGTCGGCTCTAACGCATTCAAGCGCGTCTCGCTATGCCAAAGCGCACGGGCTTCCGTTTTCCTTGGCTATGACTAAGATGGTGCACTTCTGCCATCTTCCACAGTTACACCCTGATCCAGACTTGTTCCTAAACGCCTTTCGCCTGGAGGTGGTGGATTCGCACCTTTTCCTTGTTCTTGTTTTCGACCGACACCTAACCTGGGAGGCTCATAATCGCAGGCTTAGGGTCTCTTTTACCTGACTATGGACATTCTTGGTTCTGTGACGTTCAGCACTTAGGTTGCTGATAGGGGTACTGCTTTTGTCATTCCTTTGTTGCATCAAAACAACTACGGATACAAGTTTTACGCATTTGCACTCGATCCACCACACAGTTCTCTGTCTAGCGACCGCTGCCTTCCGTACGTCTATTGAGAACGTGCTTGTCAATGCTGGATACGCGCAAGTTCGGCGTCTTACTCAGTCCTAAACTGCTCTCGTCGCATCCGCGTCCGATCTCGACGGTGCCTATGCTGCCAAGAGACCGACGCCAGTCATACCCTTACGGTTTAGGGATAGGAAAGTCCTTTGAGAGCTTAGTGGTAGCTCTTGGGCTGGTGGAACTTAAAGTTACGTGCCCTTGCATCGCGACTGTTCCCATGGACCTACTTCCCAATGCCGCGACGGCTTCAGGTCGCTTTCTGTCGTCTTCGAATTGGGCTCAACACTCGCGGGACGCACCGCCATTAGATTCAGCGCTTCCCTCCTCCTCACTGCCTTGTCTCCCAGGCTCTTCAGCGCATTCTTGTTGAATGTCCCACTCTAGGGAATCTTCGCGCACATTACCTGTCCCCGTACCCGGACGAGCGGGATCTCTGCCGCTTGTCCCTCGTGTTCGGGACGGGTTCGTGCAAACAGAGTTGTGGACTACGACTTTTTGGAGGAGGTTAGACTCTTCCATTTTATTCGACTCTGGTCGTGTGCTCCGGTGCTGGGGTCAGGTGGACCTCCCCCTCTCAACACAGCAGCATGCCCCCTCCTTGCTTTTGTTGTTATTTTTTTGTTTGGTGTGTATTGTTTTTTTTATGAGAGTTTTGAAGTAGCCTAGGAATAGACTCATTTTCAATTATGGTGACTAATGGCATTGGTTGTAGTCTTAAGATAGACTCTCAAAAAAACCCTCTTATAAAATGGACCCAAAGACTATGGGTTTTCTTTCCTGCCAGGCGGACCTATTCCCGATGGCGGAGCTTGCTTCCTGCTTATTACCTTTTTCTTTGTTTTATTTTTATTGGATTTTTTTATGTTTTTTCTTTAGCATCCTCTTTTAAATATGCCTAATTTTAGGCGATGTTGAATACGGCGACTAATGCCCAAGTAGCCTGCCCAACCTTCAGGCTGCATAGACACTGCTTAAAAATGGATTTTTCTTATCGAGTTGAATCTCCAGTAGTTTGTTTGACTAGGTCTATCTAAGTGAAGCTCATTTAGATTGACCCCCTCTATTTAGGTGAACTTCATTATTTGACCCAGTCTATTTAGGTGAATATTTGACCTGGTCTATTTAGATGAAATTCAATTTGACCTGATGTTTTTAGATGATTCTCATTTCGACCAGGTGAACCTCATTTTAGTTTGATCCGATCTATTTAGGTAAATCTCGTTTAGTTTGACCTGTACTATTTAGATAACATTTAGTTTGAATGGGTTTATTTAGGTAACCTTAGGTTTATTAGCCTTGTCTATTTAGGTAACATTTTAGTTTGATCTGCTCTATTTGGGTGAGTTTGAAAGTGTATATTTAGGTAACCATTTAGTTTGAACCAGTCTAATCTATTTAGGTGAACCTCGTTTGTCTATTTAGCTAGCATTTAGTTTGACCTGGTCTATTTAGGTAACATTTAGTTTGCCCTGCTCTATTTCGGTAACAGTTTGACCCTATCTATTTAGGTAACATTTAGTCTGACCCTATCTATTTAGGTAACATTTAGTTTGACCCAGTCTATTTAGGTAACATTTAGTTTGATCCGATCTATTTAGGTAACATTTAGTTTGACCCGATCTATTTAGGTAACATTTAGTTTGATCCTTTTTATTTAGGTAACATTTAGTTTGACCCTCTATCTATTTAGGTAACATTTAGTTTGACCCTATCTATTTAGGTACCATTTAGTTTGACCCAGTCTATTTAGGTGAGTTTGACCATGTCTATTTTGGCGCCAGGCATCGTCCTTACTTGGAACATGACAAGAACGGAGGAGGAACACGAGCGTATCGCTTCGTACCAGTTGTTCGCCTACCAGGAAGGGGTGGGTCCTGCCACGACCAGCCTCTGGAAGAAGGTGGGCAGTGTAAAAGCCCTCGCCCTTCCCATGACCTGCACCTTGACCCAGTTCCTGTCCGGTCATGTGTACCATTTCGCGGTCCGAGCGGTCGACGTTCGCAATCGCTTGGGGCCGTTCTCAGTACCGAGAGGAGTTTTCTTACGCAAGCAGTTCCCTTAACGACGACGACGGAGGCGACGCCGAAGTCTGCTGAAGAAGGAGAAGAGGAAGCTGCCGCTGAAGATTCGACATCTTGGACACACTCGTTCTTCTTCTTCTTCTTCTTCTTCTTCTCCGTGGACAGAGCGATTCGAGGGGGTTCCTTCCTTCCCGATACCCTGCAGAATCGTAGATGAGATCCTCCGTCAGGGCGATGCAATTCACATAAAGATTAGAATGAAAATCCCTAGCAAAGCCTGAAAGCACACTGGGTAGGAGTCTTTTCACTTACCACCGAGCGGGAACCTTTCATGGCTCAAGGGATGGTTATCCGTTCTGCATTTGAGGAGTGTGGATATGAAAACAAGTTCCACGGCGCAAGCGATGCGTGAGGAGAGGAGGAAGGGGAAGACCGGCGTTGTGATTTGATGTATGCGTTCAGAGCTGCCTGCACGTCTATCGCAGACTCGCGCACCCCTCTTTTGGCAGCTGCCCTCTGTGAGGGCCAAAAAAATCTCTGTTAAGTAAAGGACACCAATTTCTTAATCAAATTGCGGCACATTTAGAAACCGGCAAAGCCGCAGCTACGTTAAGCCAATTGGGTGTGGTTAGTTGTGGGATGGGGTCCCGATTTGTTGCACTTCCCCGGTGGCTGCTATACGCTGTAGATCCCCTTGGCTCTACAGCATAAATGAATCTAGATCGATAGTCAAACCCCCCAACCATTAAAAAACTCCTTAAAAACCGAGATTGCATCCAAAGATGACAATAATAAAATGTCGCATTTTAACTGCCCTTATAATTTTCCTTTGCGATTTAGCCCAATCGAAATAATTTACCCCCCCACCCTCCCTGTTACCGACAAGTCCAGCGCGCACGTCTGTCGTTTCATGTAATAAATGGTACATCTGATACACCCACTTGCGGTTCCTGTACAACTATACATACACATGCACGCCCCCCACCCCTTCCAAATGTCCCTACGTCACCTACTCATCCACCAATTCAATACAAACTGCATCCACGACCAATAACAAGAAATATAAACATTCGTAAATCTCTAATCCAGGAATCCCACCAATCTCATATAAACCCTGTCACAACTTCTCACTAACACTCGATCGTCATCCAACACAACCAGTAAATGGGTACCCCGTGTCGACTGGTATACCTCGTACTTAGAAGAGTGGCACGTCGTTCTGGCTTTAGTGTCCGAATTTAAGCAGCCTCTGGCACTGACCGAGGCTGTACTCCTTTACTGCCCCATTTTGCAGGACCTGCAGTTTTATATATTCTAGTATTTTCACTTCCCTACATTCACCACTTTCCTATTTGACCAGCAGGGATTTACCCAGTGTAAGACGTGGTACCTAGAGGAGCTGTCAGAATGTACATAGGCAAGGCCGGCTTCACTGAGTTCACTTGAACTGTTTCATAGTGCCTGGGGAACTTGTCGCGTTTCCCCTTGGCCTTTATGCACCACTTCTAATCATATCTTGTATCTATGTTTAAGAGCCTGAACAGCTACCTCATGCACTGTTAGAAGGTAGGCTTTTGGAACTTCTATAATCAACGCCTGCAGGTTGCAAGAGACCAAGCTTGAGGAGCCTGGTCGTTATGGAGTGAATATTGGGTGCATAAAGCTTATTACAGGCTGGCTTTACTGTTTTGTTGTCTGCCAGGCAACTAAAAGTCGATCTCACATAGCAGATCTTCAGATCCTAGCAGTCCTGTCGACTATTAGTACGACTTAGGATCCCTTCTGGCTGCTCAATTAGGCGGTGCAGGTTCTTGGTAGTGCCTGTCTTTTGGGTAACTTCCTGTCGGTGTGCTGTCGCCCTTTAACGCACACAGTTGGAGCCCTTGAAAGGTCCGAAAACAGTTTATACCACCTTTTTTTTATTGTAAAATCTTTCTGGGTTTTGGTGTGTTCACAAACGTAGACAAATTCCGACTACATTCGAAATAGTGTAACCTCACCCAATCGTGGCATTGAGGTTCACTGCAATGCACTAACTGGGAGGTGCTCCTGTTTCACCACTCCTTATTCCGGAGCTGTCTTCAGCTCCACAATAGACTCCCCATAGTTTGCAGATTAACCGTTCGCGAATGGAACAACATGGCCTCTACCCCCCCCCCCCCCCAAGTGGTGCCGGTTGATCCTGTTATTATAAGGGTGAGACCAGCGCGCTGGCCCAAACACTTGTAAAGTTAAAATGGGCCACGAACCCATAGAGGTCCAGGTCAGGGTCTCTGACGGCACAGGAAAGGATGTCTGTAAGTAGGACCCCAGTGATCCTTCGCCACAGAAGTCAGAATTTTTGCAAGAAAGAGTTGTGACGGCGCAAGGTCTTAGGGTTACACGGTCCGGGAACTTTAAGGAAGTCGAGGACCTTCCTTCTAGTCAAGCTCTGCAGAAAACGGTCACTCGTCTTTTCGGCAAAGAAATCCGAGGCTGGTACGTCCGGCTACGGGGCTCACTCGAGGGGAGAAGGCGCATCCACCTCCCTCCTAGAAGAATAAAATGAAAAGCCAAAGCTTATGGGGTTCTTTGGTGCAGCGAACTAGACTTTTAATATACCCATCTCTCCCCTATCCCATATTACTTTCTTTTAGTGCCCTTTATTTCCTCCTCTTTTCTCTCCTATCAAGTGCCCCTGACGGTTACCTGACCTCTGCTTGTTTTTCTTGGACTGATTCTGAATTGTTTTTTTATGAAGGTCGGAGGAGGTTGGGCATCTCTACCGCCTTCGTCGTCCGATGCCCAAGGAGAAACCCATTATTGACCCCTTGTCGTAGAATGGACTCTCGACGATATACCATATATAACTATTCGTTGAGGGAACTTCTTTAATTATCTTTAGAGTGCGTTAATGTCTGGCGGGCCGATATTATGTATCTTCGATATGCTTAAGAAGTGGAACTGAGCTCAAGGATAATAATTATTGCTATCATTAATAAAATAATTGTATTAATAATAACTATCAACAAACACAAAACGGGAAATATTGACATAAACAGAGAATGGAAAGGGTCGTGGGGGCTCGGGCTAATCCGAGGATTAAAGGATTTAAAAAGGTAAAACAAATATAAAGTTAAAGAGATGGGATGGTTCGCTAAACCATTTAAAGCACAGGATAGAATTGACAAAAGGGTTAAGTACTCAAAGGTGACGTTTGGCTTACGTAACTTTATACTAGTGGTGCAGTGGAAGGCGACGTGAAGGAATTTTCGGTCCGCTGGCGAGTTCCAGCCGAAGGGGGGGAATAAAAGGATCCTGACGTGGCGTCTGGGGAATGAGAACAGTTTCTCGACGAATGGCTTGAAGAACAATGGCTGTTCTACGTTCTCTTCCGAACAACAGGGGGGGGGGGGTGAGAACCGTCTCTTGTCTACGGGCTCAAGAACAATGGCTGTTCTAATGTTCTCCTCTGAACAACAAGGGGGAAGGGTGAGAACCGTTTCTTGGCGAAGGGCTCAAAAGAACAATGGCTGTTCTACGTTGTTGTCTTCTGAACAACAGGGGAAGGGGTGAGAACCGTTTCTTGTCACGGGGCTCGAACGAACAATGGCTGTTCTAACGTTGTTCTCTTTCTGAACAACGAGGGGGAAGCCTTGAGGACTTGGCATCACGAAAGGCTCGAACCTTTGGCACTCAAGGGATATTGTCCTCCTTCTGGACAAGTGATGGTGAATCTCGAGGTCGAGGTCCCTTGGCGCACAAAGGGAGAGAGGGTCGTGGTGATGTTTCGCGACGAAAATCTGGTCTCCAATCTGATCTTAGTGGTAAAGTTTCCATCTAAATAGTCGAGACACTCCCTTGGCGTGGGGGACAATGGAGTGGGAGCTTCGAGGGAATGCACAGCCGAGCCTGGGAACAATCCCTTATCTGCCCATAAGCCTAACTCAATCTGGCGAGGCCGGCGTATGGGGGCGAACGGGGGGACGATAACCTCCTTGTTTAAACATTGACATCCGGTGGCTGCGATAAGGCGCCAAGCTTCGAAGCGAAGATGCACGTGGGAGCATCGTGGTTTTAAATAATATGTGATAGGAGTTGCAACTAACGCTGCCTCAAACCGTTCTATCACCCCTCCATTCCGGGGAAAGTTGTCACTTCGAAAAAAAGAGAGAAGGGACAACGATAGAGCTCCGTTGTGGGAAACTCGTCTTCTTGTACCAACCGTACCTTCCTGCACCTAACTCGTATTACCTCAATACATATGATTATTTTGATCTTTTGATTATAAGGGAAAATAACCTTTAATACAAACTTAATAAAAAAAAGGCATGGAATGAAATAAATATAGTACATATGGGACAAAATAATTTATACGTAATTAATGGGTACGAATATATATATATATACATACAAAAAAATAGACATTGAGCTTTACAAAATTCAGACATATACATTAACTAATTATAATACAAGAGAATCTTAAATTAAGTCGTACAAGACGGTATATACCTACATGGAGATACTAATCCTATGAATACAATTGTTCTACGCTATTCGGTAACGCATTCCTACCGAGTGCCTCAGCGACCTGGTTATTGGAACCTTTTATATAATTTATTTTAAATTGATACTCTTGCAAGAGTAAACTCCAGCGCATGATGCGGCCGTTGGAGTGTCG
Source organism: Ceratothoa steindachneri (assembly GCA_963969495.1). Lineage (NCBI taxonomy): Eukaryota > Metazoa > Arthropoda > Malacostraca > Isopoda > Cymothoidae > Ceratothoa > Ceratothoa steindachneri. The sequence goes on from OZ018337.1 coordinate 49,746,180, forward strand.
CACATTCCTAATATAGGCTAACGGAAGGTGGTCGGCTCCTATCTGAAATTCTTTACCTATCAAGTACATCTTGAATTTGTCTATGACCCAGATAATTGATAGAACTTCCTTTTCTATAGTGGCATATCTCTTTCCGCGTGGTAATAATTGATGACTAGCATATGCAACTGGATGACTCGTTCCGTCATCCTCGTATTGAAGGAGTACACCTCCAATGCCCTCGTTGGACGCGTCTGTCTTAATCCCAAAGGATTTTTCCGGGTTGGGGAACTTTAAAATGGGGGCAGAAATGAGCTTACTCTTAAGATGATTAAAAGGGGAAATAGCGACATCATTCCAACGTAGACGATCGGGCGAATTATTTTTTTGAGGGGGGCCGGAATTGCAGCGAAATTCGGAACAAATCGCTGATAGTGAGAAGCTGATTCTAGGAACGATCTTAATTGCTTCTTTGTAATCGGGAGGGGCATGTCGGCGATTGCCTTAATCTTGTTCTCTTGGGGACCTAACTTGCTTTGTCCTATTTTGAAACCCAAATATTTTATGGTTTCGTGGGCAAAATGGCATTTGCTGGGGCCAATGGTGAGGCCATTTTCGCGCAGTCGCTCGAAAAGAGCTAATAGGGTGGTTAAATGGTGACTCCTTTTAAATAGTTCTTGTAGCTGACTCTTTTGATGTGGTGTCAGCTGCGCGTCAATATCCAGGTCAGAGGGTTCCAAAGACTCGCCTGGTAGGGAGGGAGGAGGGTAATCGGCATCAGGTTGGGGGCATACTATCTGTATTACATTAAGGGACTCCGCGGGGTAATCTTCTTCAAGCGCCGATGTTTCGTCCAGTTCTACGAAGGTATCTCCATGGGCGCGTTGGTGGTTCTTTTTTTCTGGGGGTCCACGGACAGTCTCCGTGTCCTTGTCTTGGGCCCTATCGCCTAAGGGTGTTAGTAATTCACACTCCTTTTGTGTCGTCCTAAAGTCCTGGTTAGGGGTCTCCGAGAAATCGGAAGGTATCGGAGTTCTGATGGGAACGGGCTCCTGGGCTTCTTTCTTAGTTCGGCCTCGAGGAAGGGCGGCCTGAGACACAGGGTTGGAACTTACTTGAGGGCTCTGTCCTATAAGTACGGAACAGAATTGTACGGGTGCTGAGATGACTTCAGCCCAGCCATCATAATATTGACACTGCAGGTAACATCTAACGACGGGGAATCTGTTCGCCCGCCCAAGGTAGTCATGTACCACCGCAAATTTTTCGTGGTTAGGGTCCACTGGGGGGAGGAGTTCGTCGGACACGATGAAACACGTACATCCTGTGTCCCTGACGAGAGTCGACACTCGGCAGCCGTTCACGCTGCCCTCCTCAAATTTCAAAGTTCCCGATGAACTTTTATCAAAAATAAAATTTACCTGGTGGCCTGACGGAGGGGGAGAAGTTTCTGCTTGGGTCTGCACCACCGGGAAAGCCGGGGTTGCATTAATCTGGTGAACTTGGTGGGCTGGTCCGCTTTTAAGCCTAGAATTTTGGGGGCAATTCCAGCTCATGTGGTTTTCTACACCACAGGTGAAGCATATGATTGGTCGCTTCGGGAGGAGAGATGGAGGAGAAATCTTAACGGGAGGTTTGGAGTCCCGTTGTTGGTTTTGGGGAAAGAAGTTTTGGGGTTTTACGGGGCTCGGAAACTTCGTCGGCTCACCTGTGAAGGGGCGCGAATCCTTCCTTCTTTCCTTGTAGGGATATTGGTGAGAAGTTCGATTCTCCTTTGGGTATAAATTATGGCTTGCGGCATAGACATCCGCTTTTTCGGTGCATTCTTTAAAGGTCTGGCACCGACGATCCTTGACGAACGCGCGGATTTCCGTCGGGAGAGACGCCAAAAATTGATCCCGCAACACGAAGTCTGTTAAGGACTCGTAGTTCGGATCAAACTTTGAGGATTCTAACCAAAATTTAAAATTCCTCTGAAGAATGTATCCGAATTGACGGAACGTCTGTCCGGGTTTAATACTACCTCCTCGAAATTCTTGGCGGTAGAAATCGGGAGTCATATTATGAGCGGCCAATAACTCAGCTTTTAAGGTGCTGTAGTTAATTGTACACTCAGATGGTAGAGATATAAAAATTTCGCGCAATTTACAATTTAACAGGGGAAGTAATCTGACTACACCTTCAGCCTCCAGATCCATGTTATTGATTTCCAGGATCTTTTCGAAGTGGGCTAAAAATGCTCCGAAATCCTCTCCATCCTTGAAATTGGGGAGCTTTAGTGAGAGATTGTGGGGGGAGGGGGCTTCAGGACGGGATTTCGCGGACTGTATCTTTGCTTCAACACGAGCTAATTCAATCTGATGGTGAAGCTCAGCTTGTCTTATCCGTTCCTCTCTTTCTCTTTCTTCTCGTTGGATTTCTCTTTCTCTTTCTTCTTGTTCGATTTCTCTTCCTCTTTCTTTTTCTTTTTCTTCACGCTCTTTTCTTTGCTCCTCTTGAACGTACTCAATTAGTTCTTTTCCGGAAAGTCCCAAGGATTCTCCTTGCGCTTTAAAGATTTCGAACTGAGTCATCTTTGCACTTGGGGCGCACTAGTCAACCAACTAAAATTCCTTGCAACAAGAATTATGCCTCTATAAAATTAGCCTACCTAAATATGGGCACTGACCTATTCGTACTTGGTTTCTCAAACTAAATAACCACTGACTAATATCACAAAAAAAACACAAAAAAATTATTATAACAGTTCCTTGAGCTACTCCAGCTTCTTAAGTTTAAAAAAAAGGGGATAGCAATCGTTAAAAAAAGGGAACTACTATACTCTATTATTATAACGAATAACACTATGCTTTACTCGACTGAGACCAGTGTTTGCAAAGATATAGCGTTAAACCCCACACCTGACACCAAATTTAAATAGTAATATATATATATATATATATATATATATATATATATATATATATATATATATATATATATATATATATATATATATATGTCGTAAAATGGACTCTCAACGATATGCCATATATAACTATTCGTTGAGGGAACTTCTTTAATTATCTTTAGAGTGCGTTAATGTCTGGCGTGCCGATATTATGTATCTTCGATATGCTTAAGAAGTGGAACTGAGCTCAAGGATAATAATTATTGCTATCATTAATAAAATAGAGTTTTATTAATAATAACTATCAACAAACACAAAACGAAAAATATTGACATAAACAGAGAATGGAAAGGGTCGTGGGGGCTCGGGCTAATCCAGGATTAAAGGATTTAAAAAGGTAAAACAAATATAGAGTTAAAGGGATGGGATGGTTCGCTAAACCATTTAAAGCACATGATAGAATTGATAAAAGGGTTAAGTACTCAAAGGTGACGTTTGGCTTACGTAACTTTATACTAGTGGTGCAGTGGAAGGCGACGTGAAGGAATTTTTGGTCCGCTGGCGAGTTCCAGCCGAAGGGGGGGAATAAAAGGATCCTCACGTGGCGTCTGGGGAATGAGAACCGTTTCTCGACGAATGGCTTGAAGAATAATGGCTGTTCTACGTTATTCTCTTCCGATCAACGAGGGGGGGGGGCGTCTCTTGGCGAAGGGCTCAAAAGAACAATGGCTGTTCTACGTTGTTCTCTTCTGAACAACAGGGGAAGGGGTGAGAACCGTTTCTTGTCAACGGGGCTCGAACGAACAATGGCTGTTCTAACGTTGTTCTCTTTCTTAACAACGAGGGGGAAGCCTTGAGAACTTGGCATCACGAAAGGCTCGAACCTTTGGCACTCAAGGGATATTGTCCTCCTTCTGGACAAGTGATGGTGAATCTCGAGGTCGAGGTTTCTTGGCGCACAAAGGGAGAGAGGGTCGTGGTGATGTTTCGCGACGAAAATCTGGATATCCAATCTGATCTTAGTGGTAAAGTTTCCATCTAAATAGTCGAGACACTCCCTTGGCGTGGGGAACAATGGAGTGGGAGCTTCGAGGGAATGCAAAGCCGAGCCTGGGAACAATGCCTTATCTGCCCATAAGCCTAACTCAATCTGGCGAGGTCGGCGTATGGGGGCGAACGAGGGGACGATAACCTCCTTGTTTAAACATTGACATCCGGTGGCTGCGATAAGGCACCAAGCTTCGAAGCGAAGATGCACGTTGGAGCATCGTGGTTTTAAATAATATGTGATAGGAGTTGAAACTAACGCTGCCTCAACCCGTTCTATCACATCCCTTTTCTCCCATCATCATGGCGCCTCGAGATTGTCCTTCCATTTGTCAAACCGGGCAGGGACGAGTTGGACGCAGATCACTACCGCCCTATAGCTCTTACCAGCTGTTAAGTAAGTTGCTGGGCCTGAACTGGTTCTTGGAAACCATTCACTTACTGTCTCCATTTCAGTGCAGTTTTCGCAAGGGTCATAGTGCCCTTGACCTCTTAGTATGTTTCAAGGGATCAGTCCGTAAAGCTTTCTCGTTAAAGCACCGAGTCTTGGCTATATTTTCGACATTGATAAAGTTTACGATACAGCATGGAGATACGGCGTCTTAAAGCAGGTATACTTTTGTGGTATGAGAGTTCTTTTACCGTCTTTTATTCAAAATTTCTTAGCATCTCGATCCTTTATGGTGCGTGTTGGAGACAACTACTCTTACCTGCAAACTCAAGAGAAGGGAGTTCCTCAGGGCAGCGTTTTAAGTATTTTATGTTTCGTAATTGCAATCAATGATATTATTTCCTCTCTCCCAGAGGGTGTATCAGCGACCCTGTTCGTCGATAATTTGGCACTATAGTGTTCCTTGCCTCGCCTTCCATCAGCAGCGCGTCGGCTGCAACTGGCAGTTGATGCAGTTTCGAAAAGTGCACAACTTACGGGATTGTATTTCAGCCAGGGTAGTGGGGCTCTTGTTCCGCCACCTATCTCCCTATAAGGTGTAGATGGAGAGTTCCTCTCTGAGTTTCGGTTTCTGGGCGTAAGTTTTGATCCCAAGCTATCCTGGTTACCACACCTACACCGTCTTCGAACGGGCTGTCTCCGGGCTCTAGACATTTTGAGTGTTCTCCTACACGTCGTCGGGTAGTGATCGTCGAACACTGGTCCTATACACTATCCTTGTCCAACCAAATTGGTCTATGGATGCCAAATTTATTTCTCGGCCTCCCGCCTCAACCCTTTAAATGCTAAACAAAATTTGCAACCTCGGAGTTCGTCTTTCCAGTGGAGCCGTCGGCACTTCTCCCGTCAATAGTCTTTACTGTGAGAGTGGGGTGCTCTCCTTGCCCGATCATAGACTCCAGATCTGTATGCGATACCTCTGTCGTGTGCAGCAGGCCCTTGTATTAGAGGTTTACAGATGCATGTATGCTGCCGAGTCATGGGCAACATTCGATAGGTTACCGTCCTTACCCCGCCCCCTGAACCTCCGGATAGGAGATAATCTCTCCAACCTGGGTGCTCTAAGGGTCCTTGCCCTTCCGTCGTCGCTGACCCCTAGTTGGCCTGCTCCACCTCCCACAGTTTGCACCAGCATGTGGAGCCTGGACAAGTCGTTCGCGGACCCTTGCTCTTTTATGAGCCTGTTTCTAGAGCATGCGACCTCACATATACGACACTGCCCGATATATACGGATGGTACCAAATCAGACCGTGACGTGGGTGCCGCAGTCACCTACTCAGGAGAGTTTTTAATTTGTTTTTTGCCGCTGCAGCAGCTTCTATTTTTACCGCTGAACTTTCAGCCATTCTTTTAGCTTTTAAACTCATCCAAATTTTATCTTTTAAAGATTTTGTCATTTTTTGCGACTGTAGGAGTGTTCACTCTTTTAATGCTTCCCATCCCTTAGTCACAGAAATCTGCAACTGGCTGACCCTTATATCGAGTTATATTTTGTTGGGTCCCCGGTCATGTAGGGGTCCTGGGCTACGAGAGGGCTGATCAGCTGGCCTGTTCAGCCTACTGTCTCCCCAGATAGCTCTGCAGTGCCTTATCGAGATTTCTTTCCCTCTATAAGAGAATATATTTTTCAGTTGTGGCAGGACGAATGGGATGGATGTTCATCATTTAAATTATATAAAATCAAAAAGTCTGTTCGTTCTTGGCCGTCGAGTCGTGAGAGACTACGGTCCTTTAGGTGGCTCTTTGCCTCGTTCGCATCGGTCACACAAGACTTACACACGGTCATTTGTCTTGGCTGATATAATCGAATCAGCCCTTGCTGCCGTTTTTGTGGTGGGGACCAATCGGTCGCCCATCTTCTACTGGAATGCCTTCATTTCGCCACTCTCCGATCGACTGTTTCCCTACCCTTTTAACTATCCCTCGCCTGTCCCACCTTCGTTTCACTATGGCCAAGGAATCTTTTAAACCCTCATTTACAAAAAAAAAAAATTATCACATAGTAGTCTTCTTCTCCCACTTTTATAACTAATTTACTTCTTTTTATTTCCGCTGTTACTTAGAATCCACTTGGATTGAGCAGCTGCCCAACAACCTTAAATCGAAGGGGCCTCTAAACCCACCCCTACATTCTTCATCGCGTTCGATCGTGACAGGGTTCGCCTTACTCTGCGGGAGCTCCAGACAGGCAGGCACCCTCGGGCGAGGAAGCCCTGATAAAGACCAGTATTAGTGATCTTCGACACTAAATTGCTCGCAGGTAAAGTAACACCACACCTTTCCATATATTTCGTAAAAGGGGTGATTTATGTGAGATACTTGAATGAACGTGCAAGGTCGAACATGTGATGAGAAAACGGGGGGGGGGGGGAAGTTAGAGACAAACCGACACTCCGTCACGTTCGTGAGAGGTTACCTCAGTTTGTGCAACGCGCTAATATCACTACCATCTGAAGGAATCCGTGCCACTGTCACGCAGGGTCTACTACTAGTAGAGACTGCTTCAACCATACCAATCACTCGTGTAGACGTGCAAAGTTGAGTTTACCTGATGTCTATGTTAATTGTGCTAGGACCGCACACGATAAGTTCTTTTCGTGAATAGCCAAGTGTGTCATTGCCGACAGCTGCACCCTACTTTCACGAAGCTATGTGGAGCGTATCTCTTGGAGTAGGAAATCCTGGCTGTTGAGGCTGCGGATCGTCTCATTCTGCCAGGCTAAGGACTTGTTCCTGGTGTGGCCAGTACTACCTGGAACGTCCTATGCCTCAATAAAAAAACACTTCCAGGCCTACGAGCATGATAGATTGCCTATTGGAGGAGAGGTTCCAGAGTTGGCATCTGGGCAGTAAAAAAATATAGAAAGGTAGAGTAGCGATAAAATATTTAGGGGGGTGCTATCATTGATGCTCAAGGCAAAGAATGTGAGAATAAGGACACTTTTAGGCTCCTTCGGGGGCGCTTCCATGGTAGAACTGGTGAGATAAAGGGTTCACGCCCAAACCCGACTAAAACCAAGGTCTTCCTCCCGGCACATGTTTGATTCTTATAAGAAAGTCGGTGCGTGCCTCCACCTAGTCTGACACAAGAGGCAAATCCCCAAAGGTAGTCGTGAGGTCGTCTTCAGTGATTGTTAATTATGTATTATGATAGGAAGAGAGCACCAAAGGAGCTTCGGGTTCTACACCCCCATCCAAGGCTGAACCGGGTGCCTATCAAAGGTTTTGAGGAGGAGGGAGGAAAAGACTTCCGAGAAGTCCTCGAACGCAACAGCGCCGGGAGTTATGCCTCCTTAAAGTGTACAGCCATTCCCCTGAGGATATTATCTTCGAAGAGGGCTTCCGCATCTCAAAGCTAGACCAAAAGAGATCTTCCTTTAATGTAATTGGTGTGGACTCCTGAACACCTGGGAGTATATGCGGAGGCCCGTCTCCTCCCATTCCCTGTTAGCTATTTTTCTGGAGCCCATCCTGGGCTCGTTCCCGCTGCCTACCCTCCTGATCTTTCTCCTACTTGGGGATGTGAATGGTAGACATCAGCCCTGGGGAGGGAGGGAATAAACGACTACCAATCACAGGGGTCAGGTTATTGCCAACCTGATCGAAGAACTGGAGATATGTGTGAGAATCGTTTCATATCCCTACATGCATTTACCACTGCGCTCTCCGGACGTACAGTCTGATTTGGGGTGGGAAATGGTCGATGACCTTCATGGTTGTGATCCATTTCACATTCAACTATCATTTTCTGTGCCACTACAGCCGGAAAAACAGCTCCGTTGGTACTTGGAACGGGCGCGGTAGGATCCATTTCAGGAAATGAATGTTTTCTCTCTCCCATTCGAGGAGTTTAGGTCAGTAGTTGATGCCGTTTCTTCAAAGGATTAGAGAACATGGTCGTGTTCCTCTCCTGAACCTTCACCTACGTATTGAGTCAGCCGCCGATAGTACATCTTATAATTCTACAAATGTTTTACGCTCCAGTTACTAGTGATTATAGCGATCATGGTGATATTGAAAAAAAATGTGCTCCTTGATTTAAATTTGAGCCTGCAGAGTTAGGTTATCTCAGGCTATTGATGTAAATTTAGACGACAGCTGTGATTTTCATCAATTCAGAAATTATTCCTGAACATAAGGCTCTAAGTAGTAATGCATGTAACCCTGTCTTATTAAACCTACAAAGGCTTTTCGAACAAAGTGCTCGCGAACTAGGCGCATTAAATATCGCTGAGCAACCACGCTAGTTGCCAAGGGACGATGCGGAATGGCTTCCTCTGCTTCCTGCCATTATTTCCAGTGAGGAACACTCCTAGTGAGTCCACTGTCTCTTCAACACAATCTTGGGAAATCCCAGACCTAACTAGTGGTCCACCGGACTTCCTGAACCCAAGGCAACGGGGAAACAACAATGGCAACCTACAAGGCAACGGCAACGCAGGAAATAACAATAATGGTGCGAATCGTGATACTGATAATGGCGAAAATGGTGCTCAAGTAGTTTTTCCTTTAATTGATATGCTTGAACCCTTAAAACAAACAAAAATCACGGACTATTTTCAATTAACTGCTGGCAACCTGAGACAGGGTCTTTAAATAAAGTCGCAGGCTCGAGATCTGCGGATGCAGAGACGTTGGCGACTAAAGGGGGCGCATAATGCAGTGTTTACGGTGCAGAGCGAGTGGTATCTCCCCGCAATCGACAAGTAGGCTCTCAGGGGACGTGCGGAAGGCACCGTTCGCCAAGCGGACCGGTGTGGTGGATCGAGTCGACCTTACGTAATATATGCTCGGCTGCGGATGCATAAAACACGAATCCGTAGTGAAACTTCAAACTAACAAGGCGTCCACGCAGTGCAGTCTTGACCTGGCGGAATAAAAAGGAGTCGCTAGGGGCCAGATCTGGACTGTAGGGGGGATGGTTAAGCTCCTCGAATCCGCACTCGCGCAGGGCAGCTTGTGCAACTCTGGCCTTGTGGACTTTGACGACGTCGAAGTCGATCATGGGGCGTGGCTTATAGGGACCCAACGGGCAGAGACCTTGGCCATGGCCAAATTGTCGTGGATGATGTTGATAACACTTCCATGTGATATTCCAAGTTCTCGCTCGATTTCTTCGACCTTCACCCGTCGATTTTCGAGGATCATCCTCTCCACACGGGCCACATTGTCCTCGTTGGTCATGTCTGACGGGCGTCATTTTCAAGGGACTCGTGTCCATGGCGGACCTCCCTATTCCTGCGAGCAATGGTTGCATAGAAAGGGGCGGTAGCGGTGTACACTGCAACCATGCGTTCATGGATCTCTTTTGCATTCTTGCCCTCCTTGGTAAAAAATTTGATCACTGCGAGTTTGCTTATGATAGAAATGTACCGTGGCTTAGAGCCCTCTCAAAAGGAAGTCCTCGTAAACGGCATTTTCCAATCGGAGGAGTATTCGAAGTGGAGTGGAACCTGAGGACGTCGTATTGTGCAGACGGCAGGTGGCATAAGATAGAGTGATCTCTTCCCAGTTTGCGAAAAGCGGGCACAATAACTATTGTCTACCTCTGTCCAGATCTTGTAAAGTCCAGTCGGGGGTCCTTCAGCGACATCACAACATGCATTGAATGCTGCCTGAGCATCATCCCGACTAGAGAATGCGGTCCTATTCTGCTGGAGAACGGGAGGGGGCCCTGTGAGAACTTGCCCTGAATCCTTTTGACTAGTTTCCACATCTCTACGAGAGGGGTCTACCCATTAAGTGAAGACACGTCTGCCCGCCAAGAAAAGTGGCGGGTGTGCTTCAAAACGTACCGGAACCTAGCCCCTAGCTCGACGAAATTCACCAACAGTGAAATCGTTCGGGCGGCGCTTATAGGCGTACCGCTTCTGTTTGAGGGCTGTCTCACACTCGGTTGACCACCACGGGAGTGGTCGGTGTGCAAAACAGCCAGACCTTCTAGGAATAGTAGTTAGGGACACAGCGATGAGGTTGCCGGAGAAGAACTAAACGGCTTCATCTACCGACCTAAACTCGACCGAAAGAGAGAAATCAGTCATTTCCTGAAAGGTGAACCACCCTTCTCGCATCGACTTGAGAGTGCTCGTGGTCCCGTTCCGCCTGAGTAGGTTCTTGCAGAGCAGAATCAGGTTCGCAGTTTGGCACCAAGGCTGGGTTCGACACCTTGGAAGACTGCTATCTGGGGTGCACTCACCTCTGGCAACATCCCCACCTCAAGAGGGGGCTCTAAATGCCCCCTTCTCCCTAAAGTGTCGGGTATCCCGACGGGCTGATAGAGCATAGTCGCCTGTCACGCCGAGCCGGCTCCAATCAACTTGACAAACTTCGGATCGACGAGGTGTGTGGGCAAGGTCCAGCGAACGATGCCGTCTCTTACCCCTCTAAGGGACTTATGGTCGATCACCTGATCCCAACGGGAGGGGCGGGAACAGAGGCGGCGCATCCTTTGTCCCGAGCCCCTGAGAAATCAAAGGAGGACCCGCTGCAACTCTGCAAAAGGTGGCAAGGGGGAAACCAGTCAAAGCTGGAAGTTTTGGAGGGATCTCTGAGAAAGCAGGGGTGGAGCTGCCAGGGTGCGGCTCCAAAGATGGCAACGGGAAAACGCCTTTGGAAGGGGAGCCCTTCCACCTTTGTTGCTGTATTTTAGCTCCTCGTTCGCCTTAACGCCAAGGTCAGGTGCTTTAAAGAATAGGTTCGTAACCTAAGACAACGACTCACATTAATCACAAATCACCCAGTGTCCGGTATTTCCCCAAAGATCGCAGCTCCCAAGTGGGCACCCGGAGAAGCAGGGAGGCAGGACGGATATTCCTACTGGGACGTACTAATCCTGGACAGGGCGGCCAAGATCTGAAGATGGTGTGGCAGACCCAAGACTTTTAGTTGGCCTGGCAGTCAACAAAGCAGTAAAGCCCACTGACCGCATGCAGTGCAGCTTTATGCACAAAAGAACGACCACAGGAAAGGGGTCAGTCCATTACACGCAAGGAAGTGGTTATTGGGGCAAAACTGATATCGCAATTATTCGCGCCGCAACACCCAGGTCTCCTCAAGGTTGGTGTCTTGCAACCTGTTGGGTTTAAAGGGCATTGTTTATAGATGTTCCAAAGCCTTTCATCTGACACGACCTGAGGTAGTTTGTGGGGTCCTTAAACATAGAGGGTTGAGAGGATAGGCATAGAGAGAAAGGAACACAGAGGGAGCAGACTAACAACTTACTCCGGCCCCGTCAGAGTTCAATTTAACCCAGTGGCGGGGCGTCCTTCATATGCACTCTGTCTGGGTGGGAACAGTTCCTCCTAGTACCAGGTGGAGCTAGACAAAAGGTTGAGGGTCTAGTCTGAGCAAAACAATAATAAAGTAGCGCTGGGAGGAAGCGCGCCAACCTCTTTCCTGGGCACCAGCAGAGTTCATGTCAACTCAGTGATGGCTTCCATAATTTGCTCTCAGGGATGTGCAGCTCTTCCCAGGTACCAGGTGTAACCGACCGCCCCCTAAAGAGGGGGTTAGAGGTGGCCTGGTTACGGTGTAAGTGCGATTCTTTAGAGCATCTCAGAGTACAATGTTCTCGGAATTTCGTGGGAGTGGTGGTATGAGTTTTGCATGTAATACTATACTTGGCTTCGCGTACTATTATGGAGGAATTGCGTTTAGTCACTGATGGTTTGCTTTACGGATGTCGGTTTTGAATTATATGGGATATATATATATATAAAAAATCCTTATATCAACAGTATTTTTAATAAACTAAAATGTATTTGGGATAATTTGGAATAATTCGGATATTTTTCTATTTAAAAGTGGGTCCTCAGAAGACTCGGTGACTTCTTCTTGCTATTCCTTTAAGTCTTTGCTCATATTAGCGTGCCGAGTGCTTTGTGATGACTGACAATCCTCTGCAACAAAGATTCAAAAATTGCATTTATTTTATTATCGTCACTGTACACAAAATACACATATGATAGAACTCAGCATGTGTTAAAACCCTTAAGAGCTTAGAGAACCGCAACCATAGACTTCTACTGAAACGTGTCAAGTGAGTGGTTTCAAAGCTTCGCTTGAATACGTCTTTTTTGAGACTGGGATGGCGCAGTCGATACAGTGATGTCCAGCGATGATTCGGCGACGCATGAAACAATTGGCTACTTTCTTTCCTCATTTTGTTATTGCTTTTTCCTACACCCGTCTATCTATAATGCCAAGACTCAGTATGGCGCAGTCAATACACCGCTCGCCAACAGTGATCCGGTGACGTATAAAGTCGTTGGCAACTCGCCTCACGCTACTTTTTAATTCTTTATTTTTTCATTGCCCCTTTCCCTACATACATCTCTCTACATTACCACCTAATCTTCTCCACCAAAGTCCGCAAATATAAAGACTTACCGAGAATTTCTTGAGACTTCATAATAATAATCAATATAATCTGCCCTTGAGAGACGTTCAAGAAATTCATTGTCATGGGTGATGACTATCAGCTGAAAGTTCTTTTGCTGGGCACGGTTGTTTACAATACTATAAAGAGAAGTGATAATTTTGACAGATATATTATTACTTACAAACAAATAAAAAAAAACAACAAAGGCATCTCTGGCAAAGTTTAGAAGTGTACCAGATTAGAAATTTACCATAAGGGCAAAAAACGCACACACCAGTTTTTAAAAAAATAAAAATAAAGGGGGGTGTCGACTTGCGATTGTTAACCATGGAAATACGCACGAAACTTATATAAACAAACGGAAAAAGAAATGGACAAAACCCCCAAGAAAACTCCAAACAAAGAAAACACATTCAAGCACTGGGGGAAGGTCCACCCCTATCAGGTGAGCTTTCCCACAATCAACTATATACTATGGAGGAGTTTCCTTCCTTAAAAACAACCCTACCACAATCCAGTGTACATGAACTGGTTTCGAGTACAAGGGAGCAGTGGTAGCGACCCCGTACAACTCGGTACTGGGACATACGCGTGCGAAGATTCCCACCCTCTCAGACTGGGCCATTCTAAGGGACTAAGCTGTCATCGCAGTAAGGTTCAGGGGGCATTCCATCAGATGGCGCTGCGCCCTACAACTATGTGCAATTCAGAGGAGGAAACAACAATCTGAATCTATCGAGGCAAAGTCGACGAGAAAAGTCGCGGTGCAATGCCAATGGCAATTCCCCATCTTTGTCATCCAGCCCGAAGAGATGATGACCTGATTCCAGCCATTTATCCGAGGGAGGAAGAAACAGTGGTCCAGTCTCCCAGTCTATTTGGCGCCCTCATTTTCCGCAATAATTATATGACAAGGAAAATGGCAGAACTAAATCTCGAGATCCTCCAGGCTCGCGAGCGATACTGCGGACCAGGAGTGAAGAGATTCTAATGCCTTGCTGGCAATCAGGGTGCCCTGATTTGGTATAAATCATAATTCTGGCTCGAAATGAGGCACGACATGTAATGTCCTGTACCCAGCCTGTATTTTTTTTTCCTTAATTTTAAGAGCTCATCTGGCGACCGGCTACTTGGACATTAGTCGGCGTATTAAAACTGCCTAGTACTAGGCTACTTTAAAATAAGATTAAAAAAAAAAAATAAAAAAGGCAACGAGCAGGAAGCAAGCTCCGGCGTCGGGGGGAGGTCCGCCTGACCCCGGCGCAGGAACATGCGACCTACAAAAAAAACAAAAACCGAACTAGTTAAATAAAAGGGAGAGGTCCAGCCTCCTCCAAAAAGTCTACGAGTCGGTGTACACGAATCCATCCCGAGTACAAGGGACAGCCAGTAGCGACCCCGCCCATCCCGGTACCAGGACAGATAACGTGCGCGACGATCACCCAGACTGGGAAATTCAACAAGAATGTGCCAAACAGTCTGGGGGACGACGCAGGCGAGCGCTCCTTCAAATGGCGATGCGTCACACGAGTATGCCCGATTCGGAGACGACAGAAAGCGACCTGAAGCCGTCGCGGCATTAGGGGATAGGTCCATGGGAACAGTTGCGGCGCAATGGCACGCAACTTTAAGTTCCCCTGGACCGTCTCCCATCTTCTTTGCCAAGTAGTCCGAAGAGCTGCCCGTATTCATGCAATGTAGTCTGTGTGTGGAAGAGTGAAACGCTGGTCCGGTCGCCCTGTTTTCGTGGACTTTTTGGCGCCATCATTCCCCGCAATTCCTACATGTCCAAGAACCCAACAGAAGATAATCTCGACATCCACCCGAATCACTAAAACCGTGGCATCACGGATATCGCAAACCAGAGGAGATTCCAATGCCCCGAGAGCACTAAGGGCGCTTTGTGAGTTGCTATAAATCAGATCCGGTCTCCGAACCGGGCACGTCGCGTAATCTCCCGTACCGAGTGTTGTATTGCCACCAGCTCGGCCGTGATGACAGACGCAGCGCGTAGCAGAGCCCCGCTGACTTCAAACAAAGAGGATACGGCGTGGAAACCGATCCCATCTTCGGACTTGGAGCCATCCGTATACACTGGGAGCAGAGGCGTGGCGACAAATAGCCAACGGTGGTACCCTCCAGGGTGGCGTTCTGAGCAGAACCAGGGGCGCCACCGGCCCGAGAGCTATATCTAGCTCTCGAAGGAGTTTCCTGGCCCTAAACCCAAAAGGCTTAGGGTATGACTTGCGTCTCTCGGCGGCATAGGCACCGTCGAGATCAACTGCGGACGTTTTGAGAGCCGTTGGCAACAACGGGAGACGGCGCATAGATAATGGCATCTCTATAGCATCGACAAGCAGGGTCTCAATAGGGAAAGTGCGGAAGGCACCGGTAGCCAAGCAAAGGCCGGTGTGGTGGATCGAGTCCACCTTCCGCAATAGACGTTCGGCTGCGGATGCATAAAACTCACATCCGTAGTCGAGCTTCGAACGGACAAAGGATCAATAAAAAAGCAAGGCAGTAGCACTATCAGCGCTGAACGTCACGGAACGGAGAATATCCATGGCGCGGGTACAAGAGACCCTAAGGCTGCTAATATGAGTCTCCCAGGTGAGGCGTCGGTCAAATACAAGACCAATGAAACGGTCCGATAAAACCACTTCCAGGCGCACCTTATTAAGAAACAAGTCTGTGTCGGGGTGGAACCGTGGATGGCGGCAGAAGTGCACCACCTTAGTCTTAGCCAAAGAAAACCGAAACCTCCCGCCTGGTGGCCTGGCGGCAACACCTTGGACGTGGCGTAAAATTGATAGTGTGAAGAGAGAAGGAAAAGGGATATGAGGAAGGTATGGGTGGGGATGAAGAAGGTTGTTAAAAACTAGCCACCCCAGACCGGAGATCAGGGGTTAGGGGACATTGCCCCCCCCCCCCCCCGAGTTCCGATCCGGGATAGTTGGCTGAGAAGAAGGTCGGCATCTACCCTGTGAAATTAGAGGCTGACCAGAGAAAGTTGTGGGACAGGTTGCATGAAAAGCGAGGAAACACAAGTGTTCTGAAAGAAGGAGAAGAGGCTAAGCTGGGGTTACCCAGCCTGTATAGCAACCAGCTCGGCCGTTAAGACGGACGCAGTGCCCGGCAGAGCCCCGCCGGCTTCAAACAAGAGGGAGGTATGGAAGCCTACCCACTTTTCGGATTTGGAGCCGTGTACGGTGTCAAGGCACAGTATGAGACTGTGTGTGCTAAAAAAAAAAATCAAACGCAGCACTCCCGGTGCAAATGAAGCTTTAGGAGCAGAACCAGAGGCGTCATCGGTCTGAGAGCTAAATCGAGGTATGATTGGCGTTTCAAGGCGGCATTGGAAACATCAAGATCGGCCGCGAATGAAATGAGAGCTGTTGGCGAGAGATGGAGATACTGGGCTTGCACGTACAAGCGCTTGATGCAGAGTACACGGCGTAGAGCGAGCGACATCGAGGAGGCTCTCTATAGGGGGTGTGCGGAAGGTACCGGGGCCAAACGGAGACCAATGCGGTTGATCGAATCCAGATTCCGTAAACCACGTTCGTCTGCGGATGCATAAAAGTCGCATCAATAGTATACCGTGGAAACGACGAACAAAGGAGTGGTAGCCATATCACCCCCCCCCCTCCCCCAGGTGCTGAAAGTCAGGATCGAAGCATGTCAGTGGAACAGGCACAAGACACTAAAGCTGCAAATATGGGCTTGCCAGGTAAGGTGTCGGTCGAAAACAAGACAAAGGAAACTGCGAATTTAATACATTCCGGAGAGTCCCATTTAACAAGTCCAGGTCTGGCAATTACAGCAAACGGTCTCGCTCGGGAGAATGGGCGCGGAAGAGACTGCTAGTAGGCCTGATAGGGTCAGGAGCAGAGGATGCCTGCTTAACTTTGGAGGAATAGGACGTTCGAGGACACACCAGGACCATAGTCTCGTGAAAATAGTCAGTCTGCAGCCTAAATGGCCAGAACGGACCTAGTTCTCCAAAAGGAAGTGATGCGATTCCTCGGCATGGCGGGATACTATTGACGATTCTGTGGTAATTTCACTACAGATGCAGCACTTTTGAGCAACCCACCAGTCCTAAAAAGCGTTTAAATGGACCCTGGTGTGTAACAAGATATTTTGTCATCTCAGTTTATCTTAAGAGTTCCCAAATTCAATCTTCCATTTCCCTACAATTGATGCTAGTGGTGTTTGTCTGGGAGCAGTATTGTTATAAGCCGACAAGCAAACCAATATACTGGAACATGTTTTACTATTCCTGCAAACTGAAGAAGCATCAACAACCTTAGTCTACCATTAAAAAAGAGTAGTCATTCATCCCCGCCATCATAAATTTTGAGTGCTATCTTCACCCTTCTCGCATCACATCGTACAGGTCTTCATGGATCACAATCCTTTGGCAATCATCAACTCTACCAAGCTCACCAAATCAAGGGTATTGACATCTTTGCTGATGCTTTATCATCAGATTTCTAACTGCGTTGTCATCAGCACGTGGTCTACTTCTTGCCTCTTCTGGGTTTGCCTGGAGTTTTTTGGTGTTGGGATATGTTACAGCTCACCCAAAACATCAGACTGCCTCCCAAGTGACCAGAACTGCTGTATTCAAACCATCACCCCCACCCCTCTCTTTCTCGGCCAATCCCATGGCCCTCTACTCACTCCACCTCTCACAGCCAACCACAACCTTTGATCTCGCCCTACCTTCAGCCAACAAACCAGAGTGAGTCTTGTGTAGACTCTTCCTCCTCCATTGCTGCCCCGCCTCTCCAGCTGGTATAAATTCTTCGAGATCCAAATCTCCAGCAAGATGGCTTCAATTCACATCTTGGGAGTTACCTGGGCTAAGAATCTACATCTCACTGCACCTAAAGCTTATCTGTTATTATATTAGTAATGTTACTGTTACCTCCTCCTCCTCATACTCCCTAGTATTAGTTATATAATTTATTTGTTCTAAGTGTTTATAGTATGTTTATTTCCGTATGTTTTATACTCTGTTGTTTGCTTGATAAATAAAATTTTGTATAGAAGTTGCTACATTCTTTCCATACTTTTTAAATTTTTTTTAACTCAGATAAAATCATTTATCCTTTGCTATATGGTATCCTTTTGTACTCATTAAACTTTCTAAGTCTTCAACTATAAAGAATTCTTACTTTAAAAGGGCGTTTGAGAGGGCCTCAATGTTATCCCGATCAAGATTCGTAGTTGGCTCATCAAGGGCCAACACTCCACAGTTGGCACTAAACGTCTCAGCCAAAGCCATTCTGTAAAAGGAAATTGCCTTATCACACAAACCCCAATTGGCACTGAATGTCTCAGTCAGAGCCATTCTGAAAAAGGTAATTGCCTTATCACACAAGCCCCTCTCTTCCGACTGAGGAAAGGCTTCAAAATATAGTAATTTGGGCCATGTTTGAAAAATCTGTAATAAAAACTTGCAGGTGTCTAGTTCATTGATTTAGGTTGTTGAGCACCAACCGATACCTTTTATAATCAAACAATGGGTTATTTATTTAGTAGATGGGAGGGAAGACAGGATTTTTAAACAGGTGGTAGTTAAAAAAGGAGAGGTACAAATGAAGACAGAGAGAAGTCAATAGTTTTAGTGAAAGAAATTTACCATTGCCTATACATTGCTTGAGGGCATGCAATGCTCCATATGCCAGTTATTGCATAGTTGCTCATGCTATATCTAGTACTCCCTAGCAGGGATTAATATGAGGGACAGTCCGACTGGTGACAATTCTTTATCACAAGCAGAAACAGTTGGAATTGCTATTGGACAACTGGACGAGGAGAGACACCTCTGGTTAATAAAAACCTCGATAGGATACCTCATAATCTTATATTTGAGATCCAATAAAAATTCAAAAGTGATTTAGGTGTAGAAAATTGAAAATAAGGTCATGCCAGAGGTAAATTAATCCTTTAACAAAGGCTCACCTTATAATCAATGATGCCAGAACCTTTTGACCAGCAGAACATCTTGCCCTCATATCCATTTCAACATCATTCTTTACCATAACAACGCGATACTGGTAATTTCGCCTCTTGTCAGCACCTATGAATGAAGAAAAGATGGACATAGTTCACCAATTTTTCATAAAATGACCAACACTATTCTTTTTAAAGGTGCATATCTGGCAAAGTGCTACCGAAGTTTCAAAATTAGGCTATTGTATAAAAAAGTAGTAGAAAAACAGCCAATACAAAAAACAACAAAGGAAAAAATCCAAGAGTCCACTGGTCTGTGTCAGGGTTGGCAAAAAACCCAAAATTTTGAAAAAGCCCAATAAAACCTGGGTTTTATCAAAAAACAAATGCTACCAAGCATTAGAATAACATAGAAAAAGAATAGCTATCTCAATTTTTATATAATATTAATAATTACTTAGTTTAATAATTATATTCTAATAAGTATAGATCACAGTAACAGATCACTGATTGAGAATTTGGGGTACCCATGTCCTATGATAGCCATAACCTGTAGAAGGAGAGATGAATTATTATGAGTCAGTATCAGAGAAATAACCTTAATTTGATACATATTTGTTGAAATTATAAACATAAATATGAATTTTGAATAAAATAATGATAAGTAGCATTCATTTCTTGAAAAAAAAAATCCCAAACCCAGGTTTTTTCAAATTTCACTTGAAAAAGCCAAAACCCCCCCGGGAATAAAACTCGGGTTTTTTTATTTGCCTACCCTGGTCTGTGTACATGACCCCATCATGAGGACAAGGGACGAAGGCAGCGACCCCACTCGTCCAAGGACCGGGAGGTAACTTTGTAGCGGTTGTCTATGTTCGCTTCCCCTCGCACATGTAAATTCCTAATCCCTGTCTGGTTTTCCAGGAAGTTGGTAGTTGTAGACTGAATGATGAATGGGCATGAGGGGCTTGATGGATGTCCGTCATGCCTAGTATTTATATTTCCTTTTCTACAGGAGATTGCTATATTAGTAGTATTATAAGAAAGTGGAGAGATTAAGTTAGTCTGGCGAAGATGAGAGTAGCTGGTGAGGTTGCCAGGTAAGATATAGGTCCGTTTGTGCGGAGATAAGAAATGAAAATGCTGGTGGATGAAATGAGCATACTGTGATGGATGGGCATAGTGGTGAGGATGGCTAAAATTTGGAACAAGTGAATTAGAGGTTCAGTTTTTGTTTTTTTTCAACAGCAATCTGACACCTGCCTACTGGGGCATAAGTCGCCATAATATTCCCACAATTCTAGGATAGATTAAAACACAAACAAACATGCAAAAGAAAACAAAACACAAAACAACCGCCCTCCCCCCCCCCCAACTTTTAAGTTCCCTTCGGAAGTCTCGTATCTTTGACCGCTCTATCAAATATCGGTGCATCTCGCGAGTGCGCCAAATTCAAAGATGGCAGAAAGCGACCTGAAGCCATGGCGGCATTTTTTTTTTTAAGTGCCCATCTGGCGACTTCCTTCAATGGCATAAGTCACCGTAGTAGTTGAGGATTAGGTTATTCTAAAGTTCGCAAAACGAAAAGAAGGAAGCACGTGCCGGCATTGAGGGGAGGTCCACTTAGCCCAGTCGCAGGAATATGTGACTGACCACAAAGAAAGTCAAATAAAATGGAAGAGGCCAACCTCCTCCAAAAAGTCAAATAGTCGACGTCTGTTTGCACAAACCTATCCTGAGTACAAGGGAAAAGTGGTAACGACCCAGCTCATTCTGATAGCGAAACAGGTATTGTGTGTGAAGATCACTCAGTATATTATTATTAACAATAATAATTTTTGTATTGCACTCAAAGGCTATGGTACTTCACAGGGAAAAGGAGAGTCCTCAAGGCACTATGGATTGATAACATTCTTAAGACCCTATTCTTAAAGCCCCCCCCCCCCTAAAATATAAATACCTTAACTTACTTACCTTGCGACTCCGCTTCTGTTTTTATCTCAATGTAGTCAATATCATTTCCCCGATAGGTCGAACGCCAGAGCTCCCTAATAATAGTGTTGATATTGTTCATCTTGTCCTTATGGAAGCGCATCACAGCCATATCCAGCGCCATATAATATTTATTTAAGTCATCACATGCTATTTCATTGCACTTGAAACAGAAAATAAGCTAGGTTTACATTAAATAATGAAATAACACAATGAAACTGCAAAGCTACCCTAGTAAAGGGGCTCAAAGTTGTGTATTTTACCACCTGTACTCTTGATACAAATTTGTTCTGGAAAACTTTTTATTTTGGGCCAGATTTTTCAAACTAATTTTCATCATCCGTCTGTTTCTTTCATCATTTATTTTTGAATGAGGGCCCATGACTACTGGTTTGGTCTCTATGGCAACCATCCATTATTTGAAAACCGCCCTCCAGATGAACAAGATAGGTCAGCATGACAATTTAGGATGCACCCAGAAGAAACAGTGTCATGCTAAATGGAGAGCTTCTAAATAGGAACAGACGAACGTGTAGTAGGTGTGTGAAGATGAAAAGCAGGTAGTGTTGTGTTGTATTAATGACTGTGCTTGTATACATTATCTGGAAGGACACAATAGCTGGAATGGCTTGGAAAATAACTATTCAACACACCATGAAATGAGGTGGGTCTTGCTCAATTTGGCTACAGAAGCTTCTTCAATAATAAAGAACTATATTATCCTCCTCAAATCTAGCGGGGAGGAAGACTAAAGACTTCACTCCTTCAGAGGGAATGGGCCAACCCAGTCATTAAAAAATGTTTCAGAACCAGAAAATCTTGTATTACATATTTACTTAAAGCTAAGAAAAACCAACGCGAGCAACATTCTTAGAAAGTCGATGAGGAGAGGTTCCCAAAAGTGGCAAAGAAATCTAAGAGGAAACAATTTGTGGCACTTAACAAGAGGAGGGTGTACAAATCTATCCCAGCATGTTAGGATTTCTCATAACAGAATAAAATTCCTCTTAGAAAGGGTTCCGTGACTCCCCCTTCCAATGATCCGGTATCCTAAGGATGTGCTCAATTGGGCGGTGACAAATGACAGTCTGAAATAATCGAGGCATTGAGGGACACAGCCAAGATGTGATGACATGTATGTATATTCAGGGGATGGAGATACCCCCCCCCCGCCAAATTCATCGAAAAACAGAATGCCACAGTTGGTAAATATGCTCGAACTCATCCTGACCACAAGAGACAAGCACTAACACGCATGAAGATTCACTAGACTGGGAGACCAACCAGTCATCGCACTAAGGTGCTGGGGAGCACTTCATCTTGCGACTGTGTCCGATTCGGAGGTGACATAAATGTTGGTGCAGGATAGCACACAAATTTAAATTCCCATCAGCCGTCTCCCATCTTCTTTGCCATTAGTGAGGTCTTTAAAAATGTAGGTTGCTTTCTTCTTCAGCTCCCAAAACTAATATGGATTAAATCAAATTCAATTTGTTTAATAAAAACAGCCAGAGATCGAGCAGCATGGAAAGTCGCCATTAGGTAAATAAGGCCGACACATGCATGCATGTAGGGAGCCTTCAAAAATGATGATGATTTAGGGGTTGCACATGAAGATTAAAGTTATGACCCTATAAGGCCTACATAAATGGAGGTCCACCCAATACAAGGTTGAGTACAGAGCACTCATCAGTAATTTTATCTGGTGAAACCCAAGGATACCATCCATGGCAGCAAGCTACCATGTATATATTGGTGATGTAGATGGTAAGGGGATCAAATACCACTCTGTTGTCCCAAAGAAAGTGTTGGGTGGCATTGCGACTAAAGTGTCCGAGGAAGTGCTGGTAATCTGGGAAAAGGCACGAATTCCAACCAAAAACAGAGGTCCTTGTCCATTAAAAAATGATGCCGTAGTCGGCGAACGGCGAAGGACTTCATTGAGAGTGGGAACGATCTCTTTGACAGTGCCCATGCAGATATACTGTCAATTATCACTTTGAAGGAGGAGAAAGCCTTTCCTTTGACTCAGCATGAACCGGGGTGTTGAGGCACCATTGGACCAGTTGACACAACTCTTGTAGCAAAAGAAGTTCTTCAAGTCAAAAATAAGACAAGAAGAGGAACTGCGAGAGCGTGTTGCAGCCCAGGAAGCTGCTAGTGAGGTGATAGTCGAGCTTGCCTCCTTGTCCTCGACTTCGAGCAACACATCTGATCCAATAGCATCTCCTCCACCTTTGGTGCATGTGGCGCAGAAAGGACTCCCAGTCAAAGCTCGCCGGTGCTGAAACTTTCATTTTATTGGAGGTTGTATTTTGATTTGGTTGATTTTTGGCCATTGGTAGCATTTGGGTAAGATTATTTTTGGGGGGTTCTTAACATTGGTATAAGTTTTTGTATATAATAAAGGTTAAAATGATATCTTCACTCTCCCTTCTGACACCTAGATGGACTGACCTTGATACGCCAGGCAGTGTGACTGCATTTAATCTAAAACAAGCCGCCACAGCATCAGTGTGATAATTCATAACAAAATACAAGGAATAAGTTGATTGTCACAAAATATCTACCTATTTAAGTTTACCTAAGAGTGGCACCATAATTTGGTATTATGGGGTCATATAGAGAAGGGGTCCTAACCAGTAGTTTAAGAACCCTAGGGGGTCACGAAGTCTTGATAGAAGTGGCTTGGGAACCCATTTTGTACTGCATTTGATGTATCCAGCATCCCAGATGAATTTCTGGAATGACTCCAGCTCGTGATCTCTTCAAGGTGAAATCGATGACTCAGTTCTGGTGTGCTATGTATCAGTCATACTCCAAAGTCAGCATGATAGCCTTACGTATCCTTGTCTCATTTGCTTCTACCTACTTGTGTGAGGTAGGATGTAAATCAAGCCGCTGATAGTAGTGGGTCGCGTGGGTTTCAAGCTTTTGGGTAAGGGGTCGCGAGTGCAAAAACGTTGGGAAACAGTGATATAGAGCAAACTCTCTCCACACCATCAACCAATAAATTATAAAGCTATTGTGGTGTTGGTAGTCAATTAATGACGTTGCATCCTTCGTATGTCCTATTCAGACTGTGCGACTCTTTACAGCAGGGGCTGGGAAACCGTCGCCCGCGAGCCCAATTTTCATCCCGCCCCCCCCCGTGATATATTTGTATGGTATATTAAAGAAATGCAATATCTCATAAGTAATACTATCCTAATTTCCGTGGTGGCAGTCAATAAAAATGTTGCGTATTATTTCTTTTAGATATTAATGCATGAGTCTATCGCACCATGTAATGAATTTAAACAACATTTACAAAGATACAGGAGTCAATTTTATTTATCGCTCGCCGACTGCTTTCATTAGAAATTTTTGCCCGAGTCTCAAAAAAGTTTCCCCACCTCTGCTTTACATGATAGTTGAGACATCAGGGGGTAGGCACACAGTAAAGTTGGGACAATTGGTACCCAACTTTTCCAGCAGTTGTTGTTGTGGTTCCCCGGACTCTGTCATTCCAAGAGGCCCGCACCATGCAAGTAGGACACCACGCTGACTGGATCCGACCATAACTGATGGACATGTGAAATGTTGTGGTGTTGTCTGAGAGTTGCTAAGTTAGGGCAATCTGATATGAGATGCGTGACTGTGTGGGGACTAAATTGGCAGAATGGACAGAGATCTGTATGGGTGTTGTCTATGGGGTGTTTGTAGGTGTTTAGTGACTGGTGGTGTCCAGAGCGAAGTCGTGTAAGATGTACTCTCTCCGACTGTGAGAGTTGCTTTTCTGTGCTGCTTATGTCAGGTGGGGGTGTTGAGTATTTTGTTGTGAGGGAGATTATTCAGTGCATGCCTGGTGAGGTGTGTGTGAATATGTTTTTTATATTGTGTTACATTTGCAAGTTGTGGTATGGTATTTTGGATGTTTGTGTAATATCTGTGTGGTGTGTTTACTATTTGTCTGTGGGTGGGTGTGTCGTTTCGTAGATAGTGACAGGGGGTGTTTGCGTTGTTTACGACAGATGCTAGGAAGAAGTAATCTGCAGCAGCTTTCTTTTCTTGCATGGCTCACCCCTTTGTAGAAGTGTTAGTGTGAAAGTGCTAATGATGACAAAGTTAAAAGTGTAAGGTGTAATAAAACTGTGTGGTAGCAATAGGGTGAATGAAAAGGAGTTCTAGGTTGAACTTATTTCCTGAGAATATGATAGAGTGAGTCTGTGACTGGCCCAAGAAAATAGCAAATGATGGGTGTGTTTGGAGACAATTTAAAATGGGGAATAGTAAGGAACCTTATGGCTGAGTGAATCGGAGATTTATGTGGTAAGAAATGCTTGCCATTTCTGGAGTGGATAAATGCCATGAATAATGGGGTTTATAACAGAGGAAGTAGTTTCTTTAAATCCACCTATGATTTTTACAGTTCCATGGCATTGAAGCAGGACATCCCCTTGCCCCCCAATCATTATGTGTTGTTCAAACGATAACTTTAACCAAAGAAACATTCAAATTTGGCTCTTCAGTACCTACCTTCATTTCAATTATCATATCTTTGAAATTTTTTTCCGCTTGTTTTATATCTTTACGATCTAAATTCCTTTTCAAATCTTTTATTCTATCTTCTACTCCTTCCAATTTCCCATCCAAAGTAGCGAGCTAAAAGGAAAGACCAGCATTAAACATGACACAAGCCAAGAGGTTTCAAACCCACAAATTAAAATCTTGAGACACAGAAATGATTCAAAACATACCCTGGTAACAATTCGCTGATGATCCTTCGATAGCTTCTCACTTTCTTGCTTCATTTTATCGCGGTCAGAATTTTCAATTTCAATTTGGATTTCACTAATGCTTTCCTGCAACCCCTCGACTTCCAATTCTAGTTCACGTATCTTCTTCTCATCAACCAGACTTCTTTTCTTCTCCTTTGAAGAAATATTACTGGATGGTAAATTGTTATCACCTACTTTAAATGAAAACCAGCGAGGGCGTCTAAACCAGTAAGTTGTGAGGATGTTCATAAAGAAAATGGTGAAGTTGGGAGGGGAAAATGTGTGAAAGGTAGATGACCATGAATAGTTAGAAAAGGAGAGTACCAGTAAGTTGTGAGGATGTTCATAAAGAAAATGGTGAAGTTGGGAGGGAAAAATGTGTGAAAGGTATATGAACATGAATAGTTCAAAAAGGAGAGTACCAGTAAGTTGTGAGGATGTTCATAAAGAAAATGGTGAAGTTGGGAGGGGAAAATGTGTGAGAGGTAGATGACCATGAATAGTTCAAAAAGGAGAGTACCAGTAAGTTGTGAAGATGTTCATAAAGAAAATGGTGAAGTTGGGAGGGAAAAATGTGTGAAAGGTAGATGACCATGAATAGTTCAAAAAGGAGAGTACCAGTAAGTTGTGAGGATGTTCATAAAGAAAATGGTGAAGTTGGGAGGGAAAAATGTGTGAAAGGTAGATGACCATGAATAGTTAGAAAAGGAGAGTACCAGTAAGTTGTGAGGATGTTCATAAAGAAAATGGTGAAGTTGGGAGGGAAAAATGTGTGAAAGGTATATGAACATGAATAGTTCAAAAAGGAGAGTACCAGTAAGTTGTGAGGATGTTCATAAAGAAAATGGAGAAGTTGGGAGGAGAAAATGTGTGAAAGGTAGATGACCATGAATAGTTCAAAAAGGAGAGTACCAGTAAGTTGTGAGGATGTTCATAAAGAAAATAGTGAAGTTGGGAGGGAAAAATGTGTGAAAGGTAGATGACCATGAATAGTTCAAAAAGGAGAGTACCAGTAAGTTGTGAGGATGTTCATAAAGAAAATGGTGAAGTTGGGAGGGAAAAATGTGTGAAAGGTATATGACCATGAATAGTTCAAAAAGGAGAGTACCAGTAAGTTGTGAGGATGTTCATAAAGAAAATGGTGAAGTTGGGAGGGGAAAATGTGTGAAAGGTAGATGACCATGAATAGTTCAAAAGGAGAGTACCAGTAAGTTGTGAGGATGTTCATAAAGAAAATGGTGAAGTTGGGAGGGGAAAATGTGTGAAAGGTAGATGACCATGAATAGTTCAAAAGGAGAGTACCAGTAAGTTGTGAGGATGTTCATAAAGAAAATGGTGAAGTTGGGAGGGGAAAATGTGTGAAAGGTAGATGACCATGAATAGTTCAAAAAGGAGAGTACCAGTAAGTTGTGAGGATGTTCATAAAGAAAATGGAGAAGTTGGGAGGGAAAAATGTGTGAAAGGTAGATGACCATGAATAGTTCAAAAGGAGAGTACCAGTAAGTTGTGAGGATGTTCATAAAGAAAATGGTGAAGTTGGGAGGGGAAAATGTGTGAAAGGTAGATGACCATGAATAGTTCAAAAAGGAGAGTACCAGTAAGTTGTGAGGATGTTCATAAAGAAAATGGAGAAGTTGGGAGGAGAAAATGTGTGAAAGGTAGATGACCATGAATAGTTCAAAAAGGAGAGTACCAGTAAGTTGTGAGGATGTTCATAAAGAAAATGGTGAAGTTGGGAGGGAAAAATGTGTGAAAGGTAGATGACCATGAATAGTTCAAAAAGGAGAGTACCAGTAAGTTGTGAGGATGTTCATAAAGAAAATGGTGAAGTTGGGAGGGGAAAATGTGTGAAAGGTAGATGACCATGAATAGTTCAAAAAGGAGAGTACCAGTAAGTCGTGAGGATGTTCATAAAGAAAATGGTGAAGTTGGGAGGGAAAAATGTGTGAGAGGTAGATGACCATGAATAGTTCAAAAGGAGAGTATCAGTAAGTTCTGAGAATGTTCATAAAGAAAATGGTGAAGTTGGGAGGGGAAAATGTGTGAAAGGTAGATGACCATGAATAGTTCAAAAGGAGAGTACCAGTAAGTTGTGGGGATGTTCATAAAGAAAATGGTGAAGTTGGGAGGGGAAAATGTGTGAAAGGTAGATGACCATGAATAGTTCAAAAGGAGAGTACCAGTAAGTTGTGAGGATGTTCATAAAGAAAATGGTGAAGTTGGGAGGGGAAAATGTGTGAAAGGTAGATGACCATGAATAGTTCAAAAGGAGAGTACCAGTAAGTTGTGAGGATGTTCATAAAGAAAATGGTGAAGTTGGGAGGGGAAAATGTGTGAAAGCTAGATGACCATGAATAGTTCAAAAAGGAGAGTACCAGTAAGTTGTGAGGATGTTCATAAAGAAAATGGAGAAGTTGGGAGGGAAAAATGTGTGAAAGGTAGATGACCATGAATAGTTCAAAAGGAGAGTACCAGTAAGTTGTGAGGATGTTCATAAAGAAAATGGTGAAGTTGGGAGGGGAAAATGTGTGAAAGGTAGATGACCATGAATAGTTCAAAAAGGAGAGTACCAGTAAGTTGTGAGGATGTTCATAAAGAAAATGGAGAAGTTGGGAGGGAAAAATGTGTGAAAGGTAGATGACCATGAATAGTTCAAAAGGAGAGTACCAGTAAGTTGTGAGGATGTTCATAAAGAAAATGTTGAAGTTGGGAGGGAAAAATGTGTGAAAGGTAGATGACCATGAATAGTTCAAAAGGAGAGTACCACTAAGTTGTGAGGATGTTCATAAAGAAAATGGTGAAGTTGGGAGGGGAAAATGTGCGAAAGGTAGATGACCATGAATAGTTAAAAAAGGAGAGTACTTGAGCCCTTGTGACTAAGAATGCATATGAGTCTCCACAACTTGCCCATCTGCTACAATGAAGTCAGATCCCACTGTATCGTTTCATTTTGTGAACCATTTCAGAATAGGGAATGAACCTGCCTGACTTATTCTATGGATGCTGTCAAATTGGGTCCTTAGTATGTTGACGCAATTGCTTGCAAAATGCTAAGAAGAATTTATTCTCACACCAAATGTTGCCTTTTAAGTTTTAAAATTTAACTACACCTTCTCATTACACATGTAAATTAGTTAAAACTGTCAGTTCACACTACATACACCTCAATTTGTAGTCAACAAGTTTAATGAATATTTAGCATAAAAGTATAAGTATTTAACCCCACACAATTTCCCAACTCAATTACGAATGACTCTTACCTTTTGCATATTTAATTCTTTGTTGATGAGATTAACCTTCCCCTGAAGTTGCTTTTCCCTAATTTCCTTAGTTTTTACTTGTTCCTGCAAATGTCTCAGCTGCTGTTTTCCCTCTTCGAGTGCAGTATCAGTCCCCTCTTCCAAATATACCAGAATAGTTTTGTTGATTTCAAGAGCCTGCCGCCTTTCGTCACGAATCTCTTCCATCTATTGGTATCAAAATTATTTATGGTAAAGCTGTAGGGTATCATTATTCTTGTGTAAATATTGATACGATTTAAAAAACGAAGAAATATTAAAATATAATTAAATGTATCAATCAAGACTACCAACCTGTGAAAAATAAGGGAAGATAATTCTAGGTTTATAATGAAATACTCAAGCTTAAGTCGGTGGAGGAAGGGACATGCTTCAACACCCAGGTGAGTGAGAAATGGTCTTTCTGTATGATTTGTTTAACAGGATCCGGACTGAGGGTATTATCTTAGATTCCTGGTAAATGAATACTGTGTTCACATTCCACAAGTTGATGGAGATATTGCTAAATGTTAGATTAGCCTCTTTTTCTAAACAGCAGGGGCCATCTGTCTTATACACAGTGCGGCTTTTGTAAGGTCCACTCCATGTCGTATGCTCTGCTCCGATTGAAAAATGCCCTTCCTCTCTAGAGAGCCCCATACCACAGTGTTTTTCGATCTGGAAAAGGCCTATGATACTGCATGGTGATACGGTATCATGGACACTTTCCACATCACAGGGACGAGCGGGATACCTCCCTATCTTCTTAGAAGATCGTAGATTCCGAGTACGTGTGGGTGGAGACCTCTGGCCAAATAGGGAAGAAAGAGGGCAATGAAACTGTTCTCATTGTCACACTCTTTGCCTTGAGCATCAATGGTATTACCTTGGGGGTGTTGGAAGATGTTCTCGCTACACTTTACATAGATCTTTCGATCTCTTTTGGTTCGGCCTAGATGGCAATTCGCGAGCGTCGTATCCAAACGGCATTATACCACTTCTCTAGCTATGGAAAGGGGGAATAAGAGAAACCACAAAAGGTACAAGGTTCTTTATTACGTTTCGCTCTTCTCGAGCTTCTTCAGAGTAACAGGAAACCAAGGCAAGAAATGAACGGAACCGCCGGCTTATATACGCATAAGACTGAACATTACTTTGACCATCATGTGAGCTTGTCAGTTTCTTGATGAGTCCAGACCAGTGCATGGGGCTGGTCTGGACTTATCAGGAAACTGACGAATCACCGACGAGCTCATAGTAACGTCCAGTCCTATGCGAATATAAGTTGGCGGTCTTATTACTCCAAGGAAGATCCAGAAGAGCGAAACGTATAAAAAACCTTGTACCACTTGTGGTTTCTCTTATTCTCCCTCTCCATTTGTTGTTAAAGACACCGATCAATATCTCTAGCTATGCAAAAGACATGTTTAGGCTCTCTTTGTCCAAGACTATGGTGAAGTGACGCCATCCACGATTCCAACCAGACCCAGACTTGTTCCTTAACGGGTTCGCTCGAATCTAGTAAAATCGCACCGTTTCTTTCCCTGGTTTACGCCCGACGCCTGAGGTGCCCATATCCGCAGCCTTATGGTCTCAGTGATCCATGTTTAACCTCCCACCACTGTGTACAGATGCCTTGCTGATCCACGCTTACACCTTCCTGTGTACGACTCAATCATCCATGCTTCCACCCATTTATATTGATAAAGCGATGATCCATGCTTAACTCCTCCCGCCTTTATGATCCGATTACAGATCTCCTGTGTAATTTGATGATCGATGCTTACATCATACCCCCTATGTATTGATGACTCGATGGTCCATGCTTACACCCCCCACTTGTGTATTGATAATCTGCTGATCCATGCTTACCCCCCCTATGTATTGATAAATCGATGATCTATGTTTAAGCCCCCTACCCTATAAACTCAAACAGGAGAGACACTTACTTTTCTATTGTCATCATTTGTGATCTTCTCACTCTCAAGTCGGGCCTTCATTTTTTGCTCTTCAATTTCCTTCAGTTCAACTCGGATTGGTGCAATCTCAATCAAAGAATCTTCTTTTTTTTCTTTTAACTTGCTAATCTCTTCTTCCAATTTAATTTTTTCTGCTTTCAACCGTTCTGCAGCCTGCTGTTTTGTTTTTAGCTGCAAAGATAAAATAAAAAGTGTTAATAATAAAGGTTTTACCATACCAGCAATTATCGAGAGCATTAATGACTACTTAATATCCATAGGACAAATGAAATAAACTTAACTATTACCAAGGAATTTGAAGAAAGGCCCTGACTAAGGATTTGGTAAATGTCAGGCAAAATCAGTTAGTTGCTCCAAAATTTTGTTACATATCTCGCAGAAATCTATTTTCCTCAATAAAATTTAGAACCTTCTAGCTCAGCATGCAAGAACACCCCTCCTCCCCCAACCACACACAAGCTCATGTACATACAGATAATGCACCCCCCCCATAGTATAGTATTGTGAAATGGACTGCATGCATATTTTCCCAACAATGAGGCAACCTCAAAATGTGTCATGGTTGAGGTACCAAAGAGTAGCTAGCCTTCAGAAGGGTTCTGAAAAGTGCTTCAACCTATAACAGAGTTCATTGTGTGTTCAATCCAGAGGAGACAAAAGACTGAAATCATTAATACATTCAGGAATAAGTCCAGTGAAATGGCAGGCTTCTTTGTTAAGCAATCCTGAAGGCTGATATGATGCAACAATATAGCCAGTGTAAAAATTAGATATAGACAATATTTAGCCATCTCACCAGTGCACTCACTTCCTATCACTATTACATGTTGTGGTCCCAGTATAAGGCAATCCCTACATCACCATGAGCCCCAGCAAGAGATTACAATGATTAAGAGAGTCCTGAGCGCACTTTGAGAGTCGCTATAAATTTCAAAACAGCCAATGGATCAGAATGATGCATCATTTCCTGGAAGTTCCTCACTAAGTACAAACTAGGGGACAATGGAGAAGCAGAGAGCCCCAATGCTATGGAAGCCTTGGCACCTGATCGAGTGCCAGCAAAAAATTAATGCTGGTAAACTCTATACAAGGCTTAAACCTGACTTTAGGGTACATTGGGATCCCTTTTTACCCTGAAAACTATTAAGGTTAGTTACACATGAAATGAAAGCTATCTGTGATTCGGTAAAAGCTAGAACAGTGGATATAAGTGAATAAATTGAAGTGCAAAATATAAGTGACATTTTCCCCAAATCAATCTCAATATAGATGCGAAAAGCACCAGTAACCATTATGGTGGATTGAACCAACCATCTATATCAATTTTGTACATAACTCATTTGATTTTCATCAACTCTCTTGACCCAGCTTTTTGGTGAGATCATCCAGGAATTTAGAACAAACTGGTCATTGTATCAAGATATGAAATAATAAGCGACACATTTACCCTGTTTGTTGTCGTGGTGCACAAAAGGTCAATCATCTAACCAACACAGCACTTTATTATAATAGTTTGCCAGTTAATGGTCTATAAAGACAGAGAGAGAGAGAGCACAGTGAAAGTGGGATTGAGAGTTGATCTGGGTGGCTACTGGCTATATTTGACATGAGAATGGTTGCTACAAGGTGAGCTGACATAATTTAGGCAATAAGAGTTGCTGCTTCATTATTTAGCATAGACTACAATATTGCAATAGAGTACCTCCAATGAGAGAATGGTTGCGCACTGTGAATATTAGATTCTCCATAGTCCCAACATTGAAAGTGTACCTTTCTCACTTGAATAATTGCATTCACCTTTATTTTATAAGTTATAAGTTCAGTTCAGGAATTTAGGTAAATTAGGTTTCTTGTGTACTGTTGGTTTTTTTTTTGTTTTTTTTTTAGAGCTCATCTGGCGACTGCCTACTTGGGCATTAGTCGCCGTATTAAAACTGGCCTAGTTCTAAGCTACTTTAAAATAAAATTAAAGAGAAAAAAAAAACAACCACCAAAAAGGGGAAAAGGAAGCAAGCTGGTGCGTCGGGGAGAGGTCCCCCCGGCGCAGGAGCGTGCAACTAAAGGAAAAAAAACAAAAAACAAAACAAAACAAAAAACAAACCTTGCTTAAATAATAGGGAGAAGGCCGGCCTCCCCCAAGAAGTCAACAAGTCAATGTGCACGAATCTGTCCCGAGTACAAGGGACAGGCGGTAGCGACCCTGCCTATCCCAGTACCGGGACAGGTATCATGCGCGAAGATCACCCAGATTGGGACATTCGACAAGAATGTGCCGAACAGTCTGGGGGACGACGCAGGCGAGCGCTCCATCAAATAGCGATGCGTCACACGAGTGTGTCCGATTCGGAGACGACAGAAAACAACCTGAAGCTGCCGCGGCATTGGGGGATAGGTCCATGGGAACAGTCGCGGCGCAATGGAACGCAACTTTAAGTTCCCTTCGACCGTCTCCCATCTTCTTTGCCAAGCAGTCCGAAGAGCTGCCCGTATTCCTGCCAGGTAGTCGGTGTGAGGAAGAGCGAAACGCTGGTCCGGTCGCAGAGTCCTCGCGGACTCTTTGGCGCGCTCATTCCCCGCAATTCCTACATGTCCAGGAACCCAGCAGAAGATAATCTCGACATCTGCCCGGCTCGCCAAAACCGTGGCGTCACGGATATCGCGAACCAGGGGATGCGGAGATTCCAATGCCCCGAGAGCACTCAGGGCACTTTGTGAGTCGCTATAGATCACAATCCGGTCTCCGAACCGGGCACGTCGCTCAATCTCCCGTACCGAGTGGTGTATTGCCACCAGCTCGGCCGTGAAGACAGACGCAGCGCCTGGTAGAGCCCCGCTGACTTCAAACAGAGGGGATACGGCGTGGAAGCCGACCCCCTCTTGGGACTTGGAGCCATCCGTATACATTGGCACGGTTCCAGCGTGACACGATGTGTGCTCCAAAAAGGTCGAACGCAATACTCCCGGCGCAGTACAAGCTTTGGGAGCAGAGGCGTGGCGACAAATAGCCAAATGTGGCACCCTCCAGGGTGGCGTCCTGGGCAGAAGCAGGGGCGCCACCGGCCCGAGAGCTATATCTATCTCTCGAAGGAGTTTCCTGGCCCTAAACCCAAAGGGCTTATGGTATAACTGGCGTCTCTCGGGGGCATAAACACCGTCGAAATCAGCTGCGGATGCAGTGAGAGCTGTTGGCGACTGAGGGAGGCGCCGGGCTCGCGCGTACAGGCGAGTGATGCACTGCACGCGGCGCAGAGCGAGTGGCATCTCTCCAGCATCGACCAACAGGCTCTCAATGGGGGAAGTGCGGAAGGCACCGGTCGCAAGGCGAAGCCCGGTGTGGTGGATCGAATCCACCTTCCACAATAAACGCTCAGCTGCGGATGCATAAAACTCGCATCCGTAGTCGAGCTTCGAGCGAACAAAGGATCGATAAAAAAGTAAGGCAGTAGCCCTATCAGCGCCCCAAGCGATGAACGTCACGGAACGGAGAATGTCCATGGCGCGGGTACAAGAGACCCTAAGGCTGCGAATATGAGCCTCCCAGGTGAGGCGTCGGTCGAATACAAGACCAAGGAAACGGTGCGACTCAACCACATCCAGGCGCACCCCCATTAAGAAACAAATCTGGGTCGGGGTGAAGCCGAGGATGGCCGCAGAAGTGCACCACCTTAGTCTTGGCCAAAGAAAACCGAAACCTGTGCGCTTCGGCATAGCGAGAGACGAGGTTCAATGCCTGTTGGAGTCGACGCTCCAGAGTTGGCATCTGGGCCGCGCCAAAGGAGATCGAAAGGTCGTCCACGTAGAGCGTAGCGAGAACATCTTCCGGCAGCACCAAGGTGATGCCGTTGATGCTCAGGGCAAAGAGTGTGACACTGATGACACTTCCCTGCGGGACACCCTCTTCCTGCTCCTTTGGGCCGGAGAGGGCTCACCCCACCCGTACGCGGAATCGACGATCTCGTAAAAATTCAGATATAAACATTGGGAGGCGTCCCCTCGCCCCCATCGTGTGGAGAGTCTCCATGATACCGTATCGACATGCGGTATCATAGGCCTTCTCCAGATCGAAAAACACCGTGGCGTAGTGCTGTCTACGAAGGAAAGCCTCGCAGACGGCATTTTCCAGTCGGAGCAGAGCATCCGACGTGGAGTGGAACTTGCGGAAGACAGATGGCTTCCGCTGTCCAGGAAAAAGGCTAATCTAACATTTACCAATTTCTCCATCAACTTGCACACGCAAGAGGTTAGAGAGATTGGGCGGAACCCGGTCGGAGTAGAGTGATCTCTCCCCGGTTTGCGAAAGGCGAGCACAGTAGCGATTCGCCAGGAGTCTGGGAGAAGACATTCCACCCAGATCCTGTTGAACAAATCTAACAGAAAGGCCATGCCTCGCTCACCCAGGTGTCGAAGCATGGCGTACGGGACATCGTCCGGACCATGGGCGGTGTCCGCGCACGAAGCGAGAGCGGAACGCAACTCACTCACAGTAAACTTGTCGTTGAAGGGTTCTCCGCCTCTGGAGGTAAAGTCCAGCCGGAGGCCTTCCGTGACATCACGACGTGCATTGAATGCTGGCGGAGCAGCATCACGGCTAGATAATGCGGAAAAAGCGGGAGTTAAGGATTCCACCACGGACGCGGGGTCCGAGATTGCGGTCCCATTCTTCTGGAGAACGGGAGGGGGGTCCTGCGAGAACTTGCCCCGAATCCTTTTGACTCGCTTCCACACCTCAGCTAAAGGGGTCTTCCCGTTAAGTGAAGACACGTATGCCCGCCAAGAAGAGCGGCGGGCGTGCTTCGAAATATACCGGAACCTACCCCTAGCCCGACGAAATTCAGCGACAGTGAAATCGTTCGGGCGGCGCTTATAGCGCATGTAGGCATAACGCTTCTGTTTGAGGGCCGTCTCACACTCGGCTGACCACCATGGGAGTGGTCGGCGTGCAAAACGGCCAGACGTCCTAGGAATAGTAGTCAGGCCCACGGCGATGAGATTGCCGGAGAAGAACTCAACAGCCTCATCTACCGACCTAAACTCCTCGACTGAGATAGAGAATTCATTCATTTCCTGAAATGCAGGCCACCGCGCCCGCGCCAAACACCACCGAGGTTGTCTCTCAGGCGGCAGTTGCCCTGAAAATGATATTTGAATGGGAAAGTGATCACTACCATGGAGGTCATCGACCACCCCCCAATCAAAATCAGGCTGTGCATCCGAAGAGCACAAAGATAGGTCAAGGCAAGAAAATGAAGCGGTTCTCGGACAGTGATGCGTAAACTCATCCACGTTTAGGACACCCATCTCAAGCTCTTCGATTAGATCGGCAAGGACTTGTCCCCTGGGATTTATGGAGTAATCTCCCCAGAGAGGATGCCTGCCGTTCAGATCTCCAAGCAAGAGATAGGGCCTCGGCAACTGTGCCACGACGCGGCGGAAGTCCCCCGCGTCGAAGTCAGCTGATGGTGGAATGTACGCAGAAATGATAGTATACCTCCTATCCAGGTGCAGCTGCACAGCCACTGCCTGGAAGGGGGTATCTAAAGAGAAAGGAAGAACGGAGACATCATGCCGGGTGTAAACCGTGCACCCCCCAGCCCGGCCATCCCGCGGTGGTGGGGTCGCAAGACCCTTATGTACTCTTGGAAAGAGATACCTTTGTAGATTTTTTAACATTTATGCTATGGCTTGTACATATCATTAGTTTAGTAGTGAGAGGGCCTTGAAAACCAATTATAAACAAAATATGTTTTAGCCAGGTCAATCAGTACAAGAAAAGTCACTACCCATACTTTCTGATACTTTCCAAAAGCTACAATAAATACCACTAAGTCAGAAGTGGGCAAACTGCAGCCCATGCAGGCTTTTCATGTAGCCCACATTTCATTTCAGAATTTGACAAAGTATTGAAAATTAATTATTGAACATTTTGCCAAAATCTCACTTTATACGCTAATTCAGTCAAATTTTGGAATGACTGAAATTTTAATGGTTTGCATTTCCCAACAAAATTCCTTCATATAGGCCTAGTTTTATATTTTTTTGTCATTAAGTTTTTGCAATATTGCATCAATAATTGTAAATTGTGTTTCAGATTTCATGTGAAGCAGTAGGTCCCCACTTTGATATAGGTCTGGAAACAGTTTAAAAGGGGTGTAAAAACTAGGGAAAAAAAATCACTCTTAGTTATTAATGTGTAGTTATATCTATGACTATGTAGTTAGTATATGCAAATAAATCCACAAAGGTAATTGAAATCAACTTATATATGTATTTGAAATTTGCATCTGTTTAAGTACAACCTACAAAACTTTACATAAGCTTCAATGTGGCCCGCTGTTTAAAATTATTGCCCATCCCTGCATTAAGTAGAGAGCAGGGGTCTACTTGTTTGGTGATTTTGAATTCAAGGACTTTTCAAGGACTTTTTAAAAAATAATCAAGGACTGGCTTTAGCCATTGTTTTTTTTCTTTAAATTATTAGTTACATGACCCTTGTATGTTTTATTACATTTATGAGACATTTTTTTAATTAATAATTTCTATCATCAAAAATTATCCATTTTATGAAAATTTTGTACCTATATTTGGAAATGCTTCCATTTTCAGGTATAAAAATATATTTTAAAACATTTATTTTTACTCAGCCACACAATTACTTAAATTATACTTAGCAAAAATATCCATTACTTTCCACTCTTCATAACAAAGAATTTTTTGTTTCAAAATGACCCCCAAACACTGAATCCTGAAGCATTTAGGAAAAAAACTCAAATATTTCAATTGAAAATGAAATGTATTACAAAACAGAATGAACATTCATGATTCTCAGAGGTTACCTTTTAATTCTATTGTTACAATTTCCTTATCAAGAAAACCCATTTTTGCTTCAAAATTCACTTTTAGTCTTTGTTTCTCATCTTCTTTTTCTATGATCAGAGCATCAGTTCATCTTTTCTTGGCTTCCATGTCTGTAAGACTTTTGTATCTTCTTTGTACAGGTGAGAAGAATTCCTAACTGTGTGCATAAGTGACTTATCACTTTAAACTCAGTTAAAGGCTTCTCAGTTGCAACCAAGGCATCATGTACAACTCTCTGAGCAATCATAGACTTCTGTTGAAGATTTTTTACTAAGATTTCTTTGTTAATATTGAAACCCCATTCGACAGCTGCTTGTCCGTGAATGAGGCACAATATCTCATAAAGCTCTTGAAGAGGGAGGTTACCTTGAAATTCGCTACCTGGAGTAAGTGCTCAAAATGAGCATCAAGATGAGTTTCTCTGGAGAACTTTTTATTTGATTCACAGACATTATTGTCAGTGAAAAATCGCTTTTACTCTGCTTTGATGTCATCAGCAGCTTTTCTGGACAGTTTTTCTATAGACACAAGTTCTCTCAGAAGGATCTCAATCCTGGACTCATACTTAGATGCATTCAACATCACATTTGGATTCAAACAGCTGAAGCCTTTAACAACCAAATACTTAAGAGGGCTCCTCTTGTTGATTTTTTTTACTACAGCTACAAAGAAGTTCACTGCTTCCTTCCGAAGCTGAAGAATGTCAGTGTTGGTCAGTTATTCTCAAGCTTTTCTAATCTCTTTCTTTAACAGCGAAGCCAAGATCCACTTTTTCACAGGTATTTGGTTAGAAGGATTGGTTAAATCCAGACAACTCAGCTGCTTGAAAGATTTTCCCTCAACTAAATCTTTCTCGATAAAATGTAGCAAGAGAGTCGACAGCATGGCACACAAATCCTTGTAAAGGAATGGCATCATTGGGGAGTCAGTTTGATACTGGACCAGAAATCCTTCCAATTCCGATGAAATCTTGAGAAAAAAAGGGATCTTAGCAGATAGAAGTTTATTGCACAGAGCCTCTTTCCTCGTGACATATAATGCACTTTTTGGTTCTTTGTGAGTATTTTTGATTGCTTCACCAAACATCTTCACTTTAGGGAGAAGACTAATTGCCCTTTGTGCAACTCTTGTGTTTTCTACCCATCTTGTTGAGCAAATTTTATAGGGAAATCAGATTGATGAACTTGATTTGCTTGCAAACACAATTTTCGTCTCATTGCAGAATCTTTAAAAACATAATATAATGTAGACAAAAACTTGCCAACATTCCAAAAACATTCTCATAAGCAAACTTGAAGCTGCCAGCTGAGAGGAACTTCCTCAAATTATCTGTAAATATCATAATTGCCACTCATTTTATTTATCAAATAATCCAGCTTATTTAACTTTATTAATTTCTCTTCAGTTGGATGGGAAAATTACCTATAAATATATAAAACTTGATCATTCATACAGAACAAAGGAAGAGAGGAAAGAATAAAAGAAAAAAATGAAGCTAATATCTCTTACATCCAAATCATTCACAAAATCGCCACAATGTGATGTGTATGCAAGGGAAAGCAGTGAAAGATGCTGCAGTATTGCAATTAGCAGTGCGATGGAATTTCCTGCAGCATATGATGGATAATATACTACTGCTCACCTCCAATTCTTGAGTTGAAAGTTGTAATTTGCGTTGATTCAGCCTCTGAAGTTGATATTTGTGTTCCATGATTTCTGTGTTCTTAGATTCAATTTCTTTTTGAAGGTTTTTCACCTTTTGCTCGAGATTACCCTGAAGCTTCATCATTTCATCCATGGACATATCATTATCTATTTGGAGGAGGTCACCATCAAAGTAAGGATGTTTGAACCGGTATAAATCTAATGGTCATTTACTTTCATATGAAATTAATGGAAGGATTAGTGCAATAAAATGGAGTATTATAGTTATTTTTTTTATGAAAATTAATTTAACACTTTGAAAATCATTTTTTCTCATGGGAGAGGAACATGACTGCTAAATGACATATATGCATCCTACTCAGTATACAGAGCTCTTGCTAGCAGAGTGGATACGGTGCTGGTCTGCTAATGTCGTGGAACCAGGTTCGATCCTGGCATGAGCAGACACAAATGTCAATGCACATAGAGATCTGGCTGCCAATTGATGGACACGCTGTACTCAGCCCTGTACTTGGGTGGGTAGATCTTATTGTTCCCATCACACATAGCCAATTACAACACTGCTTTCTTTCCTCTACCATCTTCACAGCACAACACACACCCTCTGTTCCAAGGAATCCTGCCAATGGGTATCTATATCCACATACTTCTGATGCGGAACAGGTCCCTCTGCCTCAGGGCGACAAAGGTTCCACCTGAATGCTGTTTGGTGTCAAAACATAATACATCCTGGCACCTCTCCCCAAAGAGGACTGGCCCCTGGTGCCCTCAGGCTCACCAGTGATTGTCATACTGACCTTTATGCAGATTTCATTATCCAGTCGGGATCCACCTGGATAATGGCAGATTGGCGAACCACTACTACACTCAGTCTACATTTATCAGTATCAAAGGGTAGGAAACTGGCATGTAGGAGCAAGAGTGTGGAAGGAGAACACATAATTATATCAAAAGGAGGTGTGTGGCAGGAAGAAAGGAGAAAACATCTACAGCAAACCAGGGACTTTCAGTGAGTACTATGTGCAAGTGCTCTTAATTACAGTAAGAAGAGAGAAAAAGGAGAGGAGTGATAGGGAATCGAGTACACAGGACACTCAATGAACATGTCTCATATGGCAGGTGTTACAGATGGGAGATCATGGGATATAATGCATCTGTGGGGTAGCCTGGTGTGACCTTGGTGAAGGTAGGCAAACACCAATTCTTTAAAGGGGGAGGGGGGGTGAGGCCCATTAACTGAGGAGGGGGTTTAATGTGGTGAAATTGGATGAGAGGCCAAGTTTGTCAAGCAGCTAGCCATTGCGCATTAAGGCTCTCCACATGTGGAAGGTCAGTGAATAACATAAGAAAAGGAGTCTGCAAAAAGCTAATCAATAGCCATACCGCTCCTGTTCCCATTAACCAGTCCAGTCACACCTAGCATCTTCATCCATAAATCTATCCAATCTATTCTTAAAACACTGCAGGAAGGATGCTTCTATCACACGACTACTGAGCCTATTCCATTCATTTACCACTTGATTTGTAAACCAATTTTTGCCAATCTCTTTTTCGAAACCTAAACTTGTCCAGCATAAACCCATCGCTAAGTCTCCTATCCTGTGCACTAAAAATAAGAACCTTACCTTTGCCTCCCCTATTATAACCTTTTACCCTCTTGAAGACTTCAAGTCCCCTCAAACTCTTCTCCTTTCTAATGTATAAATATTTAGTCTCCTAAGCCTTTCACCATAAGGTCAGCTCCTCAAGCCATGAATCATCTTAGTCATCCTTCTTTGCACAGACTCAAGCAAACCAAGATCCATCCTATAATACGTTGGCCAAAGTTGCACCACATAGTCAAGATGAGGCCAAACTAATGCCAGGTATAGTTACAGAATGACATCAGCACTCCTATTACTTACACTCCTCCCAACAAACCCCCAAACCCTATTAGCTTTATTCCTAGCACTTATGCACTGCTTTCTAGGCTGAAGGTCAGAACTAACTAAGACACCCAAATCTATTTCACATTCTGACCTTCTTAAAACTCTCCCATTCAGTGGATTACATATACTAAGTATATTACACCTGCTTATGTTAAATTCCATTTGACATTCCTCTGTCCATTGGGATAGTATGGTCAATTCTTCATGTAATACCTTAGCATCAGTCAGACCTTAAATTTCTATCGAACTTAGAATCATCAGCAAACTTGCTCAAGTTGCTACTTATACCCGAGTCAAGATCATTAGTATAAATCAAGAACAAAAATGGCCTCAACCCTGACCCCATGTTTAAAATTCCCCTACTCAGATTTAATCCCATCTATACAACACTCTTTGCTGTCTGTCACTAAGCCATGACTGAATCCACCTAAAAATACTTTCATATCTCCCATGTGCTTTACCTTTATCAAAAGTCGTAAGGGTGCTACCCTGTTGAAAACC
Organism: Ceratothoa steindachneri; assembly: GCA_963969495.1. Classification (NCBI taxonomy): domain Eukaryota; kingdom Metazoa; phylum Arthropoda; class Malacostraca; order Isopoda; family Cymothoidae; genus Ceratothoa; species Ceratothoa steindachneri. Next base: position 49,787,850 of record OZ018337.1, read on the forward strand.
TTACTAAAATACAAGTAAACAATAACATAATTCTCATCTCTTATCGGCAGCATCATACACCTTTCTATAAAAGATAATAAATTAGTCAAACATGATTTATCCTTAGTAAAGCTGTGTTGAGATTCATTAATCAACTCAGGTTTATCTAAGTGATCCCTAATAGATTTTGCTATTATAGATTCCATCATTTTCCTCACCACTGATGTCAAACACACTGGTCGGTAATTAGACATGACTGTTTTATCCCCCTTCTTAAATGCTGTTGGTACAATGCTAGTCTATAAAATTTTCTTAATAGGCATACTAGGAGCTCACTTAACATATCTTTACATTCCTTCAAAATCCTAGGAAAAACCCCATCAGGGCCTGGTGCTTTACTAAATTTGATTTTATCTGTTTCTATTGACACTAACTCCTTTATAATTAAAATATACTTTAATTTCTCCCTAAAGATCAAGGTCTCCTCAGGTAATTAGAGTATCCTAGAGTGTAAATGCTGAAAGAAAATAAATATTTAGCATCCTAGCCATGGCATCACTAGCACTCACTAATTTTACAATTGTAATTTTAAGTGGGCCTATTTTATCTCTGGTCTTAGTTTTGTATAATTGTAACCTTTGGGATCCTCATTTGCCTTATTTGCAACTTCAAATTTCATAATTTCACTTTGCTACCCTAATTAACTTTTTAATGGACTGAGTTAGCTCATATCTTTGCCTTAATTGGTCCTCCCCATTTTTTTTTCCCTATAAATGCCACTTTTCACACCAATATAGTGCTTACTTTTAGGCTTAACAGACTTTGCTCTAATCTCTCTATATGGAATGTTTATAGTCTGGCAATTAACTGTTTAATCAGTCTCATATTCATCACCATTCCTCTCTACCTGAGGGTTGTCAACTGTCTCTAGGTACCTCCTCAGACCACTATAATCTGCTTTTTTTAAAGTTTGGGATTTTTACTTTATTTATCCTACTGATAACCCCATTCCATTTTAACTTAAATATAATTTTGCAATACTCGCTATTTCCCAAATTTCTCCCAATCTGTATCGCTAATGCCTTCTTCCCTATTCATTAGAACTAAATCCAATATATTACCACCCTTAGTGGGTTGGTTTATTACCTGCAAGAAAATTATCCTACACCATAGTAAAGAATTCTCGGCCTCCTGATCACCTACAAGAGTTTCCCAGTCTATATTTCAATAATTAAAATCACCCAACATACACACATGCTTACTTCTGCATGCACATTCTATCTCTTGCCACAGAGGACACGAAGTTTCCTTACTAAGATTTGAGGTCTATATAATAATCCTATGACAACTTTATCCTTTCCCTCCTTAACATCTAGCCATAATGAATGTGTGTTAGAGTCTGTTTTAATTGTACTCGTTTCACACCACTGGAGATTATCTCTAATATAAATAATCACCACTCCTCCTTTCTTATCTTTATGAAACAGATTAATAAACATTAATCTGGACCTTTGGTCTAAAGTTCTTTCCTACTATGACTCTGTTATCGCAATAACATCAAAATTCTCTACACTCACTAGCCCTCTTAACATATCTATGCTCTTACTATTTGTGTAGTATATTTTCAATGTATTGCTCTTCATAGTTTTATCATTACTACACTCTATCTTCCCAGTCCTCTGCTCATATCCCCGCCTGTTGCTCTCCAAATTTATCTGAATGCCGTCACCCTTACTTGCCCTGATGAGGTTAGTAGGGGTGAGGGCATTCAGATAAATTTGGAGAGCAACCTCGTCAAGTGCCCAAACCTCACACAAGACAAACACACATGCAATCTCTTTAATGAGGAACCAGTTCAACCTCCCTGTAGGATGTGGTAGCGTTCCTGGGGGCCGCTTGTCCCTTTAAAAGGTAGGCCAAAAAGTAAACTCACAGAGTTTCTGGAAGAGGCAATTATGCCTGTGGCTCCAGGCTTTTGAAATCAAGTTATCCTTCTCTTAGGTGGATTGCCTGCCATGGGTACGAGCACCACCTACCCATCCCCACTATGATGCCCAATCATAGGATTAAGGGAGAGGGCCTTTCATCCTACAGCCTGTGCTGTAGGCCTCACTAATGTTATCATAATTAAGTGGGGCTGCGCCTTTTGAGGTACCAGGTTGGAGTGGAGGGAGGCTGTTGCATGCTGAGAGAATTTTATATCTCCCCCCCAAAAAAAAATATGCTAGCAGGCAATGCAATAGGAAGTGGAAATTCAATGGCAACTTAACCTCATGCAGGATACATCCACATAGGGTGGTCCCACATCAGGATTAGGGTGGTTGTGTCATATCCACATGGGGATGACCCAGCACTCTTTTCTCTTGCCCTACAGGATGGCTAGAGTTTAAATTAAAACAGCCTCAGTTCAAGGGCATCTTTTCTATTGGTCAAATTATGAGCTTAACTCTGAAAAGATGGGTATAATTGACACAGGCTATGAATAAGTTAGATGAAAAATACCCAACATAAACTTTTTTTTACTATTCTAATAGCTAAAGCTTCTAGTTTCATTTTTGCCATTTCTAAAAAAAAAAAAATTCACATTTGCAACTTACGATTTGAGTGGAGTTAATGCAACTTACCATTTGAAATCTCGGTATGATGACAAGATAGATGTAAACCCCCTTAATAGGCATGTTCGTATCATTCTACCGGTTCCATAGAAATCAAATTTGCAACTTACTATTTGAAATCTAGGTATGATGACAAGGAAATAAAACTGCCTTAATAGGCATGTTCGTATCATTCTACCGGTTCCATAGATATCAAATTTGCAACTTACTATTTGAAATCTCGGTATGATGACAAGGAAATAAAACTGCCTTAATAGGCATGTTCGTATCATTATACAGGTTCCATAGATATCAAATTTGTAACTTACTATTTGAAATCTCGGTATGATGACAAGGAAATAAAACTGCCTTAACAGGCATGTTCGTATCATTCTACCGGTTCCATAGATATCAAATTTGTAACTTACTATTTGAAATCTCGGTATTATGACAAGGAAATAAAACTGCCTTAATAGGCATGTTTGTATCATTCTACCGGTTCCATAGATATCAAATTTGCAACTTATCATTTCAATGGATTAATGCAATTTACCATTTGAAATCTCGGTATGATGACAAGACGGACGTAAACCGCCTTAGTAAGCATGTTTGTCTCAATCTACCGATTCCATAGTGATAAAATTTTCAAAAGTCATATTTTTGGATTTAATGCATTTTGCCTTTTGGTGGCAGCCCTGTTGTGGGCTGTCATGTATATTTTGCATATGATTAAGTTCGTACAATATGTACAGGCATTCGAAAGTGAAAACTTTAACAGAAAATTATTACAGTACTTTTATATCTTTCCATTCACTTGGCTAAATTCAAAATTAAATACAACACAATGAAAAAAAATGGTCTCTTTTTTTTTTAGTCCCATACATATGACTATAAGTTACTATGTTGGTTGGTCAGATGGTAACCATTTTACTTTTCAATGAGTTTTTTTTAAATAGCATTGTAACTATTCCGCTGATTATAATGAAATTTGAAACCCTGTATGTTGTTTTACATTAACATTTGAACGATATAATTGCTACGGCCCTCCCAAGATTAGTCCAAGAAGTAAAAGAAAAATAACAATGGGTCAGATGCCCCTCTTGTTAAAAGTTTTGAAGGTCGAATAATTGAGAGCACGCGACTTAGGTCTGTTGATCTTGCCCATATGACTTAAACCTCTCTCCTTGACACTCAATTAGATGGATAAAGTAAAATTTACCTGTGGTACCCAAAGTAGCTTGAATATTATTAATTTTTTCGGAGAGCTGTCTAATTGCTTTTAAATTGCTGTCGATTGTTAAAACATCTGGCAGAACTCTATTACACATTTCTTCTTCAGACAACAAAATACTGAATTGATCAGAACAGTTGTCCAGGTCACTTGATATTTTATCCATTTTCTGGTAAAATTCCTCCAACCTGGATCTGGAAAGGAGTTGTTAAGACCTCATAGCTTTCAAGAAATTGGTTAAATAATTAAATAGTTCTATTTTGTAAAAGGATTTAAAGTGAATTAAATAGCCCTATTTTGTAAAAGAATTTAGAGTGAATTAAATCATCCTATTTTGTAAAAGAAGTTAGCACAAATTAAATACAGTGGAGACTCAATACTCAAACTTAATTCGTTCCAAATGGTTGCTCGAGTATCAGGTAATTCGTTCTAACCTTAGCAAAACCTTAAGTTTACAAAAGTTTCAATGTAAATTTCTTTTATAATTTTGATTTGTACTTACCGTAAGTGAAGGCTGGTGATGGATAACATAGAAGAGGAGGAAAGGGGTGGGGAGGAGGAGGGAGGTTATTCGTTGGAGGATGAGTCACCATCCATGAAAATGTCTGGTAACTCATCTCCCGGTGTGATTCCTGTGAACCCACTAGTGGAAGGCTGTGGCTCACTAACACTTGCACTCTCACTAGATTCCTTTTTCAACAAGAATCTGTCTAATGTGATCTGCCTTTGCCTTTTTTTCAAAATGTCTCTGAAATGCTGCATCAAATTTTCATCAAACTGGTTTATGTTTCTGTGTATGGCAGCAATATCAGAGTGGCACCTCTCCAAAAAGTTTCCCAACTCTGTCCACTGCCGCAAATATTTCTTGATCTCTGCAGTTGAGACTTTTTCATTGATGTTCCCCTCCTCCTTCCCTGAAGACAGCTCCTGTTACCTCCTGCAGCTGTTCCTGGTGAAGTTGACGCAGCTCATCAGTGGTGAGGTCTTCAGTGTGCTTGCACCAGCTCCTCCACATCATCACTGTCCACCTCAATGCCTATGGCCGTCCCAAGAGACTCAATGTCCTCCACCACAGCAGACTCCTGGACTAAAGGCTCAAATCCCTCAAAATCCTTGGCTGTCACACAGGTCGACCACAGATTTTTCCAAGCAGACTGCAAGGACCTCACAGAAAATTGACCCCAGGCTTTATCTATAAGCCTTAGGCAGTGGAGGATATTGAAGTGATTCTTCCAAAACTCCCTTAGAGTGAGCTCTGTTTCAGAAGTCATCTCAAAGCACCTCTCAAAGAGTGCTTTTGTGTACAGCTTCTTAAAGCTGGTGATGACATTCTGGTGCATGGGTTGGATCAGTGGCATGGTGTTGGGGGGGGAGGAACATCACTTTGATGAATTTATATCCCTTACCCAATTCTTCTTCCATGCCTGAAGGGTGTGCAGGGGCATTGTCCATCAACAGGAGGGCCTAGAGTGGCAGATTCTTCTCTATTAGGTATGTCTTCACTGCAGGTGCAAACATCTCGACAAACCACTGTGAAGAACTAACTGGTTGTCCAGGCTTTCTTGTTTGCCCTCCACATTATACTGAGTTTGCTCTTTTGCACTGTTCTTCTCAGGGTGGGCAAATCAAAAAACCTGGGTTTTATTCTCTTTTTTTTTTGGCTTTTTCAAGTGAAATTTGAAAAAACTCGGGTTTATTGGGCTTTTTCAAAATTACATTTTTTTTTTCAAGAAATAAATACTACTTATCATTATTTTATTCAAAATTCATATTTATGTTTATAATTTCAACAAATAAGTATCAAATTAAGGTTATTTCTCTGATACTGACTCATAATTCATCTCTCTTTCTACAGGTTTGGCTATCATGGGACATGGGTACCCCAAATTCTCAATCAGTGATCTGTTACTGTGATCTATTCTTACTATAATATAATTATTAAAATTAGTAATTATTAATATTATATAAAAATAGAGATAGCTATTCTTTTTCTATGTTATTCTAATGCTTGTAGCATTTGTTTTTTGAGAGAACCCAAGATTTGACCCCCCCCCCCCCGGAAAAAGGGGGTTTTATTGGCCTTTTTGCCAACCCTGGTTCTTCTAGAATGGCCTGGGGTTTTCCAAATGGTACACCAGCAACGGTTTAATTTTGCAGTCGCCGCTAGCATTGGCGCACAGAAGCAGGGTTAGCCTGTCTTTCATGGGCTTGTATCCTGGCAAACACTTCTCTTCCTTTGTTATATAGGTCCTGTTTGGTAGTTTTTTTCAAAACCTGTCATCACAATTAAAGACCTGTTGTGGGCTTAAGCGCTCCTTATCCACAAATATTTTAGATTCAAGCACAAACTTCTCAGCGGCCTCGTCGGGCCTCACAACAGAATGAATTCCAGTTCTCTTCTTGAAATTCCCAAATCACCCCTTACTAGCTTTAAAATCTTCACTGGAGTCAGAGATAGTATCACAAATAAGATCACCATGGAGCCGCTTAGCCTTTGCGCAAATTATGCCCTTTGACATAGAATCACCAGCCATCTGCCTTTCGTTTATCCACACCATCAACAATTTTTCCACTTCTTCCACTGCCGCAGGTTGCTTAAGTTGCTTTTTCACACCCATTGCCACATCAGCTCCCTTAATGGCATCCTTGTTCTTAAGTATGGTGGCTACTGTAGATTTCGCCATACAATACTCAGCTGCAAGATCGGTGATTCTTGCTCCTTTCTCATATTTATCAATAATCTCCTTTTTCCATTTAATGGTCGTCACTACATTCTTCCTTTTAGGCTTATTTTCACCACTAATAAGCCTCTTTGGTGCCATTGTAAGTTTCTAAATGAGAAACCATAGGCAGAATGCAGGAGAATGTTGTTGTTGTTGTACAACCACATGTGTGGATGTTCGAGTACCAGATATTTTTTCAAGTACCAAGTCGAACTTTTGCGTTTGAGTATCAAAAAGTTTGAATTCCAAGACGTTCGAGTATTGAGTCTTCACTGTAGTTAAAGAATTTAGGGTCAATTAAATAAATAAATTGAATTAAATAGTCCTATTTTGTAAAAGAATTTGGAGTGAATTAAATCATCCTATTTTGTTAAGGAATTAAGAGCAAATTAAATAGTCCAATTTTACCAAAGATGTGTGGATGGAATTGTTTGTATCCAAACATCACACTTGGCAGGCTACCAATGGGACACTAGATTCCTAAGTACACTCAAATTCTTTGTGCAATTCTTCCCTGGGATCAAATCCAATACCTAGGCATTAGAAGTCCAATGCCTCCTCCACCAGCTCCCCCTCAGCTCTCTCTGTTGATGTGGCTGCGTGGAATACTAAAGCTTTTGCTTAAGTCAATTGTTGCCATTACTGTCCTGTGTGCTGCCAGCAAAGGGCAGGATGGTGTAGCAGGGTTAGTCCTCCGACTACACCTGAAACTTGGTGGAATGCTATGCCTTTCTGGACCCAGTACCCGCAGTTGTATACCCTTCTGGCCCCAATGGTTGTTGCTATATATGTTCCACACATTTCACTTTATCTACGTTCCTTCCGTTACAAATCTCTCCCTTATTCAAGGGGGCAAATAAAATATCCTGTATCTTGTATAAACAAGGAATGTAATGGGTGGAATCTGTATTGAATGTTAGAGTCGAGGTATGCAGCGTATGTGCGATGGTTGTGTGAATGTTGGTGGTGGAATGTAATAGGAATAGGGGTTTTTACTTATCACCTCTTCATAAGTTAAGTTATCCATATTTGTATATCCTATATTAGTTGCTTAAGGAAATTGTCAGAAAATTATTATAGGTAGGAAGGACGTCATATTGATGATGACACTCAAAGCAAGTAGTGATATGCTAATTTGTTTTGGTTTTCGGCTAGTTAGCAGTTGCAGTCAGGTGGATAAGATGTATTGAGAGGAAGCTCCCGTGTTTCTGACTTTGCTATTGTCTTTTGGGAGGTTCAATTGGTTCTGGTAAGGTTGTGGATTCCTTTATGTAATCATTGGTTAACCAGTTATTATTTGGTGAAGTATTTTATTTACAGAATTTGATTTTAAAGAAGTTAAGGTGATGAATAGTTGCTGGCATCGAGAGTTGGAAGCAGCAGGTAGGAGTGATTTGAGCTTTTACAGAGTATAAAGTAGTATAGTCAATAAGGTGAGCATTGAAGGCATCGAGTGGGATGTGTAGGTCTATTTTGTTGAGTACTAGATGATCTATGACATGTGAAGATGATGCTGAGTGAGTGGGTGGTTCATTTGGCGTGAGAATGGAATTATGTGGTCAGATTTCCAACCATTTGCAACAGAGTTGTGGGAGATAGAGAGATTGAAGGTTTGTATGATTGTGTTAATGCCTCTTGGATCATGGTGTTTCAGGTGCATACATACAGGGTGCGGTGTGGAATTTTTTGCCTAACTTCAACATAAAAGGAAATAATATAGTTAATTTATACACATATATTTATCCAAGTTCTTATTAAAGACTTGAAGGATTATATTATTAATTTTATTCAATAAAATCACTGTCAGCCTCCAGGCAGCATCAGAACCTTCTTCATGTCTTCTCGACAGTCCCACTATTTAACTAGATGACAACTGGTAATCCTGGACCTAAGCTCTACGTTGCTGGTGCATTGGGACTTGTTGGTATCTCTCTCAACCATGCTCCATGCATTAATTGTCCAAGGGGTTGCAGTCTGGGGAGGTAAGAGGCCAGATGTCGGGGTGGTGTGGTCAAAGAAATTGTTTGACATCCAAGATGTGGTCTTCCTGCTTGTGTGGCACACATTAGCCTTCCACCAGCCAACTCCTGGATCTAGGGCAACACCAACTCCTCCATGGATAAACAGGGGTATAACTGGCCCTCACTACTGACCACCCTAAACACCATGATGTGGACCTGGAACTTTGGGAACAAAGCAAACCAGCGGTTGTTGTGAGTTGAACATCTGGTTCTACCAGAAATTCTTCTCAGTTTGTTCTCAAGCTTCGCAACACGTTCATTCCTCTTGTCCATCTTCTGTGACAGAAGCTGGCGCATTGTCATCAGGTATGGGTAGTAGCGGATGTCTTCATGAAGTTAACTTCCTGATGAGAGACTGACGTTCCTGTGTCTCTGTCTATTGACCTTATTGACTTACTAGGATAATTGTCAATGATGGCCTGAATCTCCACGACTAATTCAGGAGTTCTTTCGATATCAGAATATTTAGTGTGAGGTTTCCGAGCCGCTGTACCTTCGTAATTACAACTTGTCTCATCCAACTCTTTCCTGGTCTTCTGCAACATCCTCAGGAGCGAATTCGATTGGGTTTTTTTATAGCACTCATCTGGCAACAGCCATAAATTAAATAAGTTGGCGTAATTAAGTTTCAGCCTAATACTAGGCTATATGAAAATAAAAACTAATAAAAGAAAAAAACAACAAACAAACCGCCAACCAACAAAAGCAAGTCCCACCCAAAAACAAAACAAAGGCAAAAGGAAGCACACTCTGGAGTTGGAGAAAGGCCCGCATATCCCCCGCGCAGGATCATGCAATGAAGAACAAATAGAATAAAATAAAAAGTAGAAGTCAAGCCTACTTCAAAAAGTTAGATAGTCCCCAAGTCTGTGTGCAGGAACCCTCCCCAAGTCTGTGTGCATGAACCCACCCCAAGTACAAGGGACAACCCGCTTGTCCCATTACCGGGAGAGTAACATGTGCGAAGATCACCCAGAGTGGGACATTCAAAAAGAATGCGCCAAATAGTCTGGGGGCAATGCAGTCGGCGCAGTAAGGTGCGGGGGGAGTGCTCCATTAAAAGCAGTGCATCATGGCATTGGGGGGTAGGTCCATGGGAACAGTCACGGCGCAATGGCATGAAACCTTAAGTTCCCATCAGCTGTCTCCGATCTTTCTTTGCCAGGCTTGCCAGGCAGCCCTGATTCTCTTTTGAATGTTTTTTTGTTTAACCTTCTAGGTAAATTAGGTGCTGAGATAAGTCTTTATAATTTGGAGCAGCAGGTGTCATTTTAATTCCCTGTAGTTAGTGGATAGGTTCCAGTCAGCTTTGTTGTAGGATGTGTAAGTGGATTGAGAAGTGGGATTGATTATTTGGTTAAAAGTTGCCTTGGCGCGCACTGCACGGTGATGGCGCTTGGGGAGTGCGACTCTCAAAGGTAATTTGTGTAAGGAGTGGGAGATGATCAGAGGACAGTTTAGGGTGAGATTTCCAAATTATTTTAGTGGCTAAATTAGGTGAACTGAGTGCTGTGAGTAGAGGTATTTAAGGGTTAGCTGGTGGGAATCGTGGGAAAATGTCATTCAGAATGAATAGGTAGGTGATTGAGGTATTCTAATATGCTGCATGCTCTGGTGTTTGTCTTTGTCCCTCAGCATTAAAATATTCCGGCAACAAGGATGTTAATATTTTGCATTGTGAGGGAGCCTGAGGTGACACTGGAGGTATTGGTGAACAGGATATCATCTCTGATGTATGTGATTGGATCTCAGCCTATGTCATTTCTATGTCTGTCTTGCCGAGTGTGTGTGTATCCTGGTTATTTTTTATGTGTGCATGTTTTCAGCATTTTTTCCCTAGATAAAAGCCAAGTGTATGTTCTGGTTGAAGAGAAATTCCTTGAGCTGTATTTGCTTGTTGTATTGGCTATCTATTTCAAGTTGCAATATGGGTGTCTGGGTAGTGTTTTGAGGCTCAGTGTTGAGAGTGGTATGGAAGGTTGTACACTATTGTAGGTTGTGATGATTGGTGGGAGAGGGGCAGCCAAGAGGAGGACTCTTGTGCAGGTGGTGCACTTGAATGGGGTGTTATTTGATTGGCGCCTGTACTGAAAACTGGCTGTGTGTGGCGAAGTAGGCCCAGATTCTGTAGCTTTCTCTCCCTTACAGGGCAGCTTGCAAGAAAGGAACGTGTAACATGGGTCCTAGTTTTGTTTGATGTGGCTGGATTTCAGTGTATGCTGGGTGATGCAGCCAGGTGTCCCTCGGGGACTTTTTTTGAGTGCTGCAGGGTTGAGTGAGTGTTCGGATGTAGTTTTGCCAAGTACATCATAAGTGCAGGTTCGTTAACAGATTAGTAATATCATTTAGGCTGAGGCCAAAGGAAAATTAAAATGTATTACCGCGATTCTCTCCCTCATCCTCTTCACACCTTGCCTTTTCCTTTTTTTAATCCTTCTCATGCACATTTATCATGACAAAAATAAAAAGGTGAATGAATTCTAGGCAGTACCTTTGCTTAATAACTTCTTTTATAAGTTGATCTGCTGCTTCTTTTTGTGGTTTAAGTTGAACCAGTTTGCTGTGAAATTCATCTTTCAGTCTTAGCTCCTTTTGTCGCTTGCTTAACTCATCAGGCAAATAACGCAGTTTTCGCTCAATCTGCAAAATAAAAATGAAAATGTAGTGTAAAATTAAATCCAGACAAATAGACAAAAAGTAATCAAAAGTGTATTTGAAATGTGCAATTTTCAATGTGTATTTGAAAATTCAGACAGGAATGAAAACTACTACAAGTACATTTCATCCTAAAACAGCCATTCTTTTTCTTTATATAAAAAAAACATTTACTTTTTGATCCCTGCAATGTACATGTCAATCTGAAACTAAGCCAGTGTACACAGATAGGGTATGAAAGTCTGAATAAGGAATCAGGCTTTCTGCCATCTCTTTCATGCTTGAAGTTGGCTAAGTTTTTCCAAGTGCTGCTTCCCTCTTTAAGCCTGAACTGCTGGGTGAGTGCTGCAGCTCCCTTTAAGCCTGAGCTGGTGGCCATCTATTGCACAGTACAAGTGGTCATTTTGTAATAGCACAAGTTACCAAGTACCCTTGAGAGATTGGTATCAGCTCTCCAACCCTCTTCTCATGGGGTGACAAGATTATCTTAAGCTGGGTCCCTGGAGATTTGGGGTTTTCTAGGAATAAGTGTGCAGATGATGTGACAAGGATGTATAGTATGACCACTGGACTAGTGCTTGGTATTCAGGTTCTTTAGTGAAGAGAATTGGAGTTGGCTTTTAGGAATAAGAAATGTAAACCATCTTCAGGTCACCCGTGCAATACTTTAAAAAGTCATTCACTGACCCCAGAATGGACATAGCCATAGATGCAAGACTATAAAATGTGTGATTTCTGGAACCTTTCAGCCATAACTTCTTGGTCCCCCAAATTATAAGCCACTTTCAGGTAGCCTGGGTCTTGGGGATCTTTGAGCACAGTACTTTTTGCAGTATTGGAAGAGTGATGACTAGTACCATCTGCCAGGTTCTGGATCTAAACTTTTGTATAAGGTTAATCTCCTCCACAATATTTTAATATTCCTGAAATAATTTTAAGTGTTATTGTTACATTTTAATGTATTTTTACAGTTAAGGTTTGAATATCTTGGTTAGTGATACACGACCCAAGAAGCCTATTTCAATTTAGCTGCCATGCCCTATTAGGGGGTAACATAAAAGTAACCATTAAAAAAATAAGCGTCTCCCTAACCATTAGTTAATCAACACTTCTGGATTTTAAGACAAGCCTAAAATTCTAACTAAACATAACTATAAAAAAACAAATAATGTGATTAGTAATGTGCTTAGAAAAATATAAACCTAAAAAATTATACATTTACTTACCTCTTCAATTAATAATTCTTCATAACCATCATCAAACTCTCGATGGCATAGGGGGCAGGCTTCACCAGCTCTAATTTTTTCCATGAAGCTTTGAAATAGGATGAAGGAGCTCTCATGATCACCGATCACTTTCTGCAATTAAAACATCTAATTGAGGAAATAAAATAGACAAAAACTATCTTTAAGAGTATGATCCCCTAAAAAAATTCATCCAAATGGCAACTATGATTAAGTGACTTAAAAAGACAAAAAGAAATTCAACTTTTTCCTAAAATAATAATAAGTATTTATAATGCGCCCTTCAGGGCTGTTAACCCTCCCAGAGCGCAGGTTGTATAGCGAGTGTAGAGAAAGTTTACAGGGGAGAGAAGGCACTTCTGAAGAGATGAGTCTTCAGGAGACGTTTAAAAGTAGCAAGGGAGGGAGAGGATCGGATTTGGGGAGTTTATAAAAATGTAATTAATTCCAATGAAAAACAATGAGGGAATCTCCCGAAGATTTGCTTCAAGATATATTTTTTAAAGTTTATCAGCCACATGGTGACTGCCTCCCCCTGGTGCAGGAAAATGCGACCCAGATCAAAGAGAGTCAAATAAAATGAACCTCCTCCAAAAAATCATTCCCACAAGTCTGTACACAAACCAGTCCTGAGTACAAGGTACAAGCGGTAGCAACCCCACTCATACCGGTACTTGGGGGGGGGGCAGGTAATGTGTGCCAAGATCACCCAAACTGGGATATTGAACAGGCATGTGCCAAATAGTGTGGGGGAGAATGCAGTCGTCGCAGTAAGGTGCAGGGGAGTGCTCCATCAAATGGATGAGAACAGTTCCTCCCAATACAAAATACGGGTCGAGAAATATTGGGGGCAAAGTCATAATAATAATAAATACAAAAAATGAAAAAGTAGGGCTAAGAGGGAGCAAGGGAAAAGTGCACCAACAACTTTCCTAGGTTTCATTAGAGAGTTCAAGACAACCTAATGACAGGATTCCCTAAGTTGAACTCAGGCAGGAAGGAGTGCAGGTTCTCCAGGTACCAAGTATAACAGGCTAAACAGGGTACCTACCTATGGGGATGAGGAGATAGAGCGGAAGGTATACAGGCTAAAAGAGGTGCTTCAGGGATAGGAGGACTGAGTTATCTTTATACCAATGCTATGCTCGTAGTCTTAGAAATAAGAAGGATGAGTTATTTAGTTATATTATTGATGAAGATATAGATATAATATGTGTAATAGAATCATGAGTTAATGAAAATAAATTTAATGATGTGTTTGAATTTGAACTACATGGTTATGATATGTACATTAGTCAAAGGAGAGAGAGGACTGGCGGTGGGTTGATTATTTATATCAGAAATAGCATTTCTTCAAATCTAAATAATTCTATAAATCAAGAAGAAGTTGAGTCACTGTGGATAGATATTAGGGTCAGTAAAAATAGGATAATACACATGGGAGCATTTTACAGACCAACCAGACAGACTAATTGCATTGATGAGCTAATGATCAGGGAAATAAGTAAAGGATGTGAAGCAGAACAGTTAGGAAGTGAAAGTTTATTTGCAACTTAACCCCATGCAGGATACATCCAAATGGGATGGTCTCACCACAGGATTGCATCCAGGTGGGGTGGGCGTGTCATATCCACTTGGAAATGACGTCGACAGGGCCTCTTGACTGACAAGGTGACTTGAGTTTAACACAGCCTTGCCTCTTGGACATGATACCTGCCATAAGCAATACAGCCGTAAAAGGCTGAGAATGGTGACAGGGAGGTGGTCAACTCATGACATGAAAGAATAGGTTTTCAGGGCAAAACCAATCTCATTAATCATGCCCCACATTCAGGACCCCTCAGCTCCTGGTCTCTTACAACCGGGGGGAAGGTAATGCTAGAAATTTAAATCATTATCAGTTGACTAGGAATGAGCTAAGTAAGATAATTAAGTAAAGCAAAAAGGCAGCAGAAATTAATTTAGCTCAAAATAATAATAATAAATCCAAGAAAATTCTTTTGTTATTATAAAATCAATAACAAATCTAACAAGAGATAAAATAGGGCCATTTAAATACAAAGGGGTGGTGAAAGAAGCTGATGAGTAAATAGTTGAAGTACTTAATGACCATTTTGCTTAACTATTTACAGAAGAGAACCCGAACAGTTTAATTTTTGATAGTTCTAGGTCAGGGGATGAGGTGTTGAGTAACATTAATGTAGATAAAGAAATAATCAAGTTGAATACTAGTAAGCCATCTGGCCTGGATGCATTCATTCTAGAGTCAAGGCTAAAAATTTTGAGACTACAATACAATATTTTTTAGGTAAGAAAATTAATAGAACTAATCTAATGTTGCATATTTTGTTTTAGTATTTTGTATCATAATTTGAGGGAAAAATATACAAAAATTTAGAACCCAATCCCATTTTATTAATAAATACAGTCAATTGATACATGCAGTCAATATTAAAAAGATGTCCTGTTCTTCAGGATTGTTTCAATTCATTTTGTAATGCTGGAGACCAGATTTGTGATGATATAAGCTTCATTTTTGTTCAATAAGTACCTGCAACCGCTCACAATTGGATGGCTTCTGTTTATCAATTGCCAATTATCGCCCACAAATTCTCTACTGGGTTAAAATCTGGCAAATTTCTGAGTCAAGGTCCCAAAAGTTCATTGTTATTTTCAACTAAGAACTGTTATTGCTTTGGCTTTGTGACATGATGCACCACCATGCTGAAAAATACAGTTATCATCCCCAGAGTGGTTAGGAACTATTGGGAAAAGGTGCTGATACAGCATGTTTTCCTACCATTTTGAGTTCATGGCAGTGATCTTGGGCAAAATTGTTACTGCTCTAGTTCCCTCAGATGAGAAGCAGCCCTAGACATGGAGTGTGTCCGGCTGCTTTGCCATGGGCATTCACACTGGAGCACTAACAATTTTGCCCAAGAACAGTGCCATTAAGTAAATATGCCACCAAAATGTCAAGATATCATCACAAATCTGGTCTCCAGCATGCCAAAACGAATTGAAGCAGTCCTGATGAAGATAGGACACTGTAGTAGTTTGGTTGTCCGCCTCCCCTCCCCTATGTCTAATCTCTTCCTTCTTTTGCAGAATGTGTGTGTGTGTGGATCGTGTGATCACCGTCTTTGCTTTGTGTGGGGGGGCTCGATGGATCTCTATCGTGCTCCTCCATTCATCTCTGTTTTCTTTTTAGGCGGATTCTTTCAGCTAATATTTTTGTTTAGTAATAGTTTGGAAGTCATTAGTTGTGACTGAAGAAGGAAGAGCCACCTAGACGGAAGATAGGTGAGTGAAGATTGTGTGAGAGTGGATATGGTTGAAGGTGTTAGGAGTAAAGATGTTTGAGTGTGGCATTGAATAAGTGACTGAATGTGCCTTCTCTTTTCCAGTTCTGTGGTACCGATTGTCACCGATATCTGAAGCCAATCCTGACCCTCGCAAGTGCGCCTACCTTTTGGGGCGATTTTCTAAAGTGTGGACCTTGGAGAGCACCTGCCAGTCTCCAGGGAGTAATTGGAACAGCGCCCCACCGACTCTGACCCAGCAGTTGGGACCAACAAGCGTGCCAGGTACCTGAAATCCTTGGCTTTGCCGAGTCCCGGGCCCCTCAGAATCCCGCAGAAAGTGAGCCACATCCCACTTTCTCCAACACGTCTCACTCCATTAGTTAGTTAAGGGTGCACCCGTCTTTCGCGATATCTTGGTTGTACTATTCGTTTGCATGGCCAAGATATTATGTAAGCCCTTTTGTAAATATATACATGTGGTGGTTGGCCAGAGTATTGTGAGGCCAAATATATATATATATATATATATATATATATATATATATATATATATATATATATATATATATATATATATATATATATATATATATATATATATATATATATATATATATATATATATATATTGTATTTTGGTTTAGGGTTGTATAATATTTTGGGTTGATTATTTTGCTATAATTACTGTTTCTAAATTAAAATAGAAAATACTCTCTCTCCTTGAACCATCGAGAGCACCTTGTTGGGGCGGCGGGAAGAGTTGGTTTGGGAGTTGCAAATCCGCCGCCACAACACCATTGTAAATATTGACCAAGCATCAATTGACTGCATTTATTAATAAAATAAGTTTGTGGTTTAAATTTTTGTATGTTTCACTTTCAAAATACGATACAAACAGATCAAAACAAAATGCAACTTATGATTACTCCCATTAATTTTCTTCTATGAAAAAATAAAGTTCCAAAACTTTTGGCTATGATTGTAGGTTACTTAAAGAAGTCTAAAAATTATTGCAGTAGCTCTTCAGAAGATATATACTAGATCATTGGAGTCTGGAGAAATACCTAATGATTGTAAAATAGCAAATGGAGTGCCGCTTTTTAAGAAGGGAAGTAAAGACCGAAAAAACTTTAGACCAGTAAGCTTAACATCTATAGTTTGTAAAATCCTTGAAGGTAGTTAAGAAGGGTATTTCTGAGCATCCAGAAATTAGTTTAATAAATGATGCTGAGCATGTCTTAAGAAGTGGTAGATCATGTTTAACTAACTGGAATTTATGGATTATATAACTACACAATTAGATAAGGGAGAGAATGTTGATGTAATTTACTTGGATCTTAGCAAAGCTTTTGATAAGGTTCCACATAAGAGACTAGTACCCAAGTGATTTGGAACAGGATTTAAATGAGGTCCATCATCTGAGAAGTAATGCCAGCGTGAAGCTTAAGATGAGAACTGAAACTATTGGCTAGAATGATTTACTTACCCGCAGATGGTTAATCTCATCCTTGGTCTTCTCAATTGCATCTTCCAAGTCCTTTCTGCCACATAAATCTTCCAATTTGGATTCAAACACTGGAACAAGCAGGTATACAGGTAAATTAAATGATCATAGTAAACAAGATTTTCTCAACTACCCAAACACTTGCACACCTCCCTTTCATGTTTGTGTGCAATGTTCTAATATATGTCAGCATGAAGAAAGAGTTCATTAACCTTAGAAAGGGTACAAAAAGCACACCTGCATAATCCTATAAAATACCCCACTCCCCTATATAGAATGCCTACAGTCATTTGACATAGCGCAGCTTACAAAAAAATGACAGAAGAAAAACTCTCACCCATCCCAAAACCAAGCCCTCCTCCACAGTACCCAAACTCTATTTAATGGTATCCCACCAGACATGAACCCAGAAGAAACAACCCTCCACTATACAATCAATAGATAAAAGGTCCTGCAACAGCTTGACCAAGGGTGATACCTTTACCTGATATCACCAAGAACCAGACACATCTTTACATCTCCACAAAATATGCAGATATAAGTGCTGGAGAACCCCTCTCCAGTTGCCAAACTGTAAAGTTCCTGGTCTTGGAGAAGGACCTAAAACCAGGGACAAAATGTATGTTGTTCTTTTTATGGCTCCCCAGGAGCAGATGACATCTCTGCTCCTCCATCTCTATCACTTGGGAGATCAGGGAGAGAGCCTTTGATCCTACAGCTTGTGCAGTAACCCACTCCATTACTGCAATAAGTGAGTTCGCGCCTTCTACAAGGAGTAACAAGGAAAGTAAGTACCCTAGGAGACCTTACGGTCCATTCAAAGAGGGTACCTTTGGACTAGCAATCGAACAGGCACATGGCTGCTCAATTGTTTTGCGTCCCTGAACGGCCGCTTTTCAAGACTTTGTCTAGTCTTGACTTGAACTGGTCAACAGATTCACTGTTGACAACTTCCACTGGAAGTGCGTTCCACTTACCGCAGATACTGTAGGTAAAAAAATTTCCACACAGATTGCGGTTGTAACGCTTCAGTTCAAGTTTGAAGCCGTGATTGCGCGTTCTGTTCTCACTCAGTGTGAAAATATCCCGGTAGTCAAAATTGTCGAACCCTCAAAGTATTTTGAAAACTTCGATGAGCTAACCACGCAGGCTACGGGTTTCCAGCGAGAACAGATCTAATTCCCTCAGTCTATCCTCATAACTTTTATGTCGGATAGAGGGAATCAGTTTGGTTGCCCTAGCTTATACGCGTTCCAACCTTGCGATGTCCTTTCGAAACGAAGGACTCCAAAATTGTACAGCATACTCCAGGTGCGGCCGAACGAAGAGTTATACAGACAAAGTACTATCTCCTTGTTACGGTATCCAAACTGGCGCTTTATGTAGCCTAACATCCTTTGGGCTTTCTTCTCTGCCTCGATGCACTGTTTCGAGAACTTGAGGTCGCTAGTAATAGTTACACCCAAGTCCTTCTCAGTGTCACTCGATTCAAGAGCAGTGCCCTTAAGGATATACTGAGATTGGGGGTTTCTGTGGCCGATGTGCATCACTTTGCATTTCCCCACGTTAAAAGGCATTTGCCACGTGTCCGACCACTCCCCAATCTTCCCAAGATCTTCCTGCAGG
Source organism: Ceratothoa steindachneri (assembly GCA_963969495.1). Lineage (NCBI taxonomy): Eukaryota > Metazoa > Arthropoda > Malacostraca > Isopoda > Cymothoidae > Ceratothoa > Ceratothoa steindachneri. The sequence continues at coordinate 49,806,732 of OZ018337.1, forward strand.
TGGGCAGTATTTCCATCCTTTGCAACGTTCATACCAAGCTTGGTATCGTCGGCAAATTTGGAAATCTTGGCAACCATGTCACCGCCCATGTCGTTGACGTAGATGATGAATAGTAGTGGTCCCAGGACAGAACCTTGAGGCACTCCGCTAGTAACGGGCACCCACTCAGAAGCCTGTCCATTCACCACCACCCGTTGCCGTCTGCCACTTGGCCAGTTCTCGATCCAGCCGCCTACTTTTCCGTCTATGCCCAGCGCTCGCACTTTCCGGAGAAGGCGGCGGTGTGGTACCTTATCAAAGGCTTTCTGAAAGTCTAAGTACACCACATCCACCGCCTTGTCCCGATCATGCTCACTGAACACGAAAGGGCCGTCAGGCATGACCGTTGCCTTTGGAAGCCGTGCTGGGAACTCCTCAGTAGCAGGTTTGACTCTAAATACGACGTCATTTTGTCCACCATGATGCTTTCCGAGTTTACCGACTATCGAAGTCAGACTGATAGGTCGGTAGTTTGACGGTTGGCTTCGGTCTCCTTTCTTGAAGATAGGAGTCACCTCCGCTTCACGCCAGTCTCTAGGAACGCATTCGGTCCGGATTGACATGTTGAAGATTGCGCTCAGGTGTCGTGACACTTGATCGCGGACTTCTTTTAACACTTTAGGTAGAAACCCATCCGGGCCAGGTGACTTATTCGTCATTAGGTCACTGAGGTTGCCCTGAGGAACCAGGTTAGAGTGAAGTGAGGGCTGTTGTATGCTATGGGAATTTTCTAGCACCGTCTTGTGGTAGCAGTCCATGCAAGAGCCAGAAAGTGGATTGCTTAAAAAAAAATAGACCAACTGGCGACTGCCTACTTGGGCATAAGTCGCTGTACTTGACCCAGCCTATTGCTAGGTTATATTAAAAAACAAATAGCTATGCGAATAACAATGATAAAAAATGACAAAGGCTAAAAAAATTTAAAAAACAAAAAAGGAAGAAGGAAGCGCGTTCCTGGAGAAGGAATACCTGACCCACAAGTTGTAAAGTCCACAAGCCAGTGTGCATGAACCTATCCTAAGTACAAGGGACAAACGCTAGCGACCCCGCTCATCCGGTACCGGGACAGGTAGTGAGCGCGAAGATCACCCAGACTGGAAAATTCAACAAGAATGTGCCGAATATTCTGGGGGACACTGCAATCATCACAATATGGTGCAGGCGATCGCTCCATCAAATGGCGGTGGGTCCTGCGAGTCTGTCAAATTTGGAGAAGACAGAAAGCAACCTGAAGCTGTTGCAGCATTGTGGGGTAGGTCCATGGGAACAGTTGTGGCGCAATGGTACATAACTTTAAGTTCCCCTCAGCAATCTCCCATCTTCTTTGCCAAGCAGCCGCCAGAAAATGGAAGTGTAATTGTAACAACTCCACATGGAATTCATTCAAGTGGTGTGCCCCCTTTCAGGATTGCATTCAGGTGGAATGGTTGCGTCCTATCCACTCGGAAATGACTGACCACTGCTGGGTATGTATAAGTATATTACATGTATGATATTAGCCTGAACACACTTATGAAATAAATACAATTGGTACAATTTTGTAATTAATTACAGATGAATGTTAATAATAAAAACATATTTTCAAGTCTTGATAGAAACTCGTAAGGTCCTAACTTAAATTATTATATCAATGATTGTTTACCATCAAGACAGCATAAAAATAACCAAAAACACAAATTCACACTAGAAAGTTCGGTGATATTAAAAATGTATTCACCTTTAATTTCATTTTCTGTCTTTTCAATCAGAGCTTTTTCACTTTCAATTTTCATTCTTAGTTCTGTCTTTTTCCTTTCATGAAGTGATTTATTTTCCCCTTCTTGTGACTTGAGTTTCCTCTGCAAAAGAAGGTTAGGCAGAAGTTTATTCAAAGTGAATTTTTAAATAAGGATCTTCAGCCCTGGCAGATGTTATGAGAGAAGGTGAGTAGCAAATTTATAAGTGCAAATGACCACTTCCACATTTTCAATGTGTCTACATCCCACCAAATATTGAGTAAAAAAATCTCAATTATTTATTGTCAGTAGAAACTTTCCCTCCAAGACCAGGTTGACCTGCACCAGTACTAAACAGACCCTATTCCTCCCACACTTTTAAGGCCGAATAACCATAAAACTACCCTTCCTCTTTCGCACCATTAACACTTCATAGCAATGGGGTACTATGCAATATAACATTCATCTATCTGGATTCATTAGTGGGCAGAAGGGACCCAGCACATCAGCACAAATGCATGATACATATTATTACATATAAGGCAATGGATTTTATGCCTTAACAACCACACTACCTTTACCCAAAGACACTTAAATACATTGCCACTGAACAACATCCTAAACAAGCCCTCCCCATTAATACACCAATTAGAAAAATCACTACATAGAACAGACAGAGCAATCCTATTCAACTCAGGTTCAACCACCTGACTATACTCCACTGGCCACTCTACTATACTACAACAATACAAACAGAATAAACTTCACCATGACACCAACATGCACAGATGTAACCACCAAAGTCCAGACGACATCACACATCTACTCACAGACTGCCCAAATCTCACACTACACATAATATCTCTTCCCTTAGGCACCTGTAGACCCAGCTAGGGAGTGCAGTGACCTTCCTAGGAGCTTCCCACCTCACAGGTGTGTGTGTGTGGGAGGAAGGGCGGGGGAGACTCAGGGCCCTCACTCCACAGACAACCAATACAAAGAAGTTACAGAAACTCTCTAAAAGCACTAGCAAACAAGCACTTGTGAAGAACAGGATTCATTAATCACACTATACAAACAATTCATCCACACTTGCATCAATCATGCAGAACCAGAACCAGCTTGCCATTCAACATTGTCCAAAAACAATGCAGACAATACAAAACAAAGTACACAAGTGGCAGGTTCATAGAATGCTTTGAGGATAATTTTTTGAATCAATTTGTTAATGAGCCAACGAGGGGGGACAATATATTAGATTTAGTACTTTCTAACAGTGATTATTTAGTTCAAGAATTGACTGTTGGGGAAGCATTGGGAAATAGTGACCATCAGATAGTTCGTTTTAACTTGGGAATTGAGAAGGGTAAAATAACAGAATGCTGTAAAAGTTCCAAATTTTCATAAGGGAGATTATGTAAAACTTCGAAGCTTGCTAAATTTGGTAGACTGGGATGTAGAATTCAGAGGTAAAAGTGCTTATGGGATGTGGGATACTTTCAAGCATATAATAAATGTAGTCCAAGAGCAATGTATCCCAATGAAGGCTATTAGGAACAAAAGTAGGAAACCATTATGGTGGAATCAGGAGATAGCTAGAAAAATTTCAGAGAAGAAAAGGGCATATAAAAAATTACAGGTAGAAAATAATATTCAAAATTTAAGTGATTATAGAATGGCTAGGAATGAGTTAAATAAGATTATAAAGAAGAACAAAAGGGGGTCAGAAATTAAATTAGCTCAGGATAGCAACAAAGATCCTAGAAAGTTCTTTAGTTACTATAAAATTAATAACAAGTCTGGCAGAGTAAAAATAGGACCTATCAAATATGAAGGGGTTGTGAGAGAAACTGATGAGGAAATAGTTGAGGTACTAAATGGTCATTTTGCATCAGTATTTACAAAGGAGAAACTAAATAGTCTTATGTATAGTACTCATGGGTCAGGGAAAGAGGTGTTTACTACCATTAGTGTGGATTGAGGACGATAAAAGGACTAATAGGTGAGTTAGATGCTACCAAGGCCTCCGGCCCTGATAATATTCATTCTAGGATACTTAAAGAAGGGGTAGAAAGTATCTCAATAGCTCTGGAGAAGTTGTATACTAGGTCACTGGAATAGGGAGAAATACCCGATGATTGGAAGAGAGCGAATATAGTCCCCATTTTCAAGAAGGGTAGTAAAGAGGATCCAAATAACTTTAGACCGGTTAGCCTAACTCCTGTAGTCTGTAAAATTCTTGAAAAAATAGTTAAAAAAGGGATTTGCCAACATCTAGAGAGGGAGGGGTTAATCAGCGATGCTCAGCATGGGTTTAAATCAGGTAGATCATGTTTGACTAATTTACTAGACTTTCTGGAGTTTGTAACAAATCAAGTAGATAAGGGAGAGAATGTAGATGTAATTTACTTAGATTTTAGTAAAGCATTTGATAAGGTACCACATAGGAGACTAGTTCATAAATTAAAAATGATTGGGATATGTGGGGGGGGTTTCAAATTGGATAGCTGAGTGGCTGAAAGATAGGAAGCAAAGGGTAGTGCTAAATGGTGTAAAGTCAGAGTGGAGGGATGTTATCGTGGGGTTCCTCAGGGATCAGTTCTCGGTCCATTATTATTTGTCATCTATATAAACGATCTTGGGGAGGCAATTAATAATAAAGTGTCAATTTTTGCGGATGATACCAAATTAGCAGCTGTAGTTAAAGATATTGATGATAATTTTAAAGTGCAGGGGGCTTTAAAAAAATTGTTATCCTGGGCACATAAGTGGCAAATGACTTTCAACCTTGATAAGTGCAAAGTTATTAACATGGGAAAAGATAATATAGAATTTAACTATGAAATGGCTGAGCTCAGTAGAGGATGAGAAAGATCTAGGAGTAGTAATAGATAAGTCATTAAGGTTTTCTAAACAGTGTATTCAAGCAAGAAATAGGGCAAATAGAGTGCTGGGTTTCATTAAGAGAAATGTCAGTTCAAAAGTAAGGAGGTTATTCTTAAACTCTATAACTCTTATGTTTTGCCACATCTAGTGTACTGTATACAGGCATGGTCCCCACATTTTAGACACGATATTAACCTTCTCGAGTCAGTGCAACGGAGGGCAACAAAGATTATTCCTTCCCTGAGGCACCTTGAATATATAGATAGACTGAGGGTATTAAATATGTTCTCGTTCAAAAGGAGGTGTGTGAGAGGTATATGATTGAGCTGTTTAAAAAATTTTCGGGGATAGATAAATTGGATGTTAGCAAGTTTTTTGAGTTAGATGATGGAAATCGGACTAGAGGTCACCACTTGAAAATTAAAAAGCAAGGGTGTAGGTTGGATTGAAGAAAATATTTTTTCACCAATAGAGTGGTAGACTTCTGGAACAAATTGGCGTGGAGGGTAGTAGGTAGTCCAAATTTAAATGTATTTAAGAGTAGGTTGGATAAGTTTATGGGGAGGGAAGGTTGTAATGGTTCCTAAGTTTTGTATATATTAATATTGTTTGTATATATCTATAGCTGCATGATTTACTTCTTGACAAGCATTGATTGGTGATACCCTTGTTTCTGGACGCAATCCTCTGGATGTAGTTTTCTTGGGAGTTTGAGTGCCTTAAAAAAGAGGCTGTTTGACTCGGATGACCTATGATGGGCCCTTGTGGCTATGGTCATCTGTTATATTATGTTGTGGGGGACTTTGATTTTGTCTTCCCCTGGCGATGGTGCTTTTTGTGGGTGGGTTTTGACGGAGGCGGATGACCTTTGATAGGCCCTTGTGGCTTTTGTCATCCATGAAATTATGTTATGTTATGTTATCACAGGATGCACACAAACAGCAGCAGCGCAAGTAACCAATCACATCCTGATCACCACCTTGACTCAAGTCTCAATAAGGTACCCCTAGTGCAATAACCTTCCCAGCATCTCCTCAAATCACAACTTAATAAAACACATTCATTCTACCCTCACCCACAGGCACACTGAGAAACAACATCCTAAATGAACCAGCTCATCAAATAGATGAATCAGAGAACTACACAGTACTCCTAGCCCAACTAAAATTAAGACACTTCTATCCTCCAAAGTATGCACACATAATAAACCCTCCTTGCCCCAAAATGCATTGTTTAACCTAGATAAGTGACATTGAACACTTCTGACTGCCCTAACCCCGCATAAAATGAAACCCTCCATGACCTCACTAAGGGACCCAAGGATCTCCCTGGGAGCATGTAGTGACATTCCTAGGGTCCTATGGCCTTGCAAAAGAGAGGTAGGAAAGCCAACATCTACTTACAATATGATTTAATTGAGCTTCCAACTCATTTTTTATATTGTCACCGACTTGGCCATTAAATATACTGGAGAATTCACTATCATTTCGAGACTTCCTGCAGGGGGAAGAAAATCTTCATTTAAACAAAGTTCTCTTAGATTGGAAAAAGCAGAATGGCAATTAATTTATTGTAAATGGGGGAAATATCTCGGAGCATTTTCAGTTAGTGGAGACAAAATGAGTAGAGGAACAGACATAAAAAAGAAATGGGTGGATAAATGACAAGATGCAATGATGAAAATCTTAGGAAATTATAAATGCTGAGGCTGAAAGGGCATCATATTATCAGAGCTGGGCGTTGCAACAACATGGTGCAAAAAGCATATATATTGGGATCAACATCGACTGACTACAACATGGTGCAAAAAACACAGATAATGGGATCGACATCAACTGATTGCAACTCATAGAAAGCGGATCAATGCGCATATCGCTTCCTCTTTCTGCTCTCGGTTTGTTTAGCCAACTTTACACTTCGCTTCAGTGTTTGTTTGTTGCTTCATCTCACTTCAGTTTGTTAACCGTTTTTGGTGCTGCCATAGCCTTGTCTGTGTGATTGTATTATTAGTTCCTGAATATTAGTGCCTGTCTTACAGTTTGCTGCTAGCTACGCGTTTGTGAATAATCCTTTTGTTTTTTGTTGTTTCTCCTTGTGGCCATTTTCATTACTTTCCTTATTATTCACTCATTTTTTTTTCTGCCTGCCTCCATGTTTTAGTTTCAGTCTATAATTTCATTATTTTCTAATGTACATTATCACATGCTTTGTACTTTGCTATTCTCAGTAGTTTTTATTACTTTATATTTTTCTTTTGCCCCATGTTTTTCTTCAGATTATTTTCTTCCGTGCTCTTTTTACTTCTTTATCCCTATTATTGACTCCTCACCATTCTTATCTACCTTTTCTTTCCCTTGCTCTTCCTGCCTCACTTTTGCCCCCACCCTAAATTCTTCTAGATTATTCTGCTTTCTGACCCACACAGCCACTTGCTTCATTCTGACTAACTCTTCAGCCTCATTTCTTTCCCCCTCCCCAATTTCGCACTGCTTTATATTTGCCTTGACACATGATTTGTACTTCACCATTCTCAGTATATGTTGTTTTTTTTTCTTCACATCATATTTTTCCCTGCTCATTTTTATTTTCACTGTTGCTTCCCTAATTTTATTTTGTTATTGTCTCCACATAAAATTTTTATCCATTTTATCCTACTTATATTTCTCCTCCCTCAATGATGGACAAAGCCACACTTCTTTCTCTTAATAGAGGGTTTAAGGTATCTCCCTCAGTTGGCTCTAGAATTAAAGCACTAGGAATTGCTTAAAATCAATCTCATCATATAAAAAGGGGATTATGTTTATCTTCAGTCTTAAAAGAGTTATTTTTTATTGAACTGTCTACCCCGACCTCCCCACTCTCAGTTTACACTGCGTCTCTACCCAATGTTAGAAGTGTCGCTAATAAAGTGGAGTTCATTCACGATCTCCTGACTAATTCGTGTATCTCCCTCCTTGGTCTCAGTGAAACTTGGTTTGATCAGTGATGGCTGCTTGTTGCTAGTGACCCCTAATGGCTGTCTACTCCCATAACCCCCGGAACAAATGTGGCGGAGGCGTTGCTCTCATTCATAGCGCCTCTCTCTCTGAATACCCTTCCATCCCCCCCTCTTCTTTCTTTTGAGGCCCTTATCTCTGTCTCTAATTCTGTTCCCTCGCTAGCAACTATTGTGCTCTATTGCCTCCCCAGCTCCTCCATTGATCTCTTTCTTGACAAATTTAGTAACCTTCTCGCTAGTCTCTTCCCATTGGGTTATCTTCTCATCATGGAGACTTCAACCTCCCAGTCACAAACCCTAATCTACCTGTCTTCCTTGAGATCCTTGACCTCTTCTCCCTTACTCAACACATTTCTTCCCCAACACACTCCCAAGGTAACATTTTAGACTTTGTAATTTCTGACTGTTAAATTTTCAACTTAACCACTTCTATCCTGTCTAATGCTATTTCTGACCATTACCTTATTAACTTCAATGTCTCAACCCCCACTTTTTGGCCCTCTTGGCCTCCTTTCATCCCAAAACCTTATCGACGGCTAGCCTCCATTGACATCCCATCCCTCCTTAATGATGTTGCCTCTAATTTACCCCCCTCCCCACACTCTCGCCTCCCATGACCAAATCCTCTCATCCTTGGATCAATCCCTCCTAACTTGCCTTAATGCCCACTCCCCCATTATTACTCTGTGCCCCATGGTACTCGCTGGAATTCCTACGCTCAAGACAGTCTTTACGTGCCCATGAAAGAGCTCTTCATAAAGCTCACTCCCATGGGAAGGATACAACTGCTCTTTCGCTCACCTACCATCTTGCGACATCTCTCTACTTGGCTAAACTGAAATCTGCTCATGCACAGGCCCATTCATGTAAATCACCTCCTCACACCAAGTCCCAACCCCCACCATCCTCTCAAAATTCTTCGCTGATAAGGTCATCAACCTTCGTACCTCCCTCCTGCGATTGCCTGACCAGACCTTTTACATTCTCCCTGATCTCCCCCCCACAGCCGATCAACATATTTCCTGCTGTGACTGCTTCTGAGATGTCTGCCTTACCCTTGTGCTCTAAAATATCTGGCTCGCCTTGTGACTCATTCCTCCCCAAAGCTATTAATCAAAATATTGCCTGTCATACTCCCAATGCTCCACCTGTTCAATACCTCCCTTGCTACTTCTGTTGTCCCTTCTTTCAAATGTGCCCAAATCTGTCTGATCCTTAAAAAGCCAAAGCTTAACCCTTCCGACCCACCTAGCTATCGCCCAATCTCGCAACTTCCCTTCCTCTCCAAGGACTTTGAGAGAGTAGTTGTTTTGTGCATTAATTCTCACATCGTTGGCTGTAATATTGATGAGACTTACCAATCAGATTTTAAAGCTGGGCATTCTACCAAAACCGCTCTACTCAATGTTACTGATTGCTTATGTAGAGCTGCTGACCGGGGTTGTGCCTCCATCCTCATTCTACTTGACCTCTCCTCTGCCTTTGATACTATTGACCATTCCATCTTGCTTGATTGCCTCCACTCTTTCCTTGGCATTTCTGGCGCTGCTCTCAATTGGTTCCGCTCTTACCTTTCGTCTTGCACCCAATCTGTAGTGATTAATGATGTCTCCTCTGACCCCACTCCCATTCGCTTTGGTGTCCTTCAAGGCTGTGTCCTCGGCCCTCTCCTCTTTCGTATCTACATATTCCCTCTTAGCTCCCTCCCACTTAATCTCGGTCTATCCTTCCACCTCTATGCCGATGACACTCAAATCTTTTTTTTTCCCTGGACCAGTGTGCACTCAATCTGTGACCTATCTGCCTATTCTTCTATCTCGGACTAGCTATCGGCTAACTTCCTCAAACATAACAACTCCAAAACTGAAGTTCTTCTGGTTGGTACCCCCACTTTAGTATACAAAGTTAAATCCCTCTTTCCCTACCTCTCTCTGGGTGGAAACTTTGTCACTTTCTCTGACTGTTAGAAATTTGGGCATTGTGTTTGATGAACGTCTCTCTTTCAAACCCTCCTACATTCACTCTCACTTCAATCGCCTAAGTCTTGAGACTGCTGTCCACGCCTTGATTACTATAACTCTCTTCTTGTAAATCTACCATCTTCCTCTCTACGCTGCCTGACTACTCCTCTGTCGCTCTTGATTCTTCCCTCCTAAGCCCCTGCTTCAGGAACTGAACTGGTTGCCTGTCAGATATCGTTCTCATTTCAAGATTCTTCTCTTCACTTTCAAAGTCATTCACCAAAAGGCCCCAACCTACCTTTCCTCTGCCCTTTCCCAATGTCTCACCCCTCGGGCCATTCGGTCATCTCATGCTCCTCTCCTGAATACTCCTCACTCATCCCTTTGCTCAATGGGTGACTGCTCCTTCTGAGTCTGTGCCCCCAAGCTTTGGAATGCTCTTCCAGCCGAAATTAGATCTGCTACCTCACTTACCACTTTCAAGCGACTCTTGAAAACGCATCTGTTCAGGATTGCCTACTTACCCACCTGATCTTAGCCTACAGCCGAATGTGCGCTCTATGAAAGCCTCTGGCCTTGAAGAGCGCATTATAAGAAATTTATTATTATTATGGTGCAAAAAGTAAATATATTGGGATCGACATCAATTGACTGTAACATGATGCAAAAAGCACATATTTTGGGATCAACATTGACTGACTGCAACATGGTGCAAAAAACACAAATCAATATTGGGGATTAACAATTCATGCTCATAACAATGAACAACACATCCTGATTGATCTCAAAGCATATACATGAATCCATTAGCAGGAATGAATTTTATCAGATAGCAAGCAAATTTTATGCAATGGCAGGTTGTACTTACAACTGTTGATTTCTTTTCTCTAGAAGATTTCTCTCCTTCATATGTATATCATATTGCGACTGCGCCTCTACTTGCTTATTCATTTTACTAATTGTCCTCTTCATATCATCCAGTTGTCTTTCTATTTTCTCCCTCTCCTCTTTTCTTCTCTCTCTCTCAGACTCAAGCTGAAATAAAAGGTTTTATCCATGGAAAAAGGAACATGAAATACTCTGCAAATGGTTTCCCCTTCCCCCATTAAAAAAATTGACATGGGCAGTTTGACTTCATAATTAATTTACACTCATTAATGGTCACTTGTGCTTACACAAGATAAAAATTAAATCATATATTAAAGTATTTTTAAATCATTAAGTAATATGTGTGTGGATCAGCTGGATCTCAATTAAACCATCCCTTAGACCAGTCGGCTATGCAGAACCGAGTTGCTCGCTGCCTCAGTATGCACAGTTCGAATCTCACCCCTGTAGGGAATTTTTGCAAATTAGGAAATAACATTTCTGAAAAAATTGATCCTGTTTTTCTGTTTCTCACCGTTAGCTGGATTTATTTCATCATTCTTTTGTGTTCATGAAAGAATTATTTTTATATATATATATATATATAAAATATGTAGGGGTACGCATGATAATAAAAAAACCCCTATTCATTCTTCCTCTTCCAATGATTAATTAAATTTTGAAAAATATTTAAATCAGGTAGAACAAGAAAAGACAAAGCGAATGAAAACCGAGAGGAATGAACCTTTTGATGCAAACTTGGAAAGATCTAATAAGGAATTCTATTCAACAGTTGAAGAGATACTCAAATATAATCGCTCTTGTAAAATACCACTGCATGAGCGTATTCAAACCTACCCTGAAGTTATAAAACCTGCAGCCATGATAGTAACTGTGTTTCCACTGACTCAAGTCAGTGTTGAAAGAGTGTTTTCTGCATTGAAATTTATAAAATCAGATCTTAGAACTTCACTTCAATTAAGCAAGATCTTGCAGAAGATATAATATTCCTAAAACATAATAATTAAATAAATTTTAGTCTTTGTTTTTTCATAAAAATTTGTATAGATATGATTTTGGGGGTGGAAGAGGTAGGAAGTTCTATTCTAGCTTAACCCTCAAGGTTGGCAAATAAAAAAAACCCAAGTTTTGTTTTTTCAAGTGAAATTTGAAAACCCCAAGGTTTTTTTTTAATTACACATTTCCCCCCCCCCCCCAAATGAACGCTACTTATCATTATTATATTCAAAATTCCTATTTATGTTTATAATTTCAACAAATATGTATCAAATTAAGATTATTTCTCTGATACTGACTCATAATTCATCTCTCCTTCTACAGGTTATGGCTATTATGGGTACCCACAATTCTCGATCAGTTACTGTGATCTTTTCTTACTATATAATTATTAAACTAATTAATTATTAATATTATAAAAATAGAGAGAGCTATTCTTTTTGTTATTAAAATGTTTGTAGTGGGTTTTTTTTTAAAGCCCAGGTTTGAGGGCGGGGAAGGGAAGTTGTCAACCTTGTTAACCCTACATAGATTTCATCCAAGCTGCGGTGTTTGCACACCAGGAGGGGTGGTCGTGTTATATGCACTTGGAAATGACTTGACCACTCTACAACTATATTTTTAATACAGGGTAGCTAGAGTTTAAAAAACAGCCTCACTTGCTGGGTGAAGTGGTCTAAGTAAATGTATATGGTATCTTCCCTCGCACAACCTGCGCGTGGCTTTGATCTCATATGATAATAATAGGCATTTATAATGCACCCTTCAGAGGTGTTAGCCCTCCCAGAGTGCAGGTTGTGTATTGAGTATAGAGAAAGTTTACAGGGGAGAAAAGGCAATTCTGAAGAGATGAGTCTTCAGGAGACATTTAAAAGTAGCAAGGGAGGGAGAAGATCAGACTTCGGCAGGAAGAGCATTCCAGAGTCTAGGAGCACAAACTGAGAAGGAATGGTCACCCATTGAGCAGAGGACAGAATGAGATTGGGTTCAAACCTATGCCATCGGGGCTCTTCATTTTTTAGGCCACGGCACTAATATTATATATAAATAAATAAATACAGTGGGTGCAATAAATATCCGATACATCATCAAAAGTTTATTTACCACAGCCACACAACAGCAAAGCAATCGGAAATTGAAGATCCTATGCACTTTGTATATTGAATACAAATTTGGTATTAGAATACAAAAATAGTAAAGCATTGATATTATATAGGCAAAGTGATTGATTATCAGCTCAAAAAGTATCACACACACCCACAAAATTAATTTTAAAGCGATAATAAATAGTTCTTGAACATTCCAGAGTGGTTTACGTGACAGGAATGCTGTAGAACTTTGTAACAAAAATAAGCTACTTCGTCCACGTGAAACAGCGGACCTCAGTCAGTGTCTGAGAGCTGCATGAGAAGGAGGTCATCGTTCAACACTCTAATTCTAATATGGCAAAGACTAAAGAATTGCCAAAAAGGAGCAGAGAACTAATTGTTCAGTTACATAAAAGTGGTTTGGGCTATAGAAAATTTCATCTATGCTAAAAATACCAATCTCAACCATTGGTTGCACAATTTGCCAGTTCACGTCATATCAGTCCACTGAGAGTCTACCAAGTTCAGGGAGTCCACCTAAAATTTCAAACCGTGCAGCTAAACATATAGTCCGTAAAGTAAAGAAGAATCCTCAAGTGACTCAATCTGAACTTCAGAAAGATTTGGAATCAGCTGGAACAAATGTATGCAAAAATACAATCTTGCACACCAAGAAAGACACCTTTGTTGAAACCAATTCATGTCAGAAATTGTCTGAATTTTGCCAAAGAACATTTAGAGAAGCCTACAAGTTTTGGGAATGCTGTACTATGGTCTGATGAGACGAAGATTGAGTTATTTGGGTGGAATAGTGTTAGTCACGTTTGGAGGCAGAAAAATTCAGCACATGATCCTAAAAATACAATCCCAACAGTAAAGTTTGGAGGAGGCAGCATAATGGTAGGGGCTGCTTCTCCTCTGCAGGTCTTGGAAGACTCCATATTACACTAGCCAACATATTTTAACTTTGTCTCTGCTACTTGAGTAAATGTTGTTGTAACTAACTGATTTTGGTGAGCTGATTCAAAATATGTGCTCAGATTTGTCCTAGTATGTAAGGTTCCTGAGTTATACAACTAAGCTATATGGCTCACTTTGTCACCTTGGATCAATAAATGATATAATTATTACGAGTTTGAGAAGAATGAGATGTTTCTGGGCAAAGGTTTGGAATCAGGGCACCCTATTTGGCATTATGTACATCCTTTTGCAGACCCAGACAAGATATGTACTACATATAAAAGAGGTAGTACTCACCTAACTATACATTTCTTCAAAAATGTTTGAGACTCTTGCTCTTGCACTTCTATGTGGATATAGGATCCTCCCGTTGTAGGAACCAGCAGTAGTCACCAATCATGTTTTCATTGAAGTGGTCTTGATACCTGCTTTCCACCATTGTGATATCTCAGTGGGACCTTTTCCCATGTTTGTCACTAATATCACCCATATTAGATGGAAAGAAATCTAGATGCGAATGCAAGAAATGCATCTTAAGACATCCAATAGCCAATTCGTTGATAGGCCTTTAGCATGTTGTCCACTAGTTCTTCATAGTTTTCAGCCTTATGATTACCAAGGAAGTTCTGCACTACATGGACAAATGAATCCCATGCTGCCAACTCAAGTCGAGTTAGTTTATTTCTGAACTCCCTGTCACATATCAATTCTCTGATCTCCAGCCCTACAAAAATGCCAGCTTTAAGTTTAGAATTGGTTTTCTTTGCACCAAATCTCTCTTTGAGATACTGGAATCCATCAGAATCATGGGCCATTGCTTTAACAAAATTTGTGATAAGGCAAAGTTTGATATGAAATGTTGGAAGGTAGATCTTCTGTGGATGTACCAAAGGCATGTGCTTCACATTGTATCGGCCAACTATGTGTTCTTCTCTTTCGGACCATTTTTTGACAATATAATGATTCCTGTCATCACGGCTGTTCCATAGGCATAAGAAGCATGTATCCTTTGTATATCCTAGAAGTAAAGAAATTACCTTTAGATCATCACAGATATTGCACTTATCATACAAGTAATGAACACCTTCCAAAATAAATTTCATTGAGTCATATGTTTCTATCATACCAACAATAAGTGCAACAGGAATTGAAGATTTTTTTTTACCATTGTGCAGCAACACAGCTTTGAGGCTAGCAGTGCTTGCATTGATGAATAGTCTCCATTGATCAGGTAAATGCTCGTTTTTAGCCGATTCATGAGGCCCTTGACATCAGTACAGAAACAAGCACCATCTTCTTTATAGAAGGCAGCTAAAGCCTCATGGCGATTACGGAAAGTAGATATTTTTGCACCATCCTATAGAAGATTCCATTGCTGTAGTCTGGAGCCCAACAGTTCTGCATTCTCCTTTGGCAATGACAAATCCCTCAATCTTTCTTGATTTATCAACTGGATTATCTTTTCCTTAGAATCATCCTCATTGTTATCCTCCTCTTCAGGTGATGAATCATCTTCTTTAACTGCACTAGCTGATGGAGGAACTGGGATTGGCATCTCCATATTATGGGGTTACTGGTTTATAGCTGACTTACAATCTGGATAATATACAATTTTTGACTTGTTCATATTTGAGAATCCCGGAATATTTGTCATACAAAAGTAGCAATCAAAAACATGGTTTGTTGGCTCATGCCACACCATTGGTACAGCAAAAGAAATACCATTCCGTTTGCCATTTAACCACTGTGTGAGCCCTGTATAACACACAGTACAAGATTTGTGAGGTGCCCAGGGCTTGTCTTGGTCACCAACTTTACAACCAAAATAATAATTGTATGCAGTTTTCACTCTTTTAGCTAAATTTTTCCACTGGTTGCTTGGAGTATATCTTCCACAGATCAAACAAAAGTTGTCCGAGCTATTTATACATCTTCGACGATTCATGATTTCAACTTAGTTGTATATATCCTGTTATATACTTTTGTACAATCCTATTTCATTTACAAATTAATTGAGAGATAAATCTGAAAGAAAAATGCAATTAATCACTGTATGTAAATACCATTTCAATACCACTACTATAATGGCTAAATTTGACAATGTGATAAAGCAAGAGTGTAACGCAGGAACCAAACACACACAACACATCCACTCACTACGAAGCAACACTGCCCATATGTGTAACTAAAGAGCATGTGTCTAATCAGGAACCTTACATACTAGAACAATTCTGATTACAGATTCAGAATCAGCATACTCAATTTAGTATAAATCACAAGCTAATACCCAAGTAGCAAAATCATTGTTGACTAGTGTTATTGAAGGGAAAATGAATGCTCAGATGTATCGCAGGATTCTGGATGATAATCTCTTACAAGACAACGATCCAAAAAGGTTATGGGATGGCCAAGTCAGTCACCAGACCTAAATCTTATCGAGAACCTGCAGCGAGAATTTAAATTAGAGATTCAGAAAAGGGACCCAAGAAATCTGCACTTATGAATTAGATTTAAGTTCAATGACTCACAAAACTTGCCTTCCAGATAATTATATAGAAAACTAATAGTAATTCATTTTCGTCACATGAGCTATGGCAACGGCATCTATAGATGTGTGAGTGTGAATTAAACAAGAGGGAAAGTCCCTCCAATGACCTGTGCTGTTTTGTGATAAGAATTTATATGGTTATTGCATTGATGGTTTCCCATAGTTCAAATCATTTACAAGTGCCACTGAATAGCTAAATACTAAATGAGGCTTCTGCCACTAGATGGCACCACCCAGTGCCAAATCCAATGGCAAATTTGAAAGCTCAAGGGTGAATAACCATATGTTCCATGGTCATTTCATTGTTCTAAATGGGTACAATCAAACTTTACTCCTTTTGAAAGAAAAAAACAAAAAAAAGCAACGCCTAGACCTGACGCTTTGCCGCAGGTAAAAAGCAGGGAGCAACACATTACATTTCAGAAACACAGCAATTACCCCATCTCATACTTCTCTCAATATTTTAAAAGCTTACTCTCTCTTAATTTGTTGATTTTCACCCCACATGTATGGAAATATACTTGGTATCATTACTTCCTTCTTCCCATAGCCTCTCCATAACTACCCCATTTACATCCATTTCAAACCATTTTCTCATTGTTTTTCTTTTTCTCCTAACCCTCACATACACCCTACCACCAGGTCTCAACATTATCAACTCTCCCTTATTGATCAGTAACTGATAACCAGAGATGTTGTCTTACTTCTTATCGAATTATACTAAACCATCCTATTATTGACAATAATGAGTCCCTCCACTCCTTTTCCAAGATCTTATCATCATGCCTCGGCCCATCCCTTATATCTTTCCAACACATCTCTCTGGTGGCATACCCCTTGCTTCTCCAACACTATTTTGAGTGCGAAGAAAGACAGATGAGTTTGCGAGGTGCCTATGGTCTGCCCATGCTTGTGGTACAGAGAGGGCAACAGTTTCCATATTATATTTCCTTACTACTCACTCCTGAAGCCTGCCCATGAACCTCACACTCACATATCCATGCTAATAAAAACAATAAAAGAATGCAGAAACTGTTCAAGGTTCTTTTTTGTCTTTCTGCTACCCCCAATGAACCAGTCTGTTTCCTCCCATCTCCCCTGCAAGTTGGAAAAGGTAATTCATATCAGTTATGGTATTCCCTCTACCTGTTTTTTTAACACCATAATTTCCTTTCCCCCTTGCCTCAATTTCTTTCTCTTACCCCATTTCCCATAAGAAATTAATATCCCTCCTTTCCTCAAAAAGACCTCTCACTCCTTCCCCATACCGCATGTTTCTCAATGGTCATGGTCTTCATTACCTCATTGCTATCTTGTCTGGTATCATCTACTTGATTTCAATACCTGTTCACCCTAACCTGAACCCCAATAACATGGCAACCCACCAACCAATCTGGATAATAAAAATAGAAAATGTTTTAAATAGGTATTCAAACCTGAAGAAACCTTTTCTGAGTGGGCCACAAGACCTTTGAGGTTTCTTTCTTTCCTTGTAACTCTCACTCTTGTTACTTTTAAAAGTCCTAGAAACTGCTGGTATAGTATGTTGTTGTTTTTCTATTGTCCAAAGTTGATGTTTGTGAGTGTTCTGGGGAATCAAATTCAGATAGGGCCTTTGAAGTAAGTTGTGTGCAGGGTTGGAAAATAAAAAAATCCAGTTTGTATATTACAGGGGTTTGGGTGGGGATGGGGCAAATGAAATTTGAAAAAACCCAGGGTTTTTTTTTCAAAATTACACTTTTTTTCAGGAATTCATAATTATGTAAATAATTTCAACAAATATGTATCAAATTAAGATTATTTCTCTGATACTAACCCATAATTCATCTCTCCTCCTACAGGTTATAGCTATCATGGATACCCACAATTCTCGATCAGTGATCTGTTACTGTGATCTTTTCTTACTATAATATAATTATTAAACTAAGTAATTATTAAGATTATATAAAAATAGAGATAGCTATTCTTTTTCTATGTTATTCTAATGGTTGTAGTTTTTGTTTTTTGAAAAACCCTCAGAATAAAACCCCGTTTTTTATTGGGCTTTTTCAAAATTTTGGGGGTTTTTGCCAACCCTGGTTGTGTGTTGAATGAAGGTCATGTGTAGCTCTAAGGTGATGCACAGTAGTGTAGAGTTAAGATTGATTGGGAGAATTTGGCCATGGAGCAAGATGTGTGGGTGGTATCTTGACTTGTAAATGTCAGGAGTAGTAGTAATAGTGGTTTGCCAATGTGTCTTTATCCAGGTGGATCACTACTGGATAATGAAATAGACATAAAAGTCAGTATGACAAATGCAGGGGTAAAGAGAGTGACATGACTATTAAGGGAAAACCCTTTTCATTTTTTTGTTACAGCCGCATCCCTAAGCAACCAACTACACTGAAATAAGGGTTGGGCTAATAAAACACCCCATAAATCATAGCAGAATGGACTTTTCCGGATTACATGAAAAGTGAGCAACCAGAGCATTACAAATAGGTTACTACAACCCTGAGTTTTGAGAGGTGGCTTGATCTGAGTCTTTAGAAGGTGACAAAGTGTTTCAAGGAGGAAAGCCGCTTCCTTTGCTATGCCTGGGAGAGGTGGTGAAATAGTTGCAGAATAGTGGTAATGAGGTATAGATTCTATTGAAATGTGCTGAAGGCATTACTTTGTTGGTCATTGGGGGAAGGGTAGCTTTAGGGGGAGCTTATGGGACAAGTGTTATTGGGAGTGTGTCCTGGTGGAGAACTGTCCATTTAAAAGATAAAAATTTCTTTCTTATTATAGGCAGGTTGGTTTGTATGCAGCTGTTTATATAGGGTGGTTTGTATGCAGCTGTTTATATAGGGTGGTTTGTGTGCAGCTGTTTATATAGGGTGGTTTGTGTGCAGCTGTTTACATAGAGTGGCTAGTTTCTTTCTCTGATCCAAAGGTAGTCTCTCTTAGAGCACAAATGGCAGTGAGTTTTCTGTTGTTTTGCTACAGATGTTTGTAACAGGCTTGTTCATGCGTGTATCATATACCTAGCATTGTAAGCATTATATTTGTTGGTATGCAGCGATTTTTTAGAGTAATGTTAGAGTGATGGTTTGATTCATGCCTGTGTGAGGTGAATGTTACTGTGGAATTGGGGGGAAGGGGGGTAAGTGATTCTGTTGTTTTGGAGCCATTGTTCTAATTGTGTGATATATATTTTTCTATGCTGGGATGTTATTGAGAGGTCATCTGCATTTAACCGGCTCAAATTTAATACACAATACCAATAAGGATTGAGGAGTGCCTTCAACAAGGATGTATTGTGCAGAAAGTTTGTAAGAAGAATCTGTAAAGAAAGTGAAAATTTGTTGAAGACAAAGTCACAGATCTTCCTGAATTCATTTGGGGCTCGGAGGACAAAATCCACCTCCCCCTCTACCAGCCCCAACCAAGGATGAATAGATGAAAGATGCTCAGTGACAACCTTCTGGCCAAGGAAATAGGTGAGAAGAGGCTTGTAAAGAAAATGCAGAAAAAAAGGGTGAAATAGAAATGTATATATAGAAGGAATGAAGCCAAGTATTTTGTGTATAATGATATTATGGTAGTTTTATATGCCTTTGTTAACATCTATGATACTATACTCACCGCAGCGAGATTTATTTTTTTTTAAGGGGCTATCTGGCGACTGCCCACTTGGGCATAAGTCGCTGCAAACAAACATCCTAGTTCTAGGCTACTTTAAAGTAAAAATTTGAAAACAAAACAATGATAAAAAGGGAAGATGACAATTAGGAAGCAAGCTCCGGCGTCGGGGAAGGTCCCCCTCCAGGCGGCGTAGGAGAGTGCGAACTACAAAGAAAACAACAATAACAAAAATACAAAACCTAGTTAAATAAAAGGGAGAAGGCCGGCCTCCCCCCAAAAGTCTATTAGTCCATCAGTCAAGGTGCACGCACTCGTCCCGAGTACAAGGGACAGGCGGTAGCGACCCAGCCCATCCCAGTACCGGGACAGGTAACGTGTCTGATCACCCAGACTGGGGCATTCGACAAGAATGTGCCGAACAGTCTGGGGGACGACGCAGTCGTCACAATAGTGCGCAGGCGAGCGCTCCATCAAATAGCGATGGAGTTTTTATGCAGTTAAGACACATTCTTATTATAATAAATAAACATGTGTTTAAATTGTAATATTAATCGATGTTGCTGCCCTCAGCAGCAAGCACGAGCTCCAGGCGAGACCTGACTGCCTCATAAACGTTGCAGATGAAGGACTTCCTCATGCTGGCCCAAACAAGGTTGGTGGAGGACTTCAGCTAATTGAATTTTCTGTGGTGGACCTTGCAGGCCCTACATACACTGTAGTGGAGGGGATTGAGGTTGGGTGACTGCGGTGACCAAAATTCCTTTGATGTGAAGTTCATATTCTACCCAAACCACTCTTATACAGTCTTGGCCATATGTGGGTCACCTTCCTGCTGAAATACATACTCCACCTTCTTTGTGATCTATCTCACCCAAGGCAGGACTTTCATGGTAAAGATGTCCCTGTAACTGACTGTGAACCACCCCAGCGGCATCTTCTCTCCATTTGAAACAAACCACAATACGGAGCATCATCATGGAAGCCAGATTCTTAGTTGTAGACACGTAGCGGACCTCTGAGATGTCCTGGCAGAAGCTTACCACGCGGTCATTCTGCTTGTTAATGAGTGGATCGAATGTGCAGGTTTTTTCATAAGGAAAAATGATAATTCGATTGACAAAACTCTTCAAGTCGTTCTTCTTGCATAAGGTTGGTGAGCAGAGGCTTTTCCACGTACCTAAAGCTCTTGCTGCCTTCCTCCTTGACGTCCCTGGGCACCGTGGCCACAGAGATGTTGTTCTTCATGAACAGTGTCATTTTGAGCTCTGGAGCACTTTTGAAGGCTTTTCTCGCAACCAAACGGTTGGCATGAGGTCTGCCTGAATGAGGTTGATCTTTGAGGTCTTCCCCATTCTTGAGCCTCTCTGCAACTCTGAGGATGGGTCATCTGGCTGACTTTGGGCCACTTGGCGATGTCAGACTTGTTGTAGCCTGCATGCAGGAGAGCAGAGATCTTGATTCTTTTCACTTCCATCTAGACACACCTGCACACAATGGAAAAGACATTTTAATGACACAGGCTGGAAAAGTAGAACTTAGAGTTTGTTTGATTGCACATTTTCTATCACACACATAAATCTCTCAAAGAGACAACAAAAATGAGTGTAATAGAACTTTGCAAAACCAAGTAAATCCTGGTCTCTTCACTTTTGATCCAATTATCCTGCTTATAATACCCCCCCCCCCCCATATTTACTTACCCTTACTCTACCCACCCAGCTTTGAGTCTGCAGACCTCTACCCCCTCCCCGAAATCTGTACTCATTCCAAGGAGGTCTTTGATGAGAGATGAAAACCCTCAAAAATGTTTTGGTAGAGGTTTTACCACTAACTCAGATTCTCTTTTTATATATTTTATTTCTTAGTGGAGACCCTAGCTTAATGTGGGACCCAAACCAAACGTATCTACAGTGTATGACAGCCATACTGAAGTAGACTGAATTGGAACTCTATCCAAAATTTAGCAAAACGGATATGGCTTAATTTTACAGTCATCAGAAGTGGTGTTAGGCTATAACTATTGGTGAACAGTCAATGGCGTTAGAGAGCATAAAGAGTAAAGTTTAGTTGAGAAAAGGTTAGCTGACATGGAGAACTGAGGGCCATCTGAATATTAGAAACAGGGTTGGCAAATAAATAAAAAAAAACAGCCCTAAAAAACCTGGGTTTTATTCCCATTTGGAATAAAATTTGAGAAACCTGTTTTTTTTTAATTACACTTTTTTTTTCTCAAGAAATGAATGCTACTTATCATTCTTTTATTCAAAATGAATATTGATGTTTAGAATTTCAACAAATATGTATCAAATTAAGGTTATTTCTCTGATACTGACTCATAATAATTCATCTCTCCTTCTCCAGGTTATGGCTATCATGGGTACCCACAATTCTCGATCAGTGATCTGTTCTTACCTTAATAAAATTATTAATATTATATAAAAATAGAGATAGCTATTCTTTTTCTATGTTATTCTAATGCTTGTAGTGTTTGTTTTTGGAGAAAAAACCCCCCAGTTTTTATTGGGCTTTTCCAAAATATTTTTGGTTTTTCTTTTGCCAACCCTGATTAGAAAAGTTACCTGTATCATGATGATTCGCTCCGGGTATCAAAATACTGAAGTTATGACTGCTGCCCAATGCTCTGGGCAGCTGCAACGAAGATTATGAAGCTGTGGCCAGCGGAGAGGAACACAGGAGTCATTCTGATTGCAACTGCATGTCAGAATTCATCCAACAACTGCAGGACAAGGTGAAGGAAGACCCGAGCAAGGTAATCCAGGCTTTGGCAAGAGATGGATGTTGTAGTCACCACTGTGAAGCTGGCCTTCAATGAAAACCTTTGCCCCACTAATACAAAATGCGCAAGGAAAAAATTCTGACAGCCAAGGCCAAAGAGAACTGCTTGATGAAGGCAAAGAAGTTCCTGAACATGCTGAAGCATCCTGTTGAACAGGGGGTTATATGGTTCTCAGATAAAAAAGAACTTCTGCCAGGACAAATTGCACAACACCCAGAACAACAGGTGGCTTGTCTACAAACCATGCAATGTTTCACACATATGAAAACCAAGTTCCCCACAAACTGTGATGATCTGTCTGTTTCCAGTAAAAGCGATGCCATGCCACCCCATCTTTGAGCAGGGTCTTAGGCTCAATTCAGACAGCTATGTGGATCAACTTTAGATTGGGGTCAAACCCTGGCTGGAAAGCCATGCCTCCAGAAAGAGAGAGAAGGGTTTATTGGAGAATTTCTACAATTTCACCAGCACCATTTTCTGGCTTTCTAATTCTCCTGATTGTAATAACATGGATTATATGTATGTGTGTGGCATGGTTGAGAAATATACCAACCACTTGGCCTGCACCCCTAGGGCCAAGTTGGTGGATATAATCAAGGAGGGCACAAAGATCTTCTCAAGGACACAGTGAGGAATGCATGCGCCAGGTTTTTTGTGCCATCTTGAGGCTCTGTTGGAAGTTGAGGGCCGCTACTATCTTAGATATTGCGGGGTTTTATCTTCTTTTTTTTTGCAAACTGTCAAATTTAGCCTAAATACCCTATATATAAATGATACCCATAAAGAAATTTTAATTCATCTGTTCATTTCAGCTCAGGTCTTCATAACCTTCTAGTTAAATACATTGAGGATGGTCTGTGGCCAAGTTAAGGGAAAAGCAAGACGAGACAGAATAGGATGCAGAAGAAGAAGAGAGGTAAAAAGAATGATGAAAGGGTGGACAAGGGGAAGGGCCATTTTGCTAAAAAAAAAGAAGCAGGTGCCTATATAGTTGATGATGGTGGTGTGCGTGTATGAGGTGGTTGTATCAATTTCATGTGACTCTCAAATGTATCCTATAAGCCTATATGCTTGTTCCTTGAGACAGAGAGGTCGGTGGCACAAATATTTCACATATAGGATGCGTAGCAACATTACAATGCCTTTTTGCTATCTGCACATTGCTGTTGTATTTGGATTGTAGAATTCTACTAAGTTTAGAAGTAAATTCTCATCATACCTTAAGTACATCCACCTTCTCTTCTTCAGCTTTAATCTTAGAGATGATGTCCTCGAGGGATTGCTTCAATTCTTCTAAATTTATTGAGGACAAATCATCTTCATTCATACGCATTTTTTTATGAAGTTGACCCAAATTTTTGCTGTTTGTTTCAATAGAGTCAGAGAGGGAGGTGATATGCTGATGCAAACTCATTTCTTTTGCCCTAATGGATAAAAAAAATATATAGTAAAAATCACTAAAGATCTCTGCCAAAACGCTTGAAAAGAGGAGCATAACAAATGTAGTGAAGTTAAGGGAGGTGAAAATGTAAGAAACCTATTTTTTTTCAGCACCAATTTGGAGACTGCCTACTAGGGCATTAGTTACCATAATCATCTTGTAGCCTAACAGAAGGCTAGATTAAAAATCAAATGAGCCTCCCCTCCCACCCCAATCCAAAGAAATAAAAAAACTTTCCTCCCCCTTGTGGGAGCCCATCTGGCGACTGCCTACTTGGGCATAAGTCGCCATACACAACACAGCCTACTACTAGAAAAACAAATGATATGTAAATAACAATGATAAAAAAGGACAAATGCTAAAAGGCAAGAAGGAAGCGTGCCCCCATTGGCGCAGGAACATGCGACCCCGCTTGTCCCAGTATCAGGACAAGTAACGTGAGCGGAGATCACCCCAACTAGGACATTCAACAAGAATGTGCCGAACAGTCTGGGGAACAATGCAGTCATCAAAGGTGCCCAATTTTAAGATGACAGAAAGTGACCTGAAGCCATCATGTCATTGGGGGTAGGTTCATGGGGGCAGTCATGGCACAAGGGTAAGGAATATAAGCCATGAATTTAAGGCTCTAGAACGAGGTCTTTTGGCCTAATTATTAAAGCATATTATCAAAGATATAAAGGATTTTTATGGTTTAAATAAGTTGAAAGCTTAGTGCTTAGCAGACAGAGGACTTATGAAAGGAGGTTGAATTCTCAGTGAAGCTATTTTCATACTTAACACCAAATAAAAAACAATGAGGTTGTTAGATGTGTAAAAGAAAGCGGTAAAGTTGGAGGAATTAAAAATGAGTGGAAGGTAAATAGTCTGAGCCATTTAAAGGAGAATATTTAGGCAGCTCAGGACTAAGAGGGTATAGAAATCTCCTGAACTGAACAAACCAAATCGCCACAATTATGACCCATTATCCCCCTCCCCCTAAAGGAATCAGGACTGGGAGGTAATGTACTCTTTCAGATATCAGCTGCAGTATGGTTACTGGTTACACCCTAACATCCCCAAAGAACTTTCAATTAAGTAAACACTCATTTATTTAATATAAATACCAAAGGCTTTTATTAAAAAAATTGCCTCACCTCAAGTTAACCAATTCCTTCTGTAACTCAGCTTCTTGCTGCTCAAAATTCCTTTTCTTTTTCTTGGCTTCTTTCTGTTCCTCCTGAAGGAGGTTACCCATGAAGTCGAGGATGCCCTGTGATTCAGCCGTCTCAAAATTGTCACAGGCAGTATAACCTTTTTACCAAAAATTAATGTAGTAGTAGTATTGATTAGCTAACTTGCCTTTATCCGGGTGGATCCCAACCGGATAATGAAATAGACCTAAAGGTCAGTAAGATAATTGTTCGTGAGTACAAGGGAACCAGGGGCTGGTCCTCTTTGGGGAGAGGCGGGAGAAAGTATTATGTTTTGACACCAAACACTGTTCAGGTGGAACCTTCATCGCCCCGGGAGAGGAAAGAAAGCAATGTTGTAATTGGCTATGTGTGATGATGAGAAGTGTAAGATCTACCCAACCCAATGCAAGGCTAAGCACAGCGTGTCCACCAATGGGTAGCGTAGGCATCATCTGGGCTCAATGTGAAAAAAAGATGTAAAGGACTCCATAAGCACGATGAGAGGAGTTCGAGAAAAAGGAGGACTACAAAGATATAGGTAGCTAAATCATTAATACCATTATGAATACCACGATCCAAATTATCTCATGGGGGTAACCACTACTTGGTGTGGGGTTGTTTATTAAGATACATCAATATGTATTGAATATATGTATGTATGTATATATATATATATATATATATATATATATATATATATATATATATATACACACACACATACACTCAAAAGGTGTATATATTGTATAATGACAAAGATCGCAAGTAATGCGTAGCATAATCTATCCTGTAAATACAATAGGGAGATTGTTGTGACATCACAGGTGATGATGCCAGTTTGGGTGGGAAACTCTTGGTGCGATATGTGTAGGTTGCGGTGTGTTAGTAGGTTTTGAAAGTTCACGGAAATAAGTTGTCCGGTCAGATATTTGGAGTGGATAACCAGTGATGCGGAGAGAGCTGAATGTACTTTGTGTGTGAGTTGTGGGAGATTGAGCCTTAGTAAGAATTGGTCAGAGTCTGGTTATCGTTTGCTTGGTGATCAATTCATTGTGGAAGAATTTCAAAGCTTGTGCAGACTGACTAAAGGAAAGGTAACTATAGTTTCCCTTATTTATTATCGTTATAATTTGTGTGTATAGCATGGACAGGTAAAATAATATTATCATATATTGTGGGAATGTATGAAGGATAGTCATTGAAGAGGATGAATGAGGCTGTTGCGAAAGGCTGTTGACTGTTGTGAATGATGTGGGCTACAACCAGTAAAAGTTATCAGGAGAAAGATCCATGGTGTGCAGGTGACGCCTTTGTAGTCAAGGATTTATGCAAGAGAGACATTTGAGATAGATGTAAGGGTAGGTCATAAAAGTTTGTGCACGATGATCCACTGAAAGATAGAAAGAGTATGTTGGGTTGATAATGGATGTTTTTCCTGATGTGTGATAAAGCCGAAGCGTCTGCATGATAATGACCTTTGTTGGTGGGTTTTGGAGAGAATGTTGAAATAGAATAGAGAGGAGCATGTGAGAATGACCCTATATCTGCTTTCACCAAATGGATTAGTATGAAGAACCCTACCCCTAGTATCTAGAGGAATAGCATGCCCTTATGGCCCTATCAGTGAAATAGGTGGGTTAATATGTATGCTTTCTTCCCATCTTTTGCTCCTACTCCCCCCCCCTTTCTTTCTTTTCATGCACTTGTAAAGGGAGGTCATAAGCATTTAGAATAGAGGCTAGGAAGTCTAATAAGTCATCAATGGGCACTTTGGTGAATAATGAGGTTACATCAAAACTGACTAGTCTCAGATCTGATGTTACTCTCATATTGTTTAATTTATTGTAAAGGTCAAGGAAATTTTTTATATGTGAAGGGGATATAGTTCCTAAGATAGGGGAAAGTAAATATAGTAAGTAAATTTACTTTACCAACCAATACGATCATTGAGCTTATTTGTTTATGTATTAAAAAATGTAAATTTAGTTTCAAAGGCAAATTTTTCGAAACTAGGTTGATCCCCCCTCTTTGGTCTACTCAAATTGTTTGGTTCCGGTATGTTGACGACATCCTGGTAATTTTAAACAACAGTTTTGACATTGATAGTTTTCTTTTAATTATCAACTCATTGGTTCTGTCAATTAAATTCACCGTAGAAAAGGAAGTAAATAAGAGCCTTCCATTTTTGGATGTCCTAATAACTAGAGAACCACATGGATTTAAATTTACTGTTTATAGGAAACCGACAAATAATTTATCTTATGTCCATTTTTATTCAAGTCATGCCAAAAATATAAAATCTCCTGTTTTTTCTTCCATGTATCTTAGGGCTCTTTGAATATGTAGTCCCAACTATATAGATAAAGAATACACAAAAATTGAAGATATTGCTACCAATTTATGCTACTCAAAGTACTTTCTAGAAAAATGTATGAATATAGCAAAAAAAACATTTTCTAATTGTAAATTAGAGAGAATAGAACCTCATAAAAAGCTATTAATTTTACCCTATCATGATAATTTTATGTCTGTAGTACCCATTCTAAAACAACTTAATATTAAGGTAGCCTTTAAATACAATCATACATTAAAAAATCTCTTAATAAAGCATAGCCCCAATAATGATAATAATGTAATTTACCGAATTCCATGTTTAAATTGTAATTTATTCTATGTAGGCCAAACTTCCAAAAATGTTTCCATAAGGACCCAACAACACAAAAATGCAGTAATTAAGGGTTATCTGAATAATGCCTTAGCTGTCCACAATTCCAAGATGGGACACAGAATTAACTGGTCAAAAACTGATACTATAATCCATAGTAATGATTTTATAAAGAGAAATATCCTGGAATCATTTTTAATCTCTCACACAAAGGAGAGTAATCTCAACATTAGCCCAGGGCCATTTTGCTAGATCCAATTTTATCACTTTTTCTAAAATCCAACTTATCTGATAGCATTAAAATGTTGACCTCATAGGGAAACGTGCTTTGTATAAATACTGGGTGTCTTATTCTTCTTACCATTGAGTTTGAAAATGTCAAATAGACGAAAGTACTAACTCCAATCCATTTTTTATTCAGTTTCCTTCTGTGGTACATATTCATATTTATAGTTATCACACGCTAACTTTCGTGATATTTCCCAAATATATATATATATCACTCCATTTTCCCACACATTCTTACCTACTCAAATTTGCACCTTATTTGAAACATTCATTCTATCTTTTTCCACTCTGACTTTCAAAACTTTCTAGAGTAGTGTTTTTCAACTGGGGGGGCTGCGAGACCCAACTAAGGGTGTTGCAGGAGCAACCAAGAAATCAAAATGTATATATTTCAACACTTAGAAAAAAATCTAACAATACTTGAAAGAATTTTGAAACTAGTTTCTCTGCATTGTGCAACATAAAAACAACAAAAAGAGGAAGATTGCACACAGTGAATGTGGAAATGAGAGTTGCTTTTTCAACTATACATCCCAATATTAAAGAATTATGTGATATTCAACTCAAATTTCCCATTAAAATTTTAAAGGTAAGATTTATTTATTTTCAAATTTTAATGTCTTATTTCAATTAAATTAGGTTAAATGCCAATCATGGTTAATTTTGAACTGCTTTTCACATAGTTAAGTATTTATACAGAAATTATTTTATATCAAGGTGCCATGGCTCCTTCAAGATAGCAATTAGGGTGCCACTATCATAAAAAGGTTAAAATCACTGAGCTAGAGAGTGAAAAAATGTGTGGTAGATTGTCCTGCAGGCATTAGGATTAGAAGGATACAATCCTGCAGATGTCATAAAAGCAGCCCTTTGGAGCAGCAGAATTCAAGGCAGATTGCTTAGGCTAGTGTATGGAAGAGGAACCAGGCTAGAAGATCTATTATTATCACATAGACTAGGAAATATCATTATTTTCCAAAAATATAACTTACCATGTATACTATATTTGGATGCCAATTTTTTTAGAAGTACATTTCTTTTTTTGATATTGTTACAATGACTTTTTTCAGCAGCTTCAAGTTTTCCCATGTGAAACAGAGCATCAGACTCACTCTTCTTTATTTTTGAAATATCCTCCCATAATCTATCCAAAGTTAGCGTTAACTGAGGAAAAAACATATATAAAATACGACTCACATTTTAAAACAAAAGCAGCCCTAGCTTAAAACCCTAAGTGTGAACTGAAACAACTTAAAATACCTCTCTAACTGCGGTCTCCTGCTTTTGAACATTACATTCAAAGTTTTTGGTCATATTCTGTAGTTCTGCATCTGAGCAAGTATATGTCTCATTTTGTGACATCCTCAGTTGGTCTTGTAACCTTTGGATGCCTTCTAACTCCTGCTCATTCTTACCTAGAGAAATGAAAATTTGTTGAGTGAAACACAATTCTTTAGAGTAGTAATGCATAAACCTTTAACCATGGGCAAACAGAGTTCTAGTATCGTCATAGTGGCCCACTAAAGACAAACATGTTATAGTTAACAACTGTGATTCTGTTTAAAATTCATCATTTCATATCTAAGAACAAAATTACCCATCATGTGTTGTTACTTTGTGAGTTCTCAATATTTATGCCTGAAATTAAATATATGATATTATTTTTTATATTACCCTACTTCTTTTTTTTGGCTCACTGAGATAGTATCATGTCAAACATGTATCCTGGAGGAAAGCAGCTGTCACAGTAGACCAGATCCAAAAGTCTATGACTGATGAAACATTGTGCATTTGCCAGATGGGGATCCCAGATTGGTCAGTGTTCCAATATGTGCTCAAAAAAAGCAAATTTCTTTTGTTCACACATAACTTTGATTGAGTCATTTGATTAATTTGTACATTACACCTCTATATAGATCATTTCCTACCTGGCTATTATAGATTGTTAAGACTATCATCTCCTCAAGGAAATCTCTATAAATAATGCTCTACCATGCTAACAGGAACTAATCTTTGGTCAGTCAAATGCTTAGTTTAAGCCTTATACAATTATCAAAACTTTTTTTCTTAGTTTGAACTCAAGGAATACTTATACAAAAGTCCTGTTTGCATGGTGTTACAAGGCAATGGCTTCATCAGGGGAGCCTGCGCTTCGCTACTAAGATTAAAATTTTTTAAAAAAGCAGCCATGGTTAAATTTTTAGAAATTTCCTGAACTTCTTCAAATATAATAATTTTAAAAATGAACTCTAAACTAAATTTCCCACCCTTTCAAAATATCATGTTGCTAAAATAGTTATAGATAGAATAAAAAAGCAGCCTTACTTAAATTTTAATAAATTTTCTGAACTTCAACAATTGTAATTCATTTTCTTTTAAAACATTATAAAGCATTGGATAATCATCTTTATATTTTCTGAACTAAACTATTTTGTTTTTTCAAACTCTTAAAGAAATTCTTAGAAATAATCTTGATAAAAATTTAAAATATACTTAAGTCATAACCAAACTGAGATGAAATTATTACTCAAATACTCCAAAATATCCATTTCTTAAATTATAGAGTTAGTGATGATGATTAAAGGCTAACTAATCTAGACTGTAAAGAGAAAGATATAGTAAAGTTGTGAAGACTAGTAAATGAATATCCACTCAATAAAACAATATAGTATAATCCCTTGGCATCATACATGTGTGGTTGATGTGTATCAGAGAGAAAAAAATCCACATTACTTTCTCAACCTAATACTAAGATTCATATTATTAGATCTGACAAAAAATGGTTGATATCAGGACCAGCACAACTTGTGGTAATTAACTATGTTTAACCCTTAAAATGCCATGCTAAGAAAATGGATGACCTTGTCAGTGCTGGAGGAAAAAATCAAATGTCCTCATATCAAAAGACCCACGAGTAAATGATTTAAAAAAGGCAACATAAATAAAACTAAATGGGAAGTATGTCATAATATAGTAGTGTGTTGGTTTCCACCTCCCCTCCCCCATCTCTAATCCCTTTCTCCTTTTTCAGGGTGTTTGGAATGAGGAGGACACAGAGAAGTCACTCTGGGTGGGGGACTTGATAAATTTCTATCATGTTTCCCCATTCATCTCTGTCTTCCTCCACAGGCGATATTTGAAACAGGAATATAGTTAGTCTGAATTTAAAGTGATTGACTGGTGAATGAGTTTAACAGTATAAAGTATCCATTGGAATTTAGATAGAAGCTGAATAATTATTCAGATGAGTCTTAGTGTGTATGAATGGCAGTATAAGAATATTTTAAATGTGACAGCGATTGGGTGATTGAAAATGCCTTCTCCTTTTCAGCTTCTTGGTGCCGGCTTGTCCAGCGCATTCTGGCTTGGTGAGGTGACAGCAGCCAATCTTGACCCACCTGTGGCAGTAAGGGGACTGTTTTTGAAGCGTGAGTCTCGAGACTGCCTCCAAGTCGCCTATGCATCAAATGGAGCCAGACCTCTCCCACTTTCCACATTGACCGGAACCACAGCGTCCCTGTCCTTGAATGCTGATCATTTTGCATTGGCTGGAGCTGGACTCCCAGTCCCTTAAGAAAAAGGAACCCCCCTTCCCTCAAGAAAGCGGGCCCACCTCCCTTCCCCCCCTTTATACCAATAATAGCACTCCCGGATATCCGGATACATTTGCGACAGACTCACATCTATTTATGGAGCCCTAGACATTTCTATCTACGAGTGTGGTTGTTGGCCAATAATATTGTAAGGCCACCTATATAATGTATACATAAATATAATTTTGAGTAGTTATAAGGTATATTTATTTTAAAGGTTTTGGCGCTGTGATGTTGGTTTAGCTTGGAATATTTATAGGGTTTTAATAAATTTAGAAAATACTCTCTCCTTGAACCACCGAGCGGACCTTGTTGGGGGCAATGGGAAGAATTCGTGAGGAGGTTGCAACCCTGTCACCACAATAAGAGAAAATACATTTGCCCCTCAGGACCTCTTGGTCCACACAGTGCTTAAAAGGGTTAATCATCATTCCAATAGTTCTTGAACCTGCTTATGAGGTTGCTATTTTGCATTGACCATTCAAAAGTTTACAAGCTCCTGAAAAAACTTGATAAAGGCCTCTTCAAATCTTAATACACAGTTTCTATTCATGGATGGCTTCTGGTACCATTGGTGGTAGGTTACCAATAATGCGGCTAGTATAGCAATGAGTTGTCATTTTTCACACTGCATGGGGCACACACTTCATCCCTGCCAAGCAAGTGGTTGTAACTAATAGGCCAATCTAACAGCCTTTATTGGTGTATTGGATAGTCACTTGCTCAGTGTGGTAGAAAAGCATCACCCCCAGGCCTGCCCAATGGAGTATGAAGGTGGCTACCTCTCATTGCTATACTATCACTGCATACATTGCAGTATACCTTACTATATTATCATAATTTTTACTTTATAGTTTCCTCTGGGTTAAGGTCATACCCATATGCCAGCTACCTTGAAAAGCTTGAATACCCAGTGAGGGGATTTCTATCAGAGCCATTACTAAATGTATTGGCAAAATGTGTCGGTGTGTAAGGGTTGGACTGTAACAGATGGGAGTGGGTAGGTGTGTGTGTGTTGGTCAAGCTGAAGTAGGGCTGCTATATAATGAGCCCATCTGGTGACTGACTACTAGGGCAGAAGTCACCGTAATCAGCTTACAGGCTAGATTAAAAAAACAACAATAACAAACAAGTATTCACAAGATAAATAAACAAAAACAAAGGCAAAAGACAATAACAAAAAGAAAACAACAAGGACGCACACTCCAATATCAGCGGGGAGGCCAAACTCCCCCTGGCTCAGGAACAGGTGTCCTATAAGAAAGTCAAATAAAATGGCAAAAAGTCCAAAGATGGTTCATTGGAACAATCATGGCACAAAGGCACACAACCTTAAGTTCCCCTTGGCCGTCTCCCATCTTCTTTGCCAAGCAGTGTGAATGGCTGCCCTGATTCCTGCTATGTACTCAGTGTGAGGAAGAGCCAAATGCTGGTCTGATTGTTCTGTTCTTGTAGAATTTTGGCACTTTCATCAATGCACTAATTCCCTGCAATTCCCACATGTCCCAAATGATAATCGTGACATCCACCCGGATTGCACAAACTTTGGTATCACAGATATTGCGAAACGGGAAGTATGGAAATTTCAATGCCCAGAGAGCAATCAGGGCACTTTGTGAGTTGCTAAAGATAACAATCCAGTCTCCAAATCGGGCACAATGCATTATCTCCTGTACCAAGCAATGTACAAAGGGGTGTGATCAGAAAGTAATATTTAATTTTTTTTTTTTTAGGGGCTATCTGGTGACTGCCCACTTGGGCATAAGTCACCGCAAACAAACAGCCTAGTTCTAGGCTACTTTAAAATAAGAATATGAAAACATAACAAAGATAAAAATGGGAAAAACGTAACAATTAGGAAGCAATCTCCGGCATCAGGGAAGGACCCCCTCACCCCGGCGCAGGAGCGTGCAACCTACAAAGAAAGCAATAACAAAAAAAAATAAAACCTACTTAAATAAAGGGGAGAAGCCCGACCTCCCCCCCAAAATTCAACAAGTCCACAAGACAATGTGCACGAACTCGTCCCGAGTACAAGGGACAGGCGGTAGCGACCCCGCCCATCCCAGTACCGGGACAGGAATCGTGCGTGAAGATCACCCAGACTGGGACATTCAACAAGAATGTGCCGAACAGTCTGGGGGACGACGCAGTCATCACAATAGGGCGCTGGCGAGCGCTCCATCAAATAGCGATGCGTCACACGAGTGTGCCCGATTCGGAGACGACAGAAAGCGACCTGAAGCCGTCGCGGGATTGGGGGATAGATCCATGGGAACAGTCGCGGCGCAATGGCACGCAACTTTAAGTTCCCTTCGGCCGTCTCCCATCTTCTTTGCCAAGCAGTCCGAAGAGCTGCCCGTATTCCTGCCATGTAGTCGGTGTGAGGAAGAGCGAAACACTGGTCCAGTCGCCCTGTTTTCGCGGACTCTTTAACGCGCTCATTCCCCGCAATTCCTACATGTCCGGGAACGCAGCAGAAGATAATCTCGACATCAGCCCGGCTCGCCAAAACCGTAGCGTCACGGATATCGCGAACCAGGGAATGCGGAGATTCCAATGCCCCGAGAGCACTCAGGGCGCCTTGTGAGTCGCTATAGATCCCAATCCGATCTCCGAGCCGAAGACGTCGCGTGATCTCCCGTACCGAGTGGTGTATTGCCACCAGTTCGGCCGCCTTGAAGACAGACGCAGCGCCTGGCAGAGCCCCACTGACTTCAAACAGAGGGGATACGGCGTGGAAGCCGACCCCTTCTTGGGACTTGGAGCCATCCGTATACACTGGCACGGTTCGAGCGTGACACGAGGTGTGCTCCAAAAAGGTCGAACGCAATACTCCCGGCGCAGTACAAGCTTTGGGAGCAGAGGCGTGGCGACAAATAGCCAAATATGGTACCCTCCAGGATGGCGTCCTGGGCAGAACCAGGAGTGCCACCAGCCCGAGAGCTATACCTAGGTCTCGAAGGAGTTTCCTGGCCCTAAACCCAAAGGGCTTAGGGTATGACTGGCGTCTCTCGGCGGCATAGGCACCGTCAAGATCAGCTGCGGATGCAGTGACAGCTGTTGGCGACTGAGGGAGGCGCCGGGCTCGCGCGTACAGTCGAGCGATGCACTGTACGCGGCGTAGAGCGAGTGGCATCTCCCCAGCATCGACCAACAGGCTCTCAATGGGAGAAGTGCGGAATGCACCGGTCGCAAGGCGAAGGCCGGTGTGGTGGATCGAGTCCACCTTCCGCAATAAACGCTCGGCTGTGGATGCATAAAACTCGCATCCGTAGTCGAGCTTCGAATGAACAAAGGATCGATAAAAAAGTAGGGCAGTAGCCCTATCAGCGCCCCAAGCGCTGAACGTCACGGAACGGAGAATATCCATGGCGCGGGAACAAAGAGTCCCTAAGGCTGCGAATATGGAGCCTCCCATGTGAGGAGTCGGTCGAATACAAGACGAAGAAAACAGTGCGATTTAACCACATCCCGGCGCACCCCATTAAGAAACAAATCTGTGTCGGGGTAGAGCCGTGGATGGCGGCAGAAGTGCACCATCTTAGTCTTGGCCAAAGAAAACCGAAACCTGTGCACTTCGGCATAGCGAGAGACGCGGTTCAATGCCTGTTGGAGTCCACACTCCAGAGTTGGCATCTGGGCCGCGCCAAAAGAGATCGAAAGGTCGTCCAAGTAGAGCGTAGCGAGAACATCTTCCGACAGCACCGAGGTGATGCCGTTGATGCTCAGGGCAAAGAGTGTGACACTGAGGACACTTCCCTGCGGGACACCCTCTTCCTGCTCCTTTGGGCCGGAGAGGGTTCCCCCCACCCGTACGCGGAATCGACGATCTCGCAAAAATTCAGATATAAACATTGGTAGGCGTCCCCTCGCCCCCATCGTGTGGAGGGTCTCCATAATACTGTATCGCCATGCGGTATCATAGGCCTTCTCCAGATCGAAAAACACCGTGGCGTAGTGCTGTCTACGAAGGAAAGCCTCGCAGACGCCATTTTGAAGTCGGAGCAGAGCATCCGACGTGGAGTGGAACTTGCGGAAGCTGCACTGTGCAGAACACAGATGGCCTCCGCTGTTCAGGAAAAAGGCTAATCTAACATTTACCAATTTCTCCATCAACTTGCACACTCAAGAGGTTAGAGAGATTGGGAGGAAACCGGCCGGAGTAGTGATCTCTCCCCGGTTTGCGAAAGGCGAGCACAGTGGCGATTCGCCAGGAATCTGGGAGGAGACCCTCCACTCAGATCCTGTTGAACAAATCTAACAGAAAGGCCATGCCTCGCTCACCTAGGTGTCGAAGCATGGCGTACGGGACATCGTCCGGACCATGGGCGGTGTCCGCGCACGAAGCAAGAGCGGAGCGCAACTCACTCACAGTAAACTTGTCGTTGAAGGGTTCTCCGCCTCTGGAGGTAAAGTCCAGCCGGCGGCCTTCCGCGAAATGACGACGTGCATTGAATGCTGGCGGAGCAGCATCCCGGCTAGAGAATGTGGAGAAAGCGGTCGCGAAGGATTCCGCCACAGGCGCGGGGTCCGAGATTGCGGTCCCATTATCCTGGAGGACGGGTCCTGCGAGAACTTGCCCTGAATCCTTTTGACTCGCTTCCACACCTCTGCTAGAGGGGTCTTCCCGTTAAGTGAAGACACGTATGCCCGCCGATAAGAGCGGCGGGCGTGCTTCGAAATATACCGGAACTTAGCCCTAGCCCGACGAAATTCAGCGACAGTGAAATCGTTCGGCCGGCGCTTATAGCGCATGTAGGCATAATGCTTCTGTTTGAGGGCCGTCTCACACTCGGCCGACCACCATGGGAGTGGTCGGCGTGCAAAACGGCCAGACGTTCTAGGAATAGTAGTCAGGCCCGCGGCGATGGGGTTGCCGGAGAAGAACTCACTGGCCTCATCTACCGACCTAAACTACTCGACCGAGATAGAGAATTCAGTCATTTCCTGAAATGCAGGCCAACGAGCCCGCGCCAAGCACCACCGAGGTGGGCTCTCAGGCGGCAGTTGCCCTGAAAATGATATTTGAATGGGAAAATGATCACTACCATGGAGGTCATCGACCAGCCCCCAATCAAAATCAGGCTGTGCATCCAAAGAGCACAAAGATAGGTCAAGGCAAGAAAATGAGGCGGTTCTCGGACAGTGATGAGTAAACTCATCCACATTTAGGACACCCATCTCAAGCTCTTCGATCAGATCGGCAAGGACTTGTCCCCTGGGATTTATTGAGTAATCTCCCCAGAGAGAATGCCTGCTGTTCAGATCTCTAAGCAAGAGAAAGGGCCTCGGAAACCGAGCCACGGCGCGGCGGAAGTCCCCACCTTCGAAGTCAGCTGATGGTGGAATGTACGCAGAAATGATAGTATACTTCTTATCCAGGTTAAGCTGTACAGCTACTGCCTGAAAGGAGGTATCTAAAGTGAAAGGAAGAATGGAGACATCATGCCGGGTGTAAACTGCGCATCCCCCAGCCCTGCAATCGAGCGGGGGTGGGGGCGCAAGACCCTTATACCCCGAGAGGATGGGCAGGGGGCACGCGGCTAGCATGGTCTCCTGCAGAAAAATAAAGAACGGACGAGACGAGCCTACGCAGCTCCTCCCAGTTGGCCCAAAGTCCACGGCAATTCCATTGAAGGAATATGCCCTCCAGGCCTAGCTCGGAGGAGACGCGGGGGCCCTCTTCGAACAAAAGACCCTCACGGGAATGGCCGTACGCTTCCCGGAGGCAGAACCCCGGGCGCTGTTGGCCGGACAAAGCGCTGTCGCCTTCGAGGACTTATTGGGGGAGGTTGGGCTCGCCATGCGAGTCTTTTCCTCCCTCCGCCTCGAAACCTTAGGCGGGCGTTGCGGCTTCGGAGGCGAGGGGCCCTCTTTTCGAGGAACCACCATCTCCGAGCCACTTAGCCCACCACTAGGCGTGGGCAAAGGAGCCGAAGCTCCTTTGTTGCTGTCCTTTCGGGGGCCAGCTTTAGGAACCCCGGAAGATGGACTGGCGACCAACTTTAGGTGTGTTGCCTCCTGTGAGTCTTACGACTCGGTGGAGGCACGTGGCCGTTTCGCCTTACGGGAAACGGTCACGCTGGGGGAAGAGGGGGGAGCCCTGGTTTTTACTGGGGCTGGGTATGAACCCCTTTTGCCACCAGCTTTATCAGGGAAGGGCCCGGGCTGAATAGAGCCCGCAGAAGGGCTCCGAATGGGCGCGGAAACAACCTTGCTCATTGGCCTGGAGCAAAGGGTGTCTTTCTAGCCATTTAGGCATAAGACCTCCCAGGCAGAGCCAGGCACGCCAGGACCAAGTCCTTAGCCTCGCGGAATGAGAGTCGATCCTGGGCCTGAATGGCCAGGATTTCTTTCTCAACGAGATATGCACCACATTACTTCGAAGAAGCAGGGTGCGGCTCTCTGCAATTGACACACTTGGCCACACACGATTTAGACTTATTGTGTGCTGCCTTGGAGCAATTTACACAGACTTCAGGTGACCATGACTTTGCACGTCTACAAGAACGAATCGTATGGCCGAAGCGGTGACAGTAATAGCACCTCCGCGGCAGTGGCACGAATGCCTTCAAGCGGTAGCAGTACCAACCGGCATGCACCAACTCAGGGAGTTTGTCACAGTCAAACATGATGAAGAGTGTAGCGGTGGGTCTCGAGGCCCCTCCCTGTTTTCTCATCACACATTCAACCTTGACTGCCCCATGGTCGGCCAGCTCTAAGGTGATGCCCTCTATGGAGTAGTCAATGAGTTCCTTCACATAAACTACTCCTTTCACAAAGTTCATGGTAGAGTGCGGTGTCACACTCACCGGGGTGCCATGAAGTGTCTGAAGAGCACTTATCCTGGCCGCCTCGGTGGGATTCGCCGCATTTGCCAGAAGGCTCCCATCAAAGAAACCGGTCAACTTCGGCTCTCTACCAATTGCACTAGCTAATGCTCTCCTCTGATGGATCATGTTGCCCTTGGCCAACATGGTGCCATCAATGGGGGGAATAATGAGGAAGCGTTTGAAGCCAGCGGGCTCGAAAACGCCAGGTAGTCTCTGAATGAGGGGCTCCGATGTTATCGAGGCTCCGCTCTGTGCACTTTTGGTCTTAGTCATAGTCAAGGGCTCCGCACACAGGGGATGCAGAGGGGCCGGATGTGCCAATCTTGGCTTGGTCGCTTGCCAACATGGCAGTAGACCCATCCATCCCCGCAGCCCCCACGGATGGAGAGGAGCCCTGAGTCATCTTAGTATTTTTTTTGTTCTTTTTCATTTTTGAAGAGGAGGGCGGAGAATGAACCCGCTTCTCCCCTCCGCCGGCAGAAGCCCCTAGGCCAGATGGACCGGCCTCAGCCAGGTCTTTCTCTGAAATGAACAAGGTCCTGGTGGTTGCAGCGGCACCGGTTGGAGGAGATCCCTCCCCTCCTTGTACTGTCTTGGAGACCCCAGCCATTTGAGGAGGACCTTGCAGAGGGGCGGATTCGGGTTCTGGCTTGGTGCCAAGCCCGGATTCCCCCCTATGGAAGGCCCTACCGTCTGAGGCTGGGTTGCCTCAAGGACCATGTCTATCACAGGAGGGGCCTCCAGTTGGCCATCCTCTCCCAGGATATCGCAAGTCACGTTGGCAGCATCACCAATCATGTGTGGGGAGGCACAGGCCTTGACCCGGCAAGGTTCAATATTCTTGCTAGCAGGTCTTTTGAGGGAAGCGACTGAAGGAGCCTGGCTTCCTCTCCCCCCTAATGGGGTTTGCCCTAACGAGCCACTTCAATGGGGAGCGGTCGGCAATGGGCTGCCTGCTGGCTTTCTTGGCAGTCCCCTTGGAAAGAAAAGAGGGGACTGCCGCTGGAAAAAGAGAGGTGCCCAAAAGCACCTCCAGAGAAGGGGGTGAGAGGGAGTCCCCTAAACCTGTAGTCGTAGGAGAGGAGTAAGCCTCCTCTCCGGTTAAAGAAATATGGAGGGTCCCCTGCGCAAGCACAGGGGTGGGGACCTCCATTTTTTCTGTGGAGCTGCCCGAGGGCGACCCCGTCGATGGAACAGGGAAAGTTGAGGGTTGTTTTTTTTTAGTTTTTCATCTATGGGCATGGTGACCCTATTTTTTCCACGGGATGCAATAGCACATCACCCCTCGCAGTAGCCCGCTCTGCAAGGGGTGCTTACGGGCCTGGCAGAGCCAGGTGCCTCCATTTAAGGCCACCCCTCCTGCCTGGTGATCTGGCAGCCCTTCAGCATGGCGGCTCCACCTTGGCCACGGCGTAAAATCAAGGATAGATGGTGAAGTGAGAAGGAAAAGGGATGTGAGGAAGGTAAGGGTTGAGATGAAGCAGGTTGTTAAAAAACCACCATCCTGAACCGGAGCTCAGGGGTTTGGGAACGTTGTCCCCTCCCCCCTCAGCCCCGATCTGGGACGGCTGGCTGAGAAGGTCAGCATCTACCCTACGAAATTAAAGGCTGACCAGAGAAAATTGTGGGAGAGGTTGTATGAAAAGCGAGGAAACAAGTGTTTTGAAGGAAGGAGAAGCTAAGCTGGGGTCGGACGGGGTGCTGAGTCCCATCAGCATGGCAAATCACTGCACCCCTTACAGGGTCAGAAAGTAATAACAGTTAGACTCGTGGCAGACCCACCATGAATGATGAAAGGGAGGGGGGCGTGCGGCATCAAGTGTTGCCTGTTGTGACATGTTTGAACTTGTCGCCACTTGGCTGGGTTACATTTTCTCTTTGCGCTGTGTGATTGCGTCATTGTTAGTTTC
Source organism: Ceratothoa steindachneri (assembly GCA_963969495.1). NCBI lineage: Eukaryota > Metazoa > Arthropoda > Malacostraca > Isopoda > Cymothoidae > Ceratothoa > Ceratothoa steindachneri. The sequence goes on from OZ018337.1 coordinate 49,847,125, forward strand.
ACCCTCTAACTGGAAACATTGCTTTCTCAAAAGAAGGTTGCAAGTTCTACATGTTCATTAGGTGAAAACTCAGGAAAAGAGGAATGGAGATCAGATGGGAATTATTGCAACCCCCCCCCCCCCCCAGTCTACTCCATCACTGGAAACTTTCGCCCACTAGATTCAAGCTTTTGCATCTAGAAAAACTCAGCTGGAAGATGATCATCAGTCTGGATGCCCTTGGACATCCATGACTGAAGTAACAAAGGTCTGTGCCCAGGCCATCATTAATGAAAATCCCACTGTTACTCTTTGATTTTTATCTTTGGAGCTTGGTGTCAGTTATGGGAGTGCACATGAACACTTAGGACTGAGAGGAAGAAGTGTGTTCGATGGATACCCCATTTGCTAACAGAAGAGCGAATGGGTGTGGATTTGTCATTTCTGGCTGGCTGAATTCGAACCAAATGGTTCAAAACAGTTCTCAGATGTTGCTACCGGATTTCTTTCTTCACCACCAAAGACAAGCAGTCCAACATGATGTGGTTGAGTAATGAAGAGCCTCAACCTCAGATTTTGAAAGAAGGATTTGGCAGCAGGAAATGCCTTTTCGCCATCTTCTTCAATTCTCAAGAACCAATGTGTGTGGATGTGGTGCTTCAACAGTCTATTACACAGCCAAGTACTACACTTAGCAAGTCCTTCCTTGAGCCCTGGAACATCAGGCCAAGGCCACACCAACCCACCGCCGATTGCATCTTTTGCTGCACCCCACAAAGCACACCGGACTGTTCAATACCTGGAGCAGCAGAGGATCACACTACTCACCTGACCTTGCTCCCTGTGATTTTTGTTTGTTTCCTAGATCAAGAGTGCAACTGCAGGGAAGTAATTTCATCCTATCTAAGACCTGGCACAAACAGTCAATTCAGTAGTATGAGGTATATCAGTTTCGGAGTACCGTGACTGCTTTATGAAGTGGTGAAGGGGGATAGAACACTGCCTAGAGGCAGGAGCGGAGTACTTTGAAGGAATGTAGACGACTGTTTGGATTTACCTCTGTTCTACTACCAAAATTTACGGTCTCACTGTCATTACTTTCTGATCACCCTTCATATTGCAACCAGCTTGGCCATGAAGACAGACACAGTGCCTGGTAAAGCCCTGCAGACTTAAAAAAGAGGAGAGAGAGTGGAAACTGCGCCTTACTCCTGAAACTTGGAGCCATCCATATATACTGGCACAGATCCGGGGAGACACAAAGTGTGCTCTTAAAAGAGCAAATGCAATACTCATGGTGCTGTAGAAGCTTTGGGAGCAGAGGCGTGGCCAAAAATAGTCAAAGGTGGTACCCTCCACAGTGGCCTCCTGGGCAAAACCAGAGGCACCGCCAGACCAAGAGGTATATTGAGCTCTCAAAGAGTTTCCTAGCCCTAAACCCAAAGGGCTTAGGATATGACTGGCATCTCTTGGAGGCATAGATAGGCACTGTCGAGATCGGCTGTGGATACAGTGAGAGCCGTGGTGACTTAGGGAGGTGCCAGGCTCACACCTACTAGCACATAATGAACTATGCATGGCAAGGAGTGAGTGGCATCTCCCCAGCATCGACAAATAGGTTCTCAATGGATGGGGCATGTGGGAGTGTTGTCTCTTCTGGCATTTAGGAGATGGTTTGGAATGAAAGACAGGTTGTGTGTTAGTGTGTGGAATTCTTTGGGGGGGGGCCCTGGAATATTGAGGTTTTGAGTTTGTTTTGCAGGGGATGATTTGGGTCTTGCATATAGTAGCAGGATATAATAATACAGTAAACCCTTGATATAACAAACGATATGTGGCGGGGTCGTTCGTTAAAGCCGAAAGTCTGTTAAACCTGATGGGCGTTAAAAGCAATGGAAATAATGAACCAAGTTCATTATGGATATGTAATATGTATGTAATTACTAATAAAGTTAAGTGGACTACACAACATAGTATTGATATGAACCTTGCACTGTAGGAGACATGACACGCCAACACTCACTCAGGCTGGTCATAACACTTGCCCATTAAACCCGATGGAGTACGGCCAGGAAATTTGGTTGGTTATATCCCAAATTCGTTATATTGAGGGTTTACTGTAATAGGTATTTTTAATGCGCCCTTCAAGGTTGTTAGCCCTCCCAGAGCACAGGAGATTTAGCTAATTGGAATCAGGATTCATAAGGTGTTGGGAAACTGCGTTCCATAAAGTTTGGTGCTATAGCCAAGACAAGGGTCAAGGGGGTGAATGTATTACTTGTGGATATGGGTGAGGAAATCCCTGTCGCTAGGATAGTACAATCAAAAGAGAGAGAGAATTGAATATTTGAAATAATATAAGTAATAGTTTGGGGTGTATACCTTTTATCATAAAATTATACATGTGTATTATAGCCTTTTGCCAGTCTCTGTATCTCAAGCAAAGAAAAACATTTTTATTATAGTTTTTATGGCTAATTCACCACACCTGAAATATATCTTACATAAGGGTTACAGTTTAATGAGGACTTCAAACATAGGCGTTGAAAATAAACCTAAAATGTCACAATGTAGGCTCTTTAATTCAGGCCTAGTGTGATATAAATAAAATCAGTCAGTCAATAAGCACAGGTAGCAATAGTAGTAGTTTGCCAACCTTCCATTATCTAGGTGGATCCCGACCGGATAGATAATGAAATAGACATAAAGGTCAGTATAACAATCGCTGGTGAGCAAAAGGGCAACAGTCCTCTTTGGGGAGGTGTGTCAGAAAGAATTATGTTTTGACACCAAACAACGTTCAGGTGGAAACTTCATCACACCGGGGGAGAGAGATTGTTCTGCATCAGAGGTATATGGATATAGATACCCATCAGCAGGATTCCTCAGAACAGTGTGTGTGTGGGTGTTGTGATGTGAAGACAGGAGAGGAAAGAAAGCAAAGGTAAATATTAATATACTGTAGATGGAAACCATGAATGAAAAGGATTTAGCAATCAAATGGGTTACCTTTGTGAAAACAAAAACATAAGTATAAATAATAAGAGCCAAATATCAGAAATATATATTTTTAGAACATTGCAGCAAAAGAGTACTCACCAAGTTTAACACTCAAGGAATCTGTGTTCCTTAGCTTCATATCAACCTTTCTCCAGCTACTTAGAACAGGGTTCTTTTCATCCCCAAGCCGCTGCTTCTCATCCATTAATTCTTGTTTTGCATCAGTGGCGACTTGCAACTCATTGTGAAAGAGCTTTGCTTGGTCTTTCATTCCTTTTAATCCTTCAAGTTTGTCTCTTAAGCTTTTCACACCTGCATATATATATATACATATATATAAAGTGTAACAAGGTATTTTATTCAAACCAAATTTCTAACAAGTGGTTTTGTCTTGTTATTAATGCCAAGACAATGTTTTAAAACAATAAATATAAATGAAGTAACTAATATAACACTTTCTCCTTTGACAATTTGAGCAGCATGCAAGACAACACTGCAGGTCAGTTTTTCTTAAGATAGGCCACAAATTTCTATTAAAGTGGCAACATTTTTGGAAAAACAGGTTCATATAGGAAACATTGAATTAAAGGGAAATGAAAATGTGTGGAAGAGACATAAACTGCCAAAAAAGGAGAGGTACTAGCGACCAAGATGGCAAATATCTCCCTGGCAGGCACCTAAATGGTGAAAATGTATAATCTAAACTTTTCTCCCTATAAATCAGATATCTCACAAACCAGAAAATCTATTAAAACAACCAGAAACTGAAAATAAGACAACAAAGGTCATTAAAAAACATTAAACAACAATAAATAGAAGAATGGCAAACCTTCCTAGAACAGCTAAATCCCAAAACATATGCAGGGTAGTCAAAAGGTTTGCAGAAAACATCTGATTTTATGTGTCGAGTTGTTTACAACCAAACCAGGTCAAACCTGTCATTTAGACCTTGCCTCAATATCATATAACTGCATTCATTCACTTGGTATTGAACTGTGCAGATGCACTTAAAATAACATCTTTTTCTGAAACTTAATTAGAAGCGAATGAGACAGCCATAGTCTTACTCTGATATTGCCCCATCTACAACAGCCCTGATCTTGCTCTGGTTTTATCCTGATCTTGACCCATCTACAAAAGCCCTGTTTTTACCCTGACCTTGACCCATCTACACCCTGTGCCACGCTATTAGCTTCACTCATTTCTTTAATGTTTTAGGTGTTTATACTTTGCAAAGTTTCTGGAACTTATGTAGCCAATGCCTCTTCATATGGCAACACTTCCATCCTAACTTCATTTGAGTCCCTGACCTCTTTGATGAGTTATAGCATGTAACGTGATCTTCAGGTACACCCCACTATTAGTTGCTGAACGATTTTTGGAGAATGAGAAAGGCTAAGGGTCTCACTGAGGCTGCAAAAACTATGATAGTGAAAGAAATTGCAAAGGGAACTCCTCGTAAAGTTATAGCCAACTCCATCAGCTGCCATGTTGACACTGTGAAGCTATTTTTTAGCCGACCCATCACCAAGGAAAACACAGTCAGACTCTGGTGTCTTGAAGACCGTATCTATCAGGGATGTGAAGAGGCAGCTGTTGAAGAAGCAAGAACAAACCTTGAAAGCAATTTTTGCTGAAGCAAATCTGCCAGAAGTATCAAAATCAATGAGATGCCAGTTGCTGAGACATGGGAAAAAGCATTACACGTGAAAAACAACCTCCTCTGACACCCAGACATAAGGAATTGCAGATGAAATGGGCGCAAAAGCACATGAAGATGGTAATATTCACTGATGAGAGCAGAGCAACTCTGGACAGGCCTAACGGATGGGGTAAAGGTTGGGTTGGAAAAGGCCAAAGCGTCACATCCATTTTCATCGCCAACAGGGTGGAGGAGGTGTAATGATATGGGCAGGAATAGTTGGAAATGAACTTATTTTCCCTGTTCAATTGGCTGATGGAGTAAAAATAACTTCTGTGTCCTATTGCCAGCTTTGCTTCCATGGCTGCAAGACATACCACTGCCCTGTCTCACTCTGCAAAGGCAAGGCAACACAAGCATGCTTGTCATCGATGGGACTCAAAGGTAACCGTTTGATGGTATGGCCACCTTGCACTCCCGATTTGAGCCCTATGGAAAACTTATGGGGGATTCTGAAGCAGGATATTTACAAGGATAGGAAGAAGTACACTTCAAAAGAAGATTTGTGGAAAGCAATTGAGACATCTGCATGCACAATTCCTTGCTCCAAAATAAAAAAAAGACTGAATCTGTTAAAAAGAGAATTGTGTTTTAAAGAAGAAAGGATCTTATGTAAAGTATAAGTATTTATTTAAGGTTTGGGGGTTGTGTTCCCTCATCCTTTGGAAGCATCCCAGTTCTTACGAATTGCCCTTTCCAACCTCAGACAGAGCAGCTCCCTTGTTGCTACTGTCCTTCCAGGGAAGAGAATTCAAAGAAGTGGTTTTACCAGGACCTTCGTTGGTTGGGTTTTACATCCTCAAAGTCTAATGACTGGAGGCACGTGGGTGCTTCATTTTGTGTGAGGCCCTCATGCAGGTAGAGGGGGAGCAGTTTTGCCTGGAGTAAGGCTTGAGCTCTTATAGCTTCCAGAAATATTTGAGTGGTGCTTGAGGGAGGCAGAACCCACAAAAGGGATCCTTACAGGCACAGGAGCTACTGCACTCAGAGGCCTGTAAAGGCCAAGAGCGGAAGGTGCTTTTTAACTTAAGCATAGGAAGTGCCTGGCTGCACAGAATGTGACAGGACCAAGTCCTTAGCCTTTCTCAAGGAAATTCAGTGAACAGCCTGGATGGTTAAGACTATTTCAAACAAATTGCAATGTTTAGAAGAAGCTGTGGGTTATCTGCAACCATTCACACACTTGGCCTAACACAAAACATCTTTATTACTGTATACAGCCTTGAATCAGTTTGCCTGACTTAGCACATCTAGATTATTTATGTGGCTGAAGCGGTGGCAATGATAATACCTCCACAGTAATGGACATTGATGCCTTCACATGATAGCAGTATCAGCCAGCACACACCAACTCAGGGAGACTACATAAGGTGAAAGTAACAAAGGGTTTAGGGGTGGGTCTCAAGACCACTGAGTAGGATACTCTGGGACATACTGAGAAACGGGAGACCCTTGGTTCCCTACCGAGGAATGCAGCTGGGCCCTTGTGCCGATGGAACATGGGCCATCTTTCAGACAAGTTTGTCCTATCAGTTGCGCATATGTTCAATAATCATGACGTGAGTGAGGTGGAGGACCCACCAGCAACCTCTTAATAATCAATCCCAAGGTCCCTGAGGCTCCACCCTCCTTGGGGATGGGGGTATTTTCCACCTTTTTCCTCTCCCGACATGAGGCCAGATAGACTTGCCTCAACCTAGTCCTTTGTCAAGATAACAAAGGACCCATCTGCACTAGCCCCCCACCCCCAAACCACCCTGGAAGAAGAGCTTTTTTTCTGCCTGTTACTTGGGGAAGGGGGGATTCCACTGCCCTCAGCAGAGCACTGCCCAGGAGCAGTGTCAAATCTGGAGGTGGTATGCACTGGGCCTTATCCACCCACAGGGAGAGTGGGCTTCCTGGGGTAGCAGGGTCACCTTAGCTCCACTTTTGGGGCCCACCCTTCTCATCTCAGGGGAGGCCTCAATGGGGCTATCCCCTTCAGGGCTTCGGGGTCTAATTCGGAAACTGCATTATTTTTTAATGAGCCCATCTGGCGACTGCCTACTAGGGCAAAAGCTGCCTTAATCACATTACAGCCTAATACTAGGCATGATTAAAAAACAAACAACAAAAAATATAGCTCCCAAAATAAATAAAAATAAAACAAAAACAAAGGCAAAGAAAAAAGCAAGAAGAAAAAGGAAGCACACTCTAGTGTCAGAACAAGCAACCAACAACAAAGAGTCAAATAAAATGGACAAAAAGACACATAATCCACAAGTCTGTATACACTAACCCACCCTGAGGATTCAGGACTTGCAGCAATTGAGGTTGTCACAGTGGGACAACCAATGCTTTTGATTTTTTTTTTTTGGATTAAGGGGCTATCTGGCGACTGCCGACTTAGGCATAAGTTGCCGTAAACAAAAAGCCTAGTTCTAGGCTACTTCAAAATAATTCAACAGGAAACAACAATAAAAAGAAATAACAATAACAAAGCAATAACAAAAACAACAACAACAATAAAACCGGGTTAAATGAAAGGGAGAAGGCCGGCCTCCCCCCAAAAGTCAATAAGTCCACCAGTCATGGTGCACACACTCGTCCCGAGTACAAGGGACAGGCAGTAGCGACCCCGCCCATCCCGGTACCGAGACAGGTATCGTGCGCGAAGATCACCCAGACTAGGACATTCAACAAGAATATGCCGAACAGTCTGGGGGACGACGCAGTCGTTGCAATAGGGCGCATGAGAGCGCTCCATCAAGTAGCGATGCGTCACACGAGTGTGTCCGATTCGAAGACGACAGAAAGCAACCTGAAGCCGCCGCGGCATTGGGGGATAGGTCCATGGGAACAGTCGCGGCGCAATGGCACGCAACTTTAAGTTCCCTTCGACCGTCTCCCATCTTCTTTGCCAAGCAGTCCGAAGAGCTGCCCGTATTCCTGCCATGTAGTGGGTGTGAGGAAGAGCGAAACGCTGGTCCGGTCGCAGAGTCTTCGCGGACTCTTTGGCACCCTCATTCCCCACAATTCCTACATGTCCAGGAACCCAGCAGAAGATAATTTCGACATCTGCCCGGCTCGCCATAACCGTGGCGTCACGGATATCGCGAACCAGGGGATGCGGAGATTCCAATGCCCCGAGAGCACTCAGGGCGCTTTGTGAGTCGCTATAGATCACAATCCGGTCTCCGAACCGGGCACGTGGCGTAATCTCCCGTACCGAGTGGTGTATTGCCACCAGCTCGGCCGTGAAGACAGACGCAGCGCCTGGTAGAGCCCCGCTGACTTCAAACAGAGGGGATACGGCGTGGAAGCCGACCCCCTCTTGGGACTTGGAGCCATCCGTATACACTGACACGGTTCCAGCGTGACACGATGTGTGCTCCAAAAAGGTCGAACGCAATACTCCCGGCGCAGTACAAGCTTTGGGAGCAGAGGCGTGGCGACAAATAGCCAAATGTGGTACCCTCTAGGGTGGCGTCCTGGGCAAAACCAGGGGCGCCACCGGCCCGAGAGCGATATCTACCTCTCGAAGGAGTTTCCTGGCCCTAAACCCAAAGGCTTAGGGTATGACTGGCGTCTCTCGACGGCAAAGGCACCATCGAGATCAGCTGCGGATGCAGTGAGAGCTGTTGGCGACTGAGGGAGGCGCCGGGCTCGCGCGTACAGTCGAGTGATACACTGCACGCGGCGCAGAGCGAGTGGCATCTCCCCAGCATCGACCAACAGGCTCTCAATGGGGAAAGTGCGGAAGGCACCGGTCGCAAGGCGAAGGCCGGTGTGGTGGATCGAATCCACCTTCCGCAATAAACGCTCGGCTGCGGATGCATAAAACTCGCATCCGTAGTCGAGCTTCGAACGAACAAAGGATTAATAAAAAAGTAAGGCAGTAGCCCTATCAGCGCCCCAAGCGCTGAACGTCACGGAACGGAGAATGTCCATGGCGCAGGTACAACAGACCCTAAGGCTGCGAATATGAACCTCCCAGGTGAGGCGTCGGTCGAATACAAGACCAAGGAAACGGTGCGACTCAACCACATCCAGGCGCACCCCATTAAGAAACAAATCTGGGTCGGGGTGAAGCCGTGGATGGCGGCAGAAGTGCACCCCCTTAGTCTTGGCCAAAGAAAACCGAAACCTGTGCGCTTCGGCATAGCGAGAGACGCGGTTCAATGCCTGTTGGAGTCCACGCTCCAGAGTTGGCATCTGGGCCGCGCCAAAAGAGATCGAAAGGTCGTCCACGTAGAGCGTAGCGAGAACATCTTCCGGCAGCACCGAGGTGATGCCGTTGATGCTCAGGGCAAAGAGTGTGACACTGAGGACACTTCCCTGCGGGACACCCTCTTCCTGCTCCTTTGGGCCGGAGAGGGCTCCCCCCACCCGTACGCGGAATCGACGATCTCGCAAAAATTCAGATATAAAAATTGGGAGGCGTCCCCTCGCCCCCATCGTGTGGAGAGTCTCCATGATACCGTGCCACCATGCGGTATCATAGGCCTTCTCCAGATCGAAAAACACCGTGGCGTAGTGCTGTCTACGAAGGAAAGCCTCGCAGACGGCATTTTCCAGTCGGAGCAGAGCATCCGACGTGGAGTGGACCTTGCGGAAGCCGCCCTGTGCGAAAGACAGATGGCCTCCGCTGTCCAGGAAAAAGGCTAATCTAACATTTACCAATTTCTCCATCAACTTGCACACGCAAGAGGTTAGAGAGATTGGGCGGAAACCGGTCGGAGTAGAGTGATCTCTCCCCGGTTTGCGAAAGGCAAGCACAGTAGCGATTCGCCAGGAGTCTGGGAGAAGACCTTCCACCCAGATCCTGTTGAACAAATCTAACAGAAAGGCCATGCCTCGCTCACCTAGATGTCGAAGCATGGCGTACGGGACATCGTCCGAACCATGGGCGGTGTCCGCGCACGAAGCGAGAGCGGAACGCAACTCGCTTACAGTAAACTTGTCGTTGAAGGGTTCTCCGCCTCTGGAGGTAAAGTCCAGCCGGCGGCCTTCCGCGACATCACGACGTGCATTGAATGCTGGCGGAGCAGCATCACGGCTAGAGAATGCAGAAAAAGCGGTCGCGAAGGATTCCGCCACGGACGCGGGGTCCGAGATTGCGGTCCCATTCTCCTGGAGAACGGGAGGGGGGTCCTGCGAGAACTTGCCCCGAATCCTTTTGACTCGCTTCCACACCTCAGCTAAAGGGGTCTTCCGGTTAAGTGAAGACACGTATGCCCGCCAAGAAGAGCGGCGGGCGTGCTTCGAAATATACCGGAACCTAGCCCTAGCCCGACAAAATTCAGCGACAGTGAAATCGTTCGGCCGGCGCTTATAGCGCATGTAGGCATAACGCTTCTGTTTGAGGGCCGTCTCACACTCGGCCGACCACCATGGGAGTGGTCGGCGTGCAAAACGGCCAGACGTCCTAGGATTAGTAGTCAGGCCCACGGCGATGAGGTTGCCGGAGAAGAAGTCAACGGCCTCATCTACCGACCTAAACTCCTCGACCGAGATAGAGAATTCAGTCATTTCCTGAAATGCAGGCCACCGCGCCCGCGCCAAGTACCACTGAGGTGGTCTCTCAGGCGGCAGTTGCCCTGAAAATGATATTTGAATGGGAAAGTGATCACTACCATGGAGGTCATCGACCACCCCCAATCAAAATCAGGCTGTGCATCCCAAGAGCACAAAGATAGGTCAAGGCAAGAAAATGAAGCGGTTCTCGGACAGTGATGCGTAAACTCATCCACGTTTAGGACACCCATCTCAAGCTCTTCGATCAGATCGGCAAGGACTTGTCCCCTGGGATTTATGGAGTAATCTCCCCAGAGAGGATGCCTGCCGTTCAGATCTCCAAGCAAGAGATAGGGCCTCGGCAACCGTGCCACGACGTGGCGGAAGTCCCCCGCGTCGAAGTCAACTGACGGTGGAATGTACGCAGAAATGATAGTATACTTCCTATCCAGGTGCAGCTGCACAGCCACTGCCTGAAAGGAGGTATCTAAAGAGAAAGGAAGAACGGAGACATCATGCTGGGTGTAAACCGCGCATCCCCCAGCTCGGCCATCCCGCAGTGGTGGGGTCGCAAGACCCTTGTACCCCGGGAGGGCGGGCAGGGGGCACGCGCCTAGCATGGTCTCCTGCAAAAAGATAGCTAACGGGGAGCGGGACGAGACGAGCCTCCGCAGCTCCTCCCAGCTGGCCCGGAGTCCACGGCAATTCCATTAAAGGAATATGCCCTCCAGGCCTAGCTCGGAGATGCATGTTACCCCTCACAAACACCAGCTGTTCAAAGTTCATGTTGCTCAGGCTGAACCTCTTTGCCCGCAAAATATCTCCTACTGAGCTAAACAGCTTCTCCACAGCAGCTGAGCTAGGAAGAGGAGTATTGTATTTTTTAAAGAGGTCCAGCCATTCATCCCCATAGTGGGTGGGGAATGTTGCCCCTTAGTGAATGTCATCTTTGTTGTTTCCATTGAAAACATTTTGAAAAAAAAATATCATTTTGTAATGCTTTAAAATTTGGGGCGGTGAGTTCCTCTTACTTGTGTTCCTAAAAAGGTGGTGCGTACATACGCAAGAATGCACTTGCCCAGCTCTGGTAATGGAATATGCAAGCCCTGTTTAAGTCCCTATCCTCTAAGATCCCTCAACACTTTCCAGACCATACAAAAGAAAGCTCTAAAAACAATCACACAGACTGCACAGCCACTACACCCACAGACAACATACACCCTGTAACTAAAGTTCTCAAGGTAAAGGATTATTTTAACAGAGGCACACAAATAATAGCTGCAGTCTAAAATCCTACAACACTTTCACAAATAAACATTAAAACAACACTTAGAGTGATACCTTGACTTATGAGTTTAATTCATTCTGTGACTGAGCTCATAACTCAATTTGCTCGTATATCAAAGCAGTTCTCCCCATTGAAATTAATGGAAAGGCTATTAATCAGTTCCAGCCCACCAAAAACCACACCCAAATTCAATAGTACAAGTTTTTAAATAAGAAAAATGTACTTTTAAATAGCAAATAACAGTGGAGAACAAATTTCAACTTTTTTGTTTATTGACTTAGATTTGACAGTTAATTATACGTAATTTTGGTGTGCTGAGTACAAATATTTACTCTGTTTTGCTCTATCAGGTCCTGAAGTTGCACATTAAAATTATAATTATCTATTAGTACCTATTTAAACCGTTTGTTTTTATATTTCAGATTTTTTCCAACCCACCAAAAACCACGCCAATTTTTTTTAGTACAAGTTTTTAAATAAGAAAAATGTACTTTTAAATAGCAAATAATTAATGCCTAAGAAAAAATAATCTGGTTTTATTAAGCATACATTACCTTGAAGATCAGACAGATGCTGGCGGAGGTTGGGGGTAGTCTTTCATTTTGTGTTCTATCTCTAATGTACTTCCTACACTTTATTGCTATTAATTAAAAGCTATTTTTTCCTTTTTTCACTTCTTAATCTTGTTCACCACTGATTTTTTTTCTCTTTCGCCACACTTTCCTTGCTTTCACTTGCAGGGCGTTTCAATAAAAACCTGTCCACTGAGGTTTGTTCCTTCCTCCCTTTCAAAATGTTTTGAAAATGAGTGAGGCAAGTGTCGTTACATAGTGCCAATGCACAACCTGTTGCAATTTTTTCAGGGTGTTTCTTTTTGATAAAGTTTGAAAGTTTCTCCCACATTCTCAACATTTCCTTAATCTCACTTGTAAGGATAACCTACTCCATGTTAATTTCCTGTAAAACCTCTGTATGCAGCTGCTGCTGTAGCTCCTTTAACTCCTCCATTGTCAGTTCTTTGTTGTGCTCCTCAACGAGGTAGTTAATGTCTCCTTCATCCACCTGCAGGCCCATGGACTTTCCGAGGGACACAATCTCCTCCACCACTATTACCTCAGGTTCAAATCCTTTGAAGTCCCTTTTGGACACAGCTTCTTCCACACATAGTTTAAGGTCCTCTTTGTAACAACCTGCCAGGCTATGTCAATAATTCTGAGGCACATTACGATATTGTAGTGCTCCTTCAGAAACTCTTGAATGGAGAGGTTTGTGTTCTCCGTAACCTCAAAGCAGCAGTGGAACAGGTGCTTGATCAAGAGCTTCTTTAAATTTGAAATTACCTGCTGGTCTATGGGCTGCAGGATAGGGGTGGTGTTGGCTGGAAGGTAGAGGATCTTAATAAACTTGAATTCTTGAAGGATGTCATCTTCAAAGTTTGGTGGGTGTGCAGGAGCATTGTCAATGACAAGAAGGGCTTGCAGGGGTAGTTATTCTCCAAGAGATACTTCTTGACGGCAGGACCAAAGAGCAGGTTTACCTACTGCATGAAGAACTGTCTGGTGACCCATGCCTTTGGGTCTGCCCTCTACATAACCTGTAATTTTTCTTTAAGTATCTTATGAGATTTAAAGGTGCTGGGGTTTTCTGAGTGATACACAAGTAGCAGCTTAATCTTGCACATGTCATTCGCATTCGTGCACAGTGCAAGGGTTAACCTGTCCTTCATGGGTTTGTGGCCTGGCATGCTCTTCTTCTATACCGTTATATACGTCCTCCTTGGCATCTTTTTCCAGAATAGCCCTGTCTCATCACAATTAAAGACTTGCTGGAGGATGTATCCTTCAGCTTCTAGCAGTTTGGTGAAAGCTTTTTAATAAAATCCGGAGCTGCCTTCACATCTGAGCTTGATGCTTCACCATGCCAGATGACGGAGTGAATGCCAGTCCTCCTTTTAAAATTATTGAACCATCTCAGACTAGCTGTGAAAGATTCTTTCAATGCCTCATCTGTTGATGTTCCTGTTGTCTGCTGCACCAAATCCCCGTAAATGGCTTGTGCCTTCTCACAGATGATGCTCTCAGTCACAGGATCTCCTGTAAGCTGCTTCTCCTTCAACCACACCAACAACAATCTCTCCACCTCATCATGGACAGAGGTCTAGAGTTTTGAAATTATCTTAATGTTTTTGGCTGGCATTATAGCCTTAATTAACTCCTGTTTCAAAATCATGCATATCATAGATGTACTATGCTTGTACTGCCTCGTCAAGTCAATAACACGCACACCTCACTCATGTTTATCGATGATTTTATGCTTTAATTCCAGATATCATCCTTTTCTTCTTCTCACCACTGGCCTTGACATTCACTTTCTTAGGATACATGGTTAATACTGCACAGTACAATGAAATAACTACATAAAACATGATAGAAAAAGCAACAGTGATACAACAAAGCTGCTGGCACGGCAAGTTAACCACGTTCCCGAACGAGGCTAGGCGAATGTGGCGGAACGCTCACTGCGCTACCTAGTGGCAGTGTATGTGAAGCTTGGATGCTCACTTGCAACCTGTACCTCAAAGCAGAAAATCAACTGAGCAACAGCTCATATCTCGGAAAAGTCGGAAGTTGGTTCACTCGTAAATCAAGGTACTAATCTTCCACCACAGCCACTCCAAACAGGCTTCCAGAAACATATCAACCTCTACTTCACTCGATGCTCTATCCAGGCACTCTCCCAGAACACCATGCTGCCCACAAGGGCCCTTGACATCTACTTCTAAATCCCCCCCCATTGTGAGGAAAGACTCGACCTATCAAGCTGCAGTGAGGAAATAGTAGTGGTAGTACCATTTTCTAGGCTACTGTGTGAACATCACCCAGCCTTCCTAAGATACTAGAAAAGGCTGAACATGACCAAATGTAGATGCCTGTCCAGAATGCAATACAAAGTCTCACACAATCAAACAATGGATGATTGCACTGCACTCAATCATACATGCTAACAACACCATATACACTCTTTGAGGGTTCCATAAGAAAACCTGGTACAGGTCATATCCTTCCGCACGGTCTACTCAGCCAGATAGCTTGAATATGGGTTGGAAGGGCAGGTAATTTCAGTGACATCCAAACCAACTGCTGCCGACCCACTTTGTGGTGAAGTGTTAAATGTTTAAGATGAAGTTTTTAAAAGTTCCTTGCTTGGCATAGAGTTTGAAAGATTAATAAAAAGTACAAACTTAAAGAAAAAATAAATACTTACATAGTTTTTTATCCTTATGCACTTTTCGTATGGAATCTAAACACTTTATATATTTAGTTGCATTGAAGATGGCATCAAATTTATCTTTTACTTTTTTTCCTTCATCCAAAGGCCTGAAAGTTATAAAAGTTTTAACTTTCATGAATAAATGAATCAAAAGAAACGTAATATAGAAGTGCTATAAACAATGAAAAAGTTTACTTCAAAAACTTACATATCATAAGAATACCATGCTACCCACACATTAAGCAAGACACAGAAAGAATAAAAACACAGGAATAATCACATATATCATTTTTTTTTTTAAAGAGCTCATCTGGCGACTGCCTACTTGGGCATTAGTCGCCGTATTAAAAACTGCCTAGTACTAGGCTACTTTAAAATCTAATGCAATAACACACAAAAAAACAACAACAGAAATTAAAAAAAGGGAAAAGGAGATGAGTAGTAAGCAAGCTCCTGTGTCGGGCGGGGGGGGGGGGGATGTCCCCCCCCCGCGCAGGAGCGTGCAACCTATAAGGGAAAAAAACAACAAAACCAAAAAATCTGGTTAAATAATAGGGAGAAGCTGGCCTCCCCCCAAAAGTCAACAAGTCCACCAGTCAATGTGCACGCACTCGTCCCGAGTACAAGGGATAGGCGGTAGCGACCCCGCCCATCCCGGAACTGGGACAGGTAACGTGCACCAAGACTCACCCAGACTGGGACATTCGACAAGAATGTGCCAAACAGTCTGGGGGACGACGCAGTCGTCACAATAGAGAGCAGGCGAGCGCTCCATCAAATAGCAATGCGTCACACGAGTGTGTCCGATTAGGAGATGACAGAAAGCGACCTGAAGCCGTCGCGGGATTGGGGGATAGGTCCATGGGAACAGTCGCGGCGCAATGGCACGCAACTTTGAGTTCCCTTCGACCGTCTGCCATCTTCTTTGCCAAGCAGTCCGAAGAGCTGCCCGTATTCCTGCCATGTAGTCGGTGTGAGGAAGAGCGAAACGCTGGTCTGGTCTCAGAGTCCTCGCGGATTCTTTGACGCCCTCATTCCCCGCAATTCCATGTGCAGGAACCCAGCAGAAGATAATCTCGACATCTGCCCGGCTCGCCAAAACCGTGGCGTCACGGATATCGCGAACAAGGGAATGCGGAGATTCAAATGCCCCGAGTGGTGTATTGCCACCAGCTCGGCCGTGAAGACAGACGCAGCGCCTGGCAGAGCCCCGCTGACTTCAAACAGAGGGGATACGGTGTGGAAGCCGACCCCCTCTTGGGACTTGGATCCATCCGTATACACTGGCACGGTTCCAGTGTGACACGAGGTGTGCTCCAAAAAGGTCGAACGCAATGCTCTTTGCGCTGTAGAAGCTTTGGTAGCAGAGGCGTGGCGACAAATAGCCAAAGGTGGTACCCTCCAGGGTGGCGTCCTGGGCAGAACCAGGGGCACCACCATCCGAGAGCTATACCTAGCTCTCGAAGGAGTTTCCTGGCCCTAAACCCAAAGGGCTTAGGGTATGACTAGCGTCTCTCGGCGGCATAGGTACCGTCGAGATCAGCTGCGGATGCAGTGACAGCTGTTGGCGACTGAGGGAGGCACCGGGCTCGCGCGTACAGGCGAGTGATGCACTGCACGCGGCGTAGAGCGAGTGGCATCTCCTCAGAATCGACCAACAGGCTCTCAATGGGGGAAGTGCGGAATGCAGCGGTCGCAAGGCGAAGGCTGGTGTGGTGGATCGAGTCCACCTTCCGCAATAAACGCTCGGCTGGGGATGCATAAAACTCGCATCCGTAGTCGAGCTTTGAACGAACAAAGGATCGATAAAAAAGTAAGGCAGTAGCGCTATCAGCACCCGAAGCGCTAAACGTCACGGAACGGGGAATATCCATGGCGCGGGTACAAGAGACCCTAAGGATGCGAATATGAGCCTACCAAATACAAGACCAAGGAAACGGTGCGATTCAACCACTTCCAGGCACACCCCATTAAGAATTAAATCTAGGTTGGGATAGCGAGAGACGCGGTTCAATACCTGTTGGAGTGGACGCTCCAGAGTTGGCATCTGGGCCGCGCCAAAAAGAGATCGAAAGGTCGTCCACGTAGAGCGTAGCGAGAACATCTTCCGGCAGCACCGAGATGATGCCGTTGATGCTCAGGGCAAAGAGTGTGACACTGAGGACACTTCCCCGCAGGACACCCTCTTCCTGCTCCTTTGGGCCGGAGAGGGTAAACCCTCACCCGTACGCGGAATCGACTAACTCGCAAAAATTCAGATATAAAGACTGGGAGACGTCCCCTCGCCCACATCGTGTGGAGAGTCTCCATGATACCGTATCGCCATGTGGTATCATAGGCTTTCTCCAGATCTAAAAACACCGTGGCGTAGTGTTGTCTACGAAGGAAGGTCTCGCAGAAAGCATTTTCCAGTCGGAGCAGAGCATCCAACGTGGAGTGGAACTTGTGGAAGCCGCACTGTGCAAAAGACAGATGGCCTCTGCTGTCCAGGAAAAAGGCTAATCTAACATTTACCAATTTCTCCATCAACTTGCACACGCAAGAGGTTAGAGAGATTGGGCGGAAACCGGCCGGAGTAGAGTGATCTCTCCCCGGTTTGCGAAAGGCGAGCACAGTAGCGATTCGCCAGGAATCTGGGAGGAGACCCTCCACCCAGATCCTGTTGAACAAATCTAACAGAAAGGCCATGCCTCGCTCACCCAGGTGTCGAAGCATGGCGTACGGGAAATCGTCCGGACCATGGGCGGTGTCCGCGCACGAAGCATGAACGGAGCGCAACTCACTCACAGTAAACCTGTCATTGAAGGGTTCTCCGCCTCTGGAGGTAAAGTCCAGACGGCGGCTTCCCGCGACATCACGACGTGCATTGAATGCTGGCGGAGCAGCATCACGGCTAGAGAATGCGGAAAAAGCGGTCGCTAAGGATTCCGCCACGGACGCGGGGTCCGAGATTGCGGTCCCATTCTCCTGGAGAACGGGAGGGGGGTCCTGCGAGAACTTGCCCCGAATCCTTTTGACTCGCTTCCACACCTCAGCTAAAGGGGTCTTCCCGTTAAGTGAAGACACGTATGCCCGCCAAGAAGAGCGGCGGGCGTGCTTCGAAATATACCGGAACCTAGCCCTAGCCCGACGAAATTCAGCGACAGTGAAATCGTTCAGGCGGCGCTTATAGCGCATGTAGGAATATTTCGGTACTTTCCTGGTAACGACGGATTTCCCGAAGGCCAACAGTTCCGCGACGATACCTGTGGGGTTTCTTCACGCCTCCGGTGGCAGGAGCGGATTTGCACGCTGCCTTCGTGGCCAATTGTTTACGCGGAGCTTTACCTCCGGTAGACTTGTGAGCTGTTTGTTTAGTATGAGCCATGACGACAAAACAAAAATTTCTCACATATATCATAGGTGACCTCACATTTAACCAACATTTCAAAGACCATCCCCCCCAATCTCTCTTTTAATACTTCAAACACCACCCATTTCTCTTCCAGCACTTCAACCACCATCCCATCTCTCTTCCAAAACTTAAAACACCACACCATCTCTCTTCCAAAACTTAAAACACCACACCATCTCACTTTTAGCACATCAAACACGACCACCCTATTTACCTTGCAACACCACACCATCTCTCTTCCAACACTGCCCTATCTCCCTTCCAATACCACCCCATCTACTTTACAACACTTCAAACACTACCCCAGTTCTCTTCTCTTCCAACACCACCTTGTCTCCTTTCCAACAATACCCCATCTCCCAACAATTCAAACGCCACACTATCCCCCTTCCAATGCTTCAAACCACCTCATCTCCATCTCCCTACCAACACTTCAAGCACCACCTTATTTCCCTCCCAACACTTCAAACACCACATCACCCTTCCTACACTTCAAATAAAACCCTATCTCCCTTCCAATACTTAAACCACCTTATCTCGCTTCCAACACTTTGGACACCACCCTATCTCTCTCCCGACACTTTGGACATCACCCTATCTCTCTCCCGACACTTCAAACACCACCCTATCTCCCTTCCAACAGTTCAAACACCACACTATCCCTTCCAACACTTCAAACCACCCAATCTATCAACAAAGTCCTTAAGAAAGCAAATAAACTAAGTGGATTCATTGGAAGAGAGTAGACATAGAGATGGACCTATTAGTAACAATATTGAGCGACCTAAAACCTAGTCAGCAATGTTCACAAGTCATTAAGAAAGCAAATAAAATAAATGGATTCATTGGTAGTGTTCGAGTATAAGTCCAAGAATACAATCCTTACTCTCTGTAATTCCTTGGTCCATCCCATTATGGAATACTGTATTCAAGCCTGGTACCCGTATTACCAGAACGATATAGCAAAATTAGAGAGTCCAACAAAGGCTTACTAAAAGGATACCAAGTTTAAAAAACAAATCATACGAAGAGCGACTTAGAGAACAAAATCTATTTCCATTAACTCAGTGCAGATTAAGAGGGGACTTAATCCAGGTCTTTAAAATTATCAAAGGCATAGATAATATGGATTGCAATAAATATTTCATTATCGACCATCCAAATTACACGAGAGGAAACGGTTGCAAAATTATAGGTAAACATTTTAACCATGAGAACACTCAGAGTGCAGGGAGTCACTCTAAAACTTTGTTCTCCAAACTGAGCAAAACTTGTAATCTTCTGTACTGAATGATTTATTGCAGCTGGCTTGGCTGTAAAGACAGAAGCAGCACCAGGTAGAGCTTTGAGAGCAGAGGTGTGTCAAAAATATTCATGGGTAGCATCCTGGGCATAACTAGAGGCAACACCAGTCTGAGAGCTACATAAAGCTCTTGAATGAGTTGAATTACCCTAATAACTAAAAGATTTGGGTATGATTGGCCTCTCTCAGCATACAGTGCTTGACAAAATTATAGGCCGGGTGCATGTCAGACAAGTTGCAGCATGATAAAAGTGTCATAAAAAATATTAATCTTACCCTTAATACTTTGTTGGGCATCCTTTGCATTTCTTGACATTCCTCACGTGTCATGTGGCATGGACATATCAAGATCATGTAGCTTCTGGGTAGGTATAGCATCCCAACAAGCCCTAATTTCCTTCTCCAGCTTGGGGAGAGTCCTGACGTCCTTCCCTTGTAACCTGTGTTTAACCACCTGCCAAAGGTTCTCAATCGTGTTTAAATCTGGACTGTTACCAGGCCAATCCTCAATGAACTTAATCTCACAGTCTTTAAGCCAAGTTATAACAGATTTGGCAGTGCGGCAAGGGGCACCATCCTGCTGGAGCACGCTTGCACCTGTTAACTCAAAGCACTCCTCCAGATGTTCATTTAGCAGCTCATAATAAATGTACTGGTTGACTTTAATGTTGGCAGGCAATGCAACAAGCTTCCCCAAGCCCCTGCCTGAGAAACAACCTCATACCATTAATGAACTGGGGTGTTTCATGGTTCCATAAAGGTAGCATGGGTCAAGGGGGTCACTGCCACATTTCCGATACACATTACCACCCCTCCCCTCAGTCACTGTGAGCGTTGCTTCATCAGACCAAAGCACGTCAAGCAACTCAGCATCATCCCACTGAAGATATTTCAGAGCATAAGCGACCCTACAAGCCTTCTGCACACAGGTGAGAATCAGTTTCTTGACGGGGCGGTGGCTTGTGTAACCAAGCTCATGAACACATCGACTAACAGTGCGCACAGACACCTTACCCAACAGACCACTATTATTTTCCTTAATTTTACGGGCTGAAATATGAGGACACTTCTCTAGGTCTCTCTTAACAACGTTATCAACACGCCTAGAGGTCTTACGAGGCCTACCAGACCACTCTTTCTGGGTTGGTTTGGCATCACATCCTCCCTCCCTCCACCTAGCAATGTAACGCCTCACAACACAATCACTTATTTTAAGTTGGTCAGCTATTTCCTTAGTTTGCTTACTGGCCTTCTTGAGAGGGATAATCTGGGCAATAGTTTCAGACGTTAACTGCCTCGCTTTCCCCATAATAAGGCCACAAACACTCCCAAACTACAAAAAACCCAGTCACAAAATGGCGTTGGTCAAGAGAACACAACAGCACAGTCCTCTCACTACCATGGCCAAGCCAACACTGAGCACGTGCTGGCAGGCTGAGCGGGAAACTGAGGGATGTAGTGACATCATACAGCTGGCCCAAACTTCTGAATAAATTAAATACCCTCATCTATACCATTCTTTTTTAGACATAAGTTTAGTCCGCCCCGCTCACCCGGCCTAAACTTTTGTCAAGCACTGTAGTATTTACACAAATTTTCTCCTATGCCATTCCCAATAGAGGTGAAATTTACACCAATTTGATTAGCGTGGAAGTTAAAAAACTTGAGTTGCCAAAAAAGGGGATAAGGCATTTGGATTTCCATGCTGGAGTACCAGGTTCAATTCCTAGTGCAAGTGGACACACAAGATCTTGGTACTTGCAGGAAGCTACTGTTTCTCAGGGGGTGGCGTGAATTTGAGAGCTTCACACAGAAAGCTACAGCCATGTATGTCATCACAAACACAGCTGATTACACCAAGGTTGTCTGGATGATATTATGATTATGGGATCCAGTTTTCAAGACCACCTGCTGTCTGCTCTGAAAGAGTACAGTTTTAAATTAAAACCGGGGAAAACTGATCTGTGTAAACCCCAAGTTCCATTCCTGGTACACATTATTTCTGCTTCAGAAATCCTCCCTCTGAATAGAAACTTCTCTGGAATTTGAGAATTTTGTGTACCAACTACTGTCTGGTAGGTTACGAAAATTTTGGGGCATGGTAAACTTCTAAGGTCAGCATCTGCCCAATTGTGCCGAAATCTCAAAAACTCTTTCTGCAATTACTGGTCAAACAAATCTTGCCTGGATATCAGAGTGCCAACACTCTTGGAAAACTGAAAGAAATGTTGGTATTACCAATAATGTTAGCCTATCCGGATTACTCTGATTCTGCTTGTCCATTGGTGCCTGTGCTCTTCTGTCTCAGGTTCAAGATCGCATTAAATCAGCCCATTGCTTTTATTTCATGCACCTTTTCTGAGGCATAAAAGAAGTATTCAACCACAGAGCGTGAATTGGCAGTTCTGAGGTGGGCTGTTAAGTCCCTTAGAGTCTTTCTGTATGGTATAAATGTTATTCTGTATAGTGACCACCACCCTTTAATTTATCTACGTATGAAATTAGAGTCAATAGAGTCACCTCATCTGGCCCATACTGTGGAGGATGTCTAGTTTAATTTATGAGTTGCGCACCACCCCCAGGCCCTTCTAATGGGATTGCTGAAGTTTTGTCCTGAAACACCATCCTGGCTGGATTTATGGAAATTTCCATCCCTGGAAGTGGAAATTAACAAACTAAGGATGTTTCTAATCATCAGAATGTCTGTGAAGCTGTTTTATGGTGAAATATTAAAAGATCCATATAAATACGGTTATGATCAAAAAGCTTCAACTCTGAGACACTTGAGGTTACTGAGAAATTAGGTTCAGTTACCTTGCGAATCAGTATGTTCTGTTATTTGTCAACTATATGACTTAGAAATTAGATTTTACCATGGGAGTTTTGATCTTATGATTTATGGGTGCTCAGATGCACCACAACGGTGTTATCTCCATTGTCATGCTGGTATTCATTCTAATTTATTAATTCCTTTACAATCACATCCTGATCAACATTACCCTGAATTACTACCATGTTCTGTCTCCATTCTGAATATTCTGGTGGATGACCAATTTCAGGATGAGAATCCTGAAACTATCAGCACCTCTTCTTCTAACCAAGTCAGTCATGTTTCTGAGTCCAGTTTGTCTGGACTTTTGGAGTCTTTTATTTCCACCGTACACGACACAGCTTACTACTAGTCTATATTGAAACAAGGAACAAAAAACAAGAAAACTAATCAACACTAAAAAAAATAACAAGAAAACAAAGCAAGAAGGAGGCGTGCTCCAGCGTCAGAGGTAGGCCTGCCTGCCAACCATCGCAGGAACATACAACCTCCCCCAAAAAAATTAAAATAGCAGTCAAATAAAGGAGAGGAGGCTGACCTCCTTCAAAAACTTGTAAAGTCTACAAGTCAGTGTGCACAAATCCATCCCAAGTAGAAGGGACAAGCGGTAGCGACCCTGGTTATCCAAGTACTGCTACATTCAACAAAATGTGCCAGTCTGGGGGGACAATGCAATCTTCACAGTAGGGAGCAGGCAAGCACCCCCATCAAATAGCAGTGCGCCCAGTGAGTGTGTCCAATTCGGAGATGACAGAAAGCAACCTGAAGCTGTTGCGGCATTGAGGGGTAGGTCCATGGTTACAGTCGCGGCGCAATGGCACGCAACTGTAAGTTCACCTCGAATGTCTCCCATCTTCTTTGCCAAGCAGCCCAGAGAACTGCCCGTATTTCTGCCATGTAATTGATGTGAAGAAGAGCGAAACACTGATCTGGTCACCCAGTCCTCGCAGAATCTTTGGCACCTTCATTCCCAGCAATTCCTATGTGTCCAGGAACCCAGCAGATAATCTCAACTCCGCCCGGCTAGCCAAAACCGTGGAGTCATGGATATCGCGAACCAAAGGATGTGGATATTCCAATGGTCCAAGAGCACTCATGGCACTTTGTGAGTCACTATAAAACAACCCGGTCTCTGAACCAGGCATGTCACGTTATCTCCAAGAGAGGTGTATTGCAACCAGCTCAGCCGTTGTGGTGGAGCAAATGTGAGTGTGTGTATAAGGGGCCATTCTCCCACCCTTTTTCCCAATACACTCTCCCTCCTTCTGTAAGAATGTGTGTGTGTGTGTGAATGTGTTTGTTTATTTTATGTATAAAATAAATTACCATGTTTTTGTTTTTTTTTCCAGGCGCCATATTCTGGAAAGGACTTAGTTTCATATATCTTTATATAGCAAACAAAATATTACTTTGTCTTAAGTAAATTTAACGAAGCGCCATATTCTGGAAAGCTATTTATTATTGTTAATGAAGGAGGGTTTATAATAGCCACGCAAGAGTGATAAGGTCACTTATCTTCCATCAAGCGCAGAGGCACCAATTGTTTGGAAGTCATAGGCATTTTGCTCCTCAAGTGGCAGGTGGCTGGATGTCCCCCCCTCCCCCACCCTCTTTGTACCACGTGAGGCCTTTGTTTATTAATTATATATTGTCTGTTGTAGTCCGGATTTTTTTGGTTGTTTGATTTTTTTTAGAATGTTTCTTAGGATCGATAAATAGTATTTGTAAGTAGGATTTGTATATTTTTTGGATTGCGTATATAAAGGAAAGTTAGCTGTATTTTCTGTGTGTAAATAGTAACGAGATCTCTAATATAATCACCCCTCTCCATTGTGAATATCATTGTACATTTTTTTTTGTTAGTAAAGGACTGTACATACAATCCGTTTCATTCTCCTTTGATTTCTCACGTCCAAATTAGTGTAGGAAGTGGGTTGGATCGATTGGGGTTAGTCTAGATTTTCGGCCCGCTACACCGTGAAGACAGAGGCAGTGCCTGGTAGAGTCTTGCTGACTTCAAACAGAGAGGATACAGCGTGGAAACCAGCCCCGTCTACGGACTTGGAGCCATCTGTATATACTAGCATGGTTCCAATATGACACAAAGTGTGCTCCCAAAAGGTCAAATGCAATACTCCCGGCTCTATAGCTTTGGGAGCAGAGGCGTGGCAACAAATATTCAAAGGTGGTACCTTCCATGGTGGTGTCCTGGGCAGAACCAGGGGCGCACCGGCCCGAGAGCTATACTTAGCTCTTGAAGGAGTTTCCTAGCCCTAAAGCCAAAGGGCTTAGGGTATGACCGGCGGCATAGGGACCGCCTAGATCAGCTGGGGATGCAGCGAGAGCTATTGGCGACTGAGGAAGGCATGGGGCTGGGGTGTACAGGCGAATAATGCATTGTGCACGGCACAGAGTGAGTGGAATCTCCCCAGCATAGACAAGTAAGCTCTCAATAGGAAGAATGTGGAAGGCATCGGTCGCCAGGCGAAGGCCGGTGCAGTGGATCGAGTCCACCTTCCGCAATACACGCTAGGCTGTGGATTCATAAAACTCGCATCCGACAAGAGAAAGGTTGTCATCAACCGTGCAACAATGCAGCGGAAGTCATCTGCATCGAAGTTGGCTGATGGTGGAATGTACACAGAAATAATAGTATACCTCCTATCCAAGTTCAGCTGCCCATTTACTGTGTGAAAGGAAGTATTTAAAGCGAAGAGAAGAACGGAGACATCATGCCGGGTGGGGTCACAAAACCCTTATACCCCGGGAGGGTGGGCATGGTCTCCTGCAAAAAGATAGCTAACAGGGAACGGGAGAAGAGCATCTGCAGCTCCTCCCAGCTGGTCCGGAGTCTGTGGCAATTCCATTGAAAGAATATGCCCACCAGGTCTAGCTCAGAGATGCAAGGGACCTCTTTGAAGAGAAGTCCCTCACGAGAATGGCCATACGTTTCCTGAAGGCAGAACTCCAGGCAATGCGGTGAAGGCACTGTCAACTTCAAAGAGTTATCGGGCGAGGTTGGGCTCGCCATCCGAGTCTTTTCCTCCCTCCGCCTGGAAACCTTGGGCGAGCGGGGGTCCCTCTTTTGGAGGATCCACCGTCTCCAAGCCATCTAGCCTACCAGTGGGTGTGGGCGGAGGAGCCAAAGCTGCTTTAGTGCTGTCATCCTTTCGGGGAACAGCTTTAGGAACCCCGCAAGATGGCCTCACAACCCTATTGAGGGGTGTTGCCTCCTGTGAGTCTAACGACTCGATGGAGGCTCGCAGCCGTTTCACCTTATGCAAAACGTTCAGACTGGGGGAAGGGAGGAGAGCCCTCGATTTACTTGGGCCTGGGTGTGAACCCTTTGTGCCACCAGCTCTACCAGGGGAGCGCACTGGGTGGGTAAAACCCGTAGAAGGGTTCCAAATAGGTGCAAAAACGACCGTGCTCGTAGGACTGGAGGGGCCAGGAGCAGAGGGTGTCTTTTCTCAACATTGAGGCATAGGAGGTCCCAGGCATGGCCAGGCGGAGCAGGACTAAGTCCTTAGCCTCACGAAATGAGAGACAATCCTATGCCTGAACAGCCAGGATTTCTTTCTCAAGTAGATAGAAAAAGCAGTGTGTAGCTCTCCGTAATTGACACACAATTTTGACTTATTGTGTACAGCCTTGGAGCAACTTACAGAATTCGGGTAAACCCGACTTTACAAATCAACCGGAGTGATTAGTATGGCCGAAGCACTGACAGCAGTAGCACATATGCGGCACTGCCACAAGTGCCTTCACGCAATAGTGATGTGATGGCAACCGGCATGCACCAACTCAGGGAGCTGGTCACAGTCAACATGAAGAAGAGTGTAGGGGTGGGTCTCTAGGCCACGTTCGACCTTGACAGCCCCATGATCAGCCAGCTCTAAAGTGATATCATCTATGGAGTAGTCCATGAGTTCTCTCGCATAAACTACTCCTTTCACGAACTTCATGGTAGAGTGCGGCGTCACACTCACAGGTGTGCCATCAATTGTCTGAAGGGCACTCATCATGGACGCCTCAGAGGGATTCGACGCATTCGCCAAAAGGCTCCCATCCGAGAAAAGGGTCACCTTCAGCTCTTTACCAATCACACAAGCTAGAGCTCTCCTTCGATGGATCATGTTGCCCTTAGCCAACATGCTGCCATCAGTGGAGCGATTAACACGGAAGCATTTGAAGCCAGCGGGCTCGAAAATGACAGGCAGTTCTGGTCTTTATTTGGGACTCCTCACCTGAGGGAGCAACGAGATCGGATGTGCCGATCTTGGATTGGTCGCTTACCGAAACGGCAGCAGCCCTGCCCATCGCTGTGGCTCCAGCAGAGGCAGAGGAGCCCCGAATCTTCTTCCTCCTTTTCTTTTTAGGAGAGGAGAGTGGGGAATGAACCCGCTTCTCCCCTCCGCTGGCAGGAACCTCCAATCCAGAACGACTGGCCTCAGCAAGATCCTTCTTCGAGATGAGGTCTTGGCTGTCACAGGGGCATCAGCCGGAGGAGGAGGGAGGGTCCCCTGTGAAAGCACAGTGGGGTGGGACCTCCATTTTCTCAGTGGAGCTGCCCCTAAGGTGGTTCCATCGCTGGTGAAGGGGAAGATAGTATTTTCTTCATTCATGGGTATGGTGGCCCTGGTCTTTTCCCAGGATGCAAACGCTAATCACCCCACACAGTAACCCGCTCTGCAAGGGGGTGAATACAGGGCTGGCAGAAACAGCTGCTGCCATTTGAGGGCACTCCTCCCATCTTGTGGCCTGGCAGCTCCACCTTCGGCATGGAATAAAATTGATAGATGGTGAAATGAGAAAGAAAGGGGAAGTGAGAATGGTTTTTGAGGGGAATGAAGCAGGTTGTTCAAAACCCACTGGTGCTTAGGGGTGATGGAACATTGTTCCCTCCCCCTCAGCCCCGATCCGGGATAGTTGGGTGAGAGGAAGCTGGTTGGCATCTACCCTGTGAAATTAGAGGCAGAAAAGAGAAAGAAAATTGTAGGAAAGGTTGTAGGGAGAGTGAGGGAGTAGGGTAGAAATGCAGGCTGTCTGAAAGAAGAAGAGGCTAAGCTGGGGCTGGACGGAGCACTGAGTCCCATCAGCACAATGGCCAGGAAGGCAAATCACCTCATCCCTTACAGGGTTTTGGAGTCCATATATCATTGAAGTGGTATCTTATATCTGCAAGTCTTATGCTGTCTGTCAGTGTGCCAAGGTATATAGTACCCAGGAGAAACCACTAAATTTGAAAATCAAGACTTCCTATCTATTTGAAATGGTTTCTGGGCTTATTAAATCTCCCAACAACTCCCTGTCAATTTTGCTGTTGTCTAGTGGTCATTGACCATTATTCAAAATGGTTATCTGTAGTCCCACTCAGGGATAAACAATCTAGATCTGTGGTGAATATTCTAAAAAATCATGTTTTTCCATTTTTGCCATCCTTGCCACACAGTCTTTTGTCAGATAATGGTCCTGAATTTACCAGTCAACTTTTCAGTGACCTCCTGTCTCAGTTTGACATCACACATTTCGCATATATTGATAACTGGATACAATCAATCTTCCAATGGTGTAGTTGGAAGGGTTAATTGAACCTTGCTTCAACTTCTAAGAGCCAAACAAACATCTGACTGGGATATGGCTGAAGTTGTCATTTCTTATAATAGTAATAAAAAATTTCTTATAATGCAGTCTTCAAGGCCGGAGGCCTTCATAGAACGTACATTCGGCTGTGGGCTAAGATCAGGTGAGTGAGTAGGCAAACCTGAACAGATGCGTTTTCAGGAGTCGCTTGAAAGTGGTAAGTGAGGCAGCAGATCTAATTATGGCTGGAAGAGCATTCCAAAGCATGGCAGTTCCACCTTGGGATAGGGGTAAAATTGATAGATAGTGAAAGGGGAAAGGGTGTGTGAGGAAGGTGTTGGTGGGGGTGAAACAGATTGTTAAAAACCCACCACCCCAAACCAGAGCTCAGGGGTGAGGGGGCATTGTCCCCTCAGCCCCGATCCAGCATGGTTGGGTGAAAGGAAGCTGGTCAGTGTCTACCCTGTGAAATTAGAGGCTGACCAGTGGTTGTATGGAAAGTGAGGAAGCAGAGTAAGAAAACAGGGTGTCAGAAAGAAGAGGCTAAACTGGGGTTGGACCTGGTGCTGAGTCCCATCAGCACACACAAAATAAGGTCAGGGGAAGACATAAAGGAAAAAGGTCCAAGGGCAGGAGAATACTCTTACGGAAATAAGTACAAGGGCAGGGGGAGATGTGAAGGGAAAAGGTACAAGAGAAGGGGAAGAGATGAAGGAAAAGGTACAATGGCAGGGGACAATGTGAAGGAAATAGGTACAAGGGGAAAAGACATGAAGGAAAAAGGTCCAGGGGCAGGGGAAGATGTGAAGGAAATAGGTAGAAGGGCAGGGGAAGACATGAAGGAAATAGATGCAAGAGTAGGGCAAGAAATCAAGAAAAAAGGTACAAGTGAAAGGGAAGAGTTAAATATAATAAACTTTATCCTACTCTTTCTTACTGGTAAAATGAATACAACTCCCAGGGGCAAGTTCACCCAAATGTCCATACACAAACCTGAACCCCTGAAGCAGTCAACCCCAGTATAAAACCTCTTCTTACCAATTTGAGTCTTCCTGGTGACAAAATATCACATTTTCCAGAATCGGCTTCACAACTCCTAATAAAGATGTCATTTCTACATGATAATCAATGCAATTGCTGTAAACAAAGAAGCAATCAATAAGTACAACCCAAAGCAAGTGCAGAACCAATATATCCCCATTGCTCAACATACTTTGAAAGAACAGAATGAATACAACAAGGTCTAGGGAATAGAGCCTAAGCTATGATAGTGAAAATTGGTTCCCACCATTTTTTTTTAGACCTCGCACCTTAGTTAACGGTTTGATTAATGTTCACATCCCTGCTACAAAAGTAATCTAACTTTTGATGATGAAGAGGTCAACCCTTAACCTCTCGATGCTTTGGGCTGATGATACTTCCCCACCAAATTTTTGTGCAAAGGACAACTTTGGCTATTTTACTAATTCATTGTTCGATATAGATAAATAACAGAGGGCCTAATATGGAACCCTGAGGGACTCTACTCATCAGTGTTGACCAGAAAGAGGCCTACCTCTGCTGCCTTCCAGACTACCACTTATTTATCTAAAGACCTACTTTTCTGCTAAATCCCAATGTTCGCACCTTGTCAGACACCTTTTGGAAGTCCAAGTACATTATGTCTACTGCCTGGTTTCTCTCATCATGTCATAAAAGAACTTGAGCAGGTTCCTTAGCATGACCTCTATCTATGGAGCCAGTGTTGGCAGTCGTTTAGTAGTTCATTGCTTTCTAACTGCTCTGTAATCATGCCTGATATACTTTCTATGTCCTTTCCTACAACAGAGGTCAGGTTTATAAGCCGGTAAATACCAGGAAAGTTGCAATCACCCTCCTTCTAGATGAGAATCACAATAGCCATCTGCCAGTATGCTGGTACTTCTCCGGCATCCAGGCATGCATCGAACATCTCAGAGATAAGAGGTTACCTCATCCTTGACCTCACGCAGGATGCATGATGGGAAATTCCAGACTGGGTGATTTGTAATGTTTAATTTTTAAAGCCTCACTGCTATGACTGCAGCTATATGGAAGGCATAACTACAGTTACACCTGCAGGTATTTGGATTCTGAGGGCAGGTAACTGCTCTCCCATGTGTCAATGTCTAAGGAGAATGGAAGGAAGACCCAAGGTGTACTCAAGGCATGTTCAATGGGCATGATACCATTAGTTAAATTTGGCTATTACCTCAGGTGCTAAATTCTGAATTAAACCAATTAATAAAAAAACTAAAATAGGCTGTATTATAATTTATATAGGGAGCTGTTTAGCTCCCACATCATGTATTACCTTATCGCAATTTATTCCACAGGGAGTGAAGGGGATAGGGAGAGATTGTAGGGGTAGCAATGGGGATTAAATATCCTATCATTTACTAGCATTCTAATAACTATTACATCCACCAGACTTTCAGCTAGTTCAATAACATGATATCACCTCTCTTACCAATAATTATAGAAATTATGGACATTATTGTAAATTGGGCTACCGAATAAGAGCATTTTCATTTCAGAGAGAAAGAATAAGGAAGGGGACAAAGGAATAAAACAATGTGGATGAAAGACGAAGTGAATGAAAATGGTTGAGGAAAAAGACTAAGAACAAGCCTCCTCAACCTGAAATACTGCAGCAGAGTCTCCTATTTCCAAACTCAAGGAACAAGTTTGTAAGGAAGAGTACAAATAATTCAGACACAGAGCCATCTCAAATATATACAAACACTTATTTTTTTCAATCCACTTATTTATCATCATTTTTACAAAGATGCAGGGCTTAAAATTGGTATGAATAAATGCCATGGAAAAGTGCCAATTTTGAATAGAAAATATCATACCTAGAAACTCTTCTTTTTCCTTGTGCCCCACAATATTCTAGAGTAGATTCGAGTGACTGGTATTCCAGCTTCTTTGCCTTCTGGGTTGCTTCTACTGACCTGCAACCAGTGACAACTTGGTTCTTGATGCTCTTAAACCGAAGCTTCACTTGAGCTCTTACCTATTGGTATAAAAGTAAGTTTTCATGCAAACATAGAAATTGCAGTCCACAAATGATAAAATACGTTAAATATTCACCACTTTCAACCAAGATTTCCTTATCACCTTTCACACTTAATTTTGTTATTTTGTCCTTTCACCCTTGATTTTTTTTAATGTCATGTTACTCTTTTTTAATTTTAGCCTTTTACCCTTAATTTTCTTATTTTGGCCTTTCAACCTCGATCTTCTTATATTGTCATTGTAACCTGGTTTTCTGATGTTGTCTTTAACCCTTAGTTTTCTTATATTGTCCTTTTACCATTGGTTTTCTTATTTTGTCCTTTAACCCTTTTCTTATTTTCTTTTATCCTGATTATCTTATTTAAAACTTTTAGCCTTTTCTTATTCCCTTTATCCCTGATTTTATTTAATCATTTTAACCTCTAATTTTGTCCATTTATCCTTTTCTTATTTCATTCTTTTTACCCCCATTTTTCTTATTTTGTCTTATATCCTTTTACTCTTAATTTTCTTATTTTGCCCTTTTACCCTTGATTTTCTTATTATGTCCTTTTACCCTTTTCTTATTTTTTCTTTAATCTTTGATTTTCTTTTTTCCTTTTCTCATTTTGTTCTTTAATCCTTGATTTTTTATTTTATTCTTTTTTCCTTTTACGATTTTGTTATTTTATCCTTGATTTTCTTTTTTGTTTTTTATCCTTTATTATATTTTGCCCATTTATCCTTGATTTTTCTATTTTGTCCTTTTACTATTTTCTTATCTTTTCTTCTACCCTTGGATTTTCTTTTTTTCTTTTAGCCTTAATTTCTTATTTTTTTCCTTTACCCTTGATTTTCTTATTTTGTCCTTTTACCCATTTCTTATTTTTTTATTTTACCTTTGATTTTCTTATTTTGTTCAGTAATTTATATTGGGCCTTATTTATGAGGACTTTTACTACTGATGTACAATGCTTGGCACCCCTCTCAACACTTCGGCACACCTGACAAGCGCGCCCCCAAACATCCCAAGGTCGGCCGGGCATTGCCCATTAGCGGGCTGTCACACAAAACTTTTATAATTTTTTTTCTGATTTCTGACCTTATTTTTCAAGTTATATCGTTCAATTTGGTATTAAATTGTTTGCAATAAAATTCTCTATAAAGATATATGCAGATCAGGTCAAATAGAATAACAAAATGGCCAATACTATGAGAGTAATAAGTTACTGGAAAAAATGTTGTTTTTTTTTAGTAATGCTTATAATTATTATTCATTCCCAACATTATTTTTGGCCTTTCATTCAATTTTTGCTTACTTAGTTTGCAAGTGTTTGGTCTACAATAATACAATAACACATACAAGATAAGAATAAATTTACATATATGCATACAGCAGAAAAAAAACAAAGAAAAATAAATATATTATTACAGGAAAGTAAAGTAAATATATCTAATGCATACCACCCAATGAAGTTTGTAGACCTTGAGTTGAGCATTAAAATAACCCCTCCACCTGCTCCAAGTAAATACATATCATGAATTTGCTCAACAGATGTTATAGGTGGAGGGGAAGGTTGGGAAGCATTACTGCTTCCCCACCCACTATTTTTTCTTACAATGGTACAAGCCGTGGCAAAGTGCAACGCACAGCCAGATCACACAACTTGCACTTATACTTGGTGTCCTTCCTTTTACCAGAATTGTAGCAGATAAGACACCTCAATGCTTTCTCAGTGTGTAATAAGGAATGGTTCAAATTTCTATTCAGACATTCAAGTTTGTCAACAACACAAGGTCTTTTTTTACTAGGTCCATGAGGAGTTGTCTCTACCTTGTCTTGTGAATTTTTTTTTTTTAATTTTAAGAGCTCATCTGGTGACTGCCTACTTGGGCATTAGTCACAGTATTAAAAACTGCCTAGTACTAGGCTACTTTAAGACAAGATTCAAAAAACAAACATGGATGAAGAAAGCCTCTTTCCTCTCCTGACAGGCGAGCTGTCTGATGCAAGGGAGACAGCTTTGAGTGAGCTCAAGAGTGCCGTCGAACAAGAAAGCCATCCAAGAGACAACTATAAGGAGCTCTTGGTTCTCTTTTATATCTTCCTGGGATGTGATATTGGGACAACTTTCAAGATGAAGGCATCAGGAGCATTTCATCAAGCGAGATGGATGTCAAAGGGAATCTACGCTCTCAAGAATTTCCTCTTCAGGTCTCAGTTTTAGGCGACCTCTCACGAATTTCGAGCCATGGAATAGGTGTCCCTCTTCATCACCTTCCTTTACACCATTCCATGGAACAAGGCCATGGTTCCTTCCCAATGCTCCCTACAACGATTTCCTCTTCATGAGGGAACTTTGCAAAGGAACCCCCAATAAGCGCGGTCTCTGTTACGTGTCAGAAGACTTGGTGCCTCTCTCTCTTCGATGAAAGGGTTACAAAGTAAGAGATGGCCTCCATGGTCCAGAACATGAAGAGGGAGCGGAAGAGACTGAAATGTCTGGATGGAAAGGCCTGCAATCCCAACAGGCCTCTTTCAGGCTTTTCAGTTCCAGGTCGCGAAAGGCGCTGGATCTCCTGCTCCCAGGACAAGGAGAGAAACTGGCCACACTCTTGGCAAAGAGCCCCACCAGTTGGGAGGAAGATCCTCTCTTCTGCAAGATGAAGAGGGTGAATGACAGGTGAAGGTGGTCAACAACATTTCCGAACAGGGAGCAGCTCAGAAGCAGTTCCTTCTGAAGGTGCTGTCCAAGGACAGGAGGGAGTGCCCCATGACCACCAGGGCAGCCCTACTGAAGCCTGAGAGATCGGACTCCGAATAAAACGGAGTCCTTTCGGAACTGTTTTTTGTCTTGTTTCAGTACTCAGTGATATCATTCTATTTGTAGTTCTCTGCGTGTGAAAGGAAATATATTAGAACTTCTTTTTACATATTTGCTCATTTTTGTTTTCTTTTTTGTTTGTTTTTGAAAAATTGTTGCTTTGCAGGGGACCCCTAAGCAATGTCCGATTACAATCAAATTTGGCATGGATCTTTTACTTTTTAGTGGAACAAAAACATGCGGCCCAAAAGTGTTTGCAAATGTGAAATTTTAAACAGGTCTACTGGATATAATGCAATAATTTCCTTAATTCTATATCTAGGATAGATTTAATTAATAACCTATCCTAATATCATCCATTTATCTATTTTTAAAGAAGCCAATCAAGCACCATTTCTGTATATCACCCTGTGCAAACTATTTTTAGCTAAAGTGCTCTTAACCCATTAACTGTGGTGGAACTATATTTAGTGCTTCCAAAATATAAGTCGATTTTGCGGTGAAGCTAAATATAGACGCGATCTAAAAAATCTAGTTAAAGTATTGAGGCAGGGAATATATTTAGTTTTAGAAAAAACACTATTGTGCACTCCAGAAAAAACTAAAAAAAGTATACCAGTGCAACATTTGCAACATTCCACTCTGCATAGTACCTTGCTTTCAGGTATAGCATGCTCAAGAAAATCTTCAATAGATAAATGAAAAAAATTAAGGAAGGGAAGGAGGGGGAGGGGACATATATTCAGTTCACAAGTCCTGAAAATATATGCATAAATAAACAAAATTATCATGGCAAATTTTATTCATATTATACCACGATTTCTAGATAAAATTTTTTAAATAAAAATGTTTATGCATATAGGTAAGCGACTCCAAATATTAGTATAGTAAGTCATGGCACAGTTTTTCATTGTAATATACCAGTATATATATATATATATAAAAAGAATAAAAATGAAATCTGTCTGTGTGTGTGTCTGTCCATCTATAGACAATATACATAAAAAGCAAAAGTAGATTCTTATGTACAATTTTCTGAGGAAGATAATGCAAGTATTGCCGAATCTCTAAGTACCCCTCAAATTGAGTTACAAGCCCTTTTCCAAACTTGCCCACCCTGGTCTTTTCAATCAGGGGTACGTGAGCCGGGTTTAGACTCTCGGAAGAAAGGTTACTTTTACCCTACAACATTGTTCATTTGGGAAAGCAAAAGCAACCTGTTTGGCCATGCACCGCAAGAAAAGATGAAGAATATTGTCTATCAAGAAGTGTTAGAATGTCGCATTGGTTGAAGAATAATTTTTAAGAAATATAAGAATTTCAATCTATATCTTGCTTATGATTTTTTTTACCCAGGCAATGCTGTGTGCATGTGTGTGTGTGTGTCTGTCCATCTATAGGAAGAAAGGTTAGACAATATACATAAAAACTTAAAGTTTAGTTCATAGAATGAGAATATTTTTTGTGAAGAATAGAAAAAGATTAAATCCCTCTTAGTATACTTATGAACATAGATAGACTGCTAGCATATATATATATATATATATATATATATATATGAAATTGCGGCAGAAACTAAATATAGTCACGAAGCTCATGGTGAAATTGCGGCAGAAACTATATATAGTCATGAAAGGAAATGGTGAAATTGCGGCATCTCTCTATATGTATTTCTTAGTCTGTTTTTGCGGGAATGGCCATATATAGATGATTTAAAAAATTATCGACTTTGATTTTGGTCCTGCGGCAGGCAATGGTTTTAATACAACCCCTATCTCTTAAAAAAATAAAATAAACTGGTGATGTCTTCTAATCCTGAAAATAATTACTGAATCAAGTGTCTGTCTACATCAATTTTTTAACCAAAGGATACTAGCTTGTTTAGTTTCTTTTGATACCCTAAGTCTACTTTCATCACATATATGGGTCACCCCGAAAAGCTCCAGTGCAGTCACCACTGAAAACTAAACACACAAATACTGTACTTGCATGACTGACACATATCTGCTTGTGTTACTACCAGGAGCCCAGAGAGGGTTCAACAGATACACAACATGCCTGATAGAAGTAGAACTAAGACAAAACCTACAAAAACAGAGTGCTGCATCTCTAGGAGAACCCTGCAAAGTCTGCCAAGTTTATCAAGATAATCGGCCTAAAGGATAGATCTTTGTTGGAGGGGCAACTTAAGTTAAATATCTAATTATATCAAATGAAATACTTAACTTTCCCTTTCCTCCTTGACATCTTTCATATTCTTCGGCATGATTAAAGGTTTGTAATCATCAGTAGTATGTAATACACCTCTACTCAATTCTGACTGGATGAGAACTGAATAATAGACTCAACTGATATCAATGAGTTACAACTGAGTCTAACACACAGTACGGAGAAACATTCATCACTACTGCATAGTAATCCAAATTGTACCACATAAAATGATATTGGCAATTTAATTCATTAATCAAATCTCACATTGAACAAAACCATGTTAATATAGGGATATCTGTACTATTATTACTCATCTAAACAAGCTACATTATATAGGGTTGTGCACAACCTTGTGCTACAAGAGTGTGGTCCTGCACACCATGCGCATCATTTTCTTCATCATAATAGAAACTTCTTCATGAAATGTGATATGACACCCTATTATTTAAACAAATTCTCAAGTCTTCTCCTAAAGATTTGCAAGCAGTGCATGAGGCAAATGGTGGACATACAATTTTGTTAAATTAATGTTTTTTATTGTTCACTATAAGTAATATAAGGTTATATCTTTTTTACTCTTGCTACAACATCGTACACCTCAGAAACAATTAAAGGGATGTATGGATGGCACAATTAATTACTTACAGTAGTGTCTTTGGCTATCTTTGGATCATGAATGAAGGCAGCTCCAGCCCCACATCCTGGGGGGCGTTCACCAGTTGTCACAAACTTGAGAGACTCAATTATTGTCTGGAATTACAAAATCAAGTTAAATTTCTACCATAACAGCAATTACTGTTTGAGAAAAAAAACAACCTTTGAAACTTCTTTCTAGGTATCCTACTGAACCCTCCCAACTAGCCCCTCTCTTAGCCCTATACACCCAGATCACTAGCTTACCCTCTTAGCCAAATGACTCCTACAATGCTTCCACTACCAGCTAAGGCCATGAAGTTTTGCCATATGGGGTAAACTTCCTTGCAATAATTCTCTCAAGAATTAAATCCATATTCACTTATACAATAGCCAAACTACCGCACTTTTTACTGAAGGACAAGGCAATCTATGGCATTCCATCACCTGGTAACTGATGAGACTTGAACAGCAATCTAGAGCGAGTGAAGAGAATGAAAGTGCAAGGAATAGTCCAATTATTATTTTTTTTTTAAAAAAGAACCATACTGGTGACTGCCGAGTGGAAGTACCACTTCCAATTTTAGCAATGTTAAGCCACATCAGGTGGGGTTAGTCACCAGATCGAGTCTCAATTCGAGTTGCCTTCCCAGTGGCTACCATATGCTGCAGATACCCGTAGTTAAGATCCTGCATTAATCGGTAGGTTTCCACAGGGAAATAAAGGCATCTTAATGGAGTACAGATCAGTGGTAAAAGCCTTACCATTAAAAAAAATGTGTGAAGCATCCAAGGTTGAAGAGTGAAGCAAAAGAAATGTTTGAGTATAATGGCAGTGGCCAATTGCTGGGAATGTTGGAATGATTGAAAAATAAGATACGATTAAGTATGAATGTTGCATATAAAAAAAAACATCCTTTTCCCATTATATATGATAGATCTTAGGAAGTATTTTTTATTATAATGAATGGGAGCTTTTAATTGAGGCCATTTTGAGTGAGAATAGAATGGAGCAAGTAAAAATGAACCAATGTATACCATTGATAAATGGATTGGCTGAATGATGAGCCATAATATGACTGATTACTAGTGCTATGAATGGTGAGTTAGTGTTGTGGTTATATAAATGAACCAGGCAAAATGCAATTGGTATAGCTCTATACCAGTTTATTTTTAACTTTGAAAATCAAATGAGAATTTTTGCTAATTTGAAGTGGATAAGCTAGGGTAAGTTACTGCTTGTTTAGTGTCCAGACCACCAGGCCAGACACCTCAACAATCGCCCCCAACTAGACACCCTTCCTCAAAAGATTGAGTGTTGTCCTCGATGAAGACCTCAAATTCAAGCAAATTGAAGCATGTGGTAGACTGAAAGGAAACTAGAAGGGCCTCCATTCTAAAATGAAGAACCTAAAAATGGAAAAAGGTTCATCTGCCAACTACATGGATAAAAAATAACTGCATTGTTTGCAGCATACTTCCATGTAGCAAAAAAGGGAAAGGGAGAGTGTAAGAGAAAATAGACTTCATATGTTTGCAACAAATGCTCACAAAAACTGGTATTAGGTATTGTCCTTCGTTTTGAAAATTTTCACCAAAGAAAGTATACAAAAAGGTATGGTGCTGTTGTGAAACAACTAGATCAGAAACAGGTATGACAAAAGTCACTCATCACATAGTTGGCATTCAAAATTTGAATACAATCAATAATAGTCGACTCCTGCATTTAAGAATTAAAAAGGGCATTAATTATTTTTTAATTTTTTTTTTCAAAGTCTATGTTAGGTTATAATTACCAAAATGTAAGAATATCATATTTTATTTTAACAATCATAAGTGTACTCTTAGGATAAGTTAAATCCAAGACTGTGACAGAGCAAAAGGGTTAACAATATATTTAAGCAATGAAACCCTTGAAAATAGTTAGTATTTTGCCTGACCATGTTTGTTTTTTCATATATATTAGATATAATAATCAGGCTTGGGTCCAAGTACACCTGCTAGTACTTGTGAACAAGTACAAGTACTGAAGAAAAGTTCAAGTCCAAGTACAGAAGATTTGCCTAGTACTTAAGTCCAAGTCCAAGTACCTGACTGTACTTAAGTACAAGTACAATTACATTTCCATGGTTCCTTAGTTTGAAATTAATGATTATTTTAGTATAATTCATAATACAAAACACTGGTAATGCAAAGTAGATTTCCGATACAAACGAAAAGTGTGATACACTACTTACATTTGTAGAAAATATGTAAGAAAATTAAAATGTCCTTAGTTTGAAATTGATGATTATTCTAGTTTAATTCATATTACAAAATAATACAGACTAGACTTCCAGTACAAATGAAAAGTGTGATACTTGCAATTGTAGAAAATATGTAAGAAAACTGAAATTCCCTTAATTTGAAATTAATGATTATTCTAAATAAGTGTATGTACAACACAATATCCAATTAGATTTAATGCTTTAGATGCTAACACATGACAATATCACAACTATATATATATATATATATATATATATATATATATATATATATATATATATATATATATATATATATATATATATATATATATATATATTAAAAATCCCTTCCACCTTCCATAATGATACTGTATTAGCTATTTGTAGGACTTAAGGGGAGCGTTGAGTCATTTTTCCCCCAAAATTTCAACTTTTATTTTCTTTTTTTTTTTTAATTAGTTATCCATTCTTCATAGAAAATTGCTGAAAAAATTCAAAGAAAACTGAACAGAAGCCATTATAATTTAGTGTTGAATACGTTATGGTCGAGTGAGCTTGTGCCATTTCAGAGCTTCTGACTACGCGATTCGCCTAATATATCATTGCTGTATATTTCAGTGTTCGTTAGACAATCAGTGCTATTACAGTGCATTTTGTTGATAATTATAATGGGTCGTTTGTCAAGAAGAAAGAAACAATTACGTCAAATTTCGAAAGTTGGTGGAGAAACAACAAAAGCGACCAAAAATCTAAAACGTGAATCCGAAGCTGCATCCAACTCCACAGCCGCTGACGAAAATGTTTGTGAACCCTCTGTTGATACTTTGTCAACCTTTCAAAAGAGAATGAATTTGATAAATGAAAATAGGGCATTATTTCCAGACAGTAAAATCTCCGAGAATGATGATTATGAAAATGTTATTCTTGATAAAAAAACTTTACGTTCATTGGTTGCTTCATCTTATTGTGTGGATTGTTGTGAAGCAGGTGAGGTATCATTTGTAGATATAGACTCTGATGTCATTGTGAATGTCAAGTGCGCCTTATGTGACACTGAACTTTTTTCGACTAAAGACACATCTAAAGAATGTAAAAAGAACAAAATGAAGAACACATCAGCTCTTGTATATAATGCTCTGGCATCTGGACAAGGGTATAGTGGCTTCATATTGACAGTTTCGCAGTTGAACTTGCCATATATCAGCACAAACAGGTATGAGACTTATAAGCATTGCATAGGAAAAGAAATTATTGATAGAAATGCTGCAAATCAGGAAGGTATTAGAGTTTGCATTTTCCAAAAATATGAAGAGTTAGGCATTTTTCCGGATGACCAGGGAGTCCTTGATGTTGATGTATCTTTCGATGGGACCTGGATGAAAAGGTCATACATCACATATAGGAGCTGCTGCTGTCATCGAAGCACACACTGGCTTTGTCATAGACCATGAAGTACTCTCAAATTTTTGCTACGTGTGTACAAGGTCTAAGGCTATGAGCAATGAACAAAAATTGAAGCACTCAAGGGTCTGTCACAAAAACTTTGATGGTAAAGCAGGTGCGATGGAGAAGGAACAGGCTGTAAGACTATGGCAACGATCACAAGCACTAAAATTTAGGTATGTTACATTTGTTAGTGATGGAGACAGCAGTGCATTCAATGCAGTTACTGCACTCAATGACGGACAAGGCCCTTATTCGAATGTTACAGTTTGCAAGGAAGACTGCATAAACCATGTGGCAAAAAGACTTGGCACAAGACTTAGACTAATAAAGAAAAGCACAGCCGAAGATATAACAACTAAGACCGGTAAACAACGGAAAAAGACTGTCTTGGGAGGTAAAAATAAGTTGACAGACACAGTCATAGATAAGTTGACATTCTATTTCGGCAAAGCAATCAGAGACTTTGTTGGTACCACCACTGAACAAATGAGAAATAGAGCATTGGGAGGCTATTACCATGCTACGAGTACGGATGAAAATGCAAGGCATCATCAGTGCCCGGAAGGTGCTGACTCATATTGCTTCTATAATGCAGCTTTAGCTAAAAATGAAACTCCTCCTTCTCACAAAAATATGAAAATTTCTTTCCAATTGTCACCTGAGTTCAGGAAACTTGTGCTCAACGTGTACATGAATTTGACCAGAGATGATTTGCTGAGTCGGTGCCTCAAGGGGAAAACTCAGAATCCAAATGAGTCTTTCCATGCAAGAATTTGGAACAAACTCAGCAAGACTAAGTTTGTGTCATTACCTACAGCGAAATACTCCATAGGTCTGGCTGTGCTAAGACATAATAATGGGTATGTTCTGTCACAGTTACCGATCAGCACTCCTATGAATCTGAGAAAAAAGAGACAGCTGGAACATTCTGACAAGGAAAGAACTCGGCACTCACTC
Source organism: Ceratothoa steindachneri (assembly GCA_963969495.1). Taxonomy (NCBI): domain Eukaryota; kingdom Metazoa; phylum Arthropoda; class Malacostraca; order Isopoda; family Cymothoidae; genus Ceratothoa; species Ceratothoa steindachneri. The sequence goes on from OZ018337.1 coordinate 49,888,309, forward strand.
ACACCAGTAAGCAAAAAAAAAAAGAAAAACTGCGATGACACCGACACCACCGATTATGCTGCGGGAGCTTTTTGAGCGCTGCTCTTATGACTTAGGTTTCGAACCCAAACCAAAGGCTAAGGGTTATATAATGGAGTGAAGGGAAGAGGGGTCTCCACTGTTCAAAAATCCCCCTTCACTGAGAAGTTATATGACCGATGATGCCACAGTGGGGATGCATAATATGCAGTCAAAACCCCTTTTGCAAGTACGAACCCTCTTTTGCATTTTTCTGCTATTTCTATTTTTGCAAAATGCGCTCACTACCAAACGTAATTTCTTTTAAAGTTTTTATGCGATTTTCGCCATACAAGTGTCAGAATAAAGAGGAATGTATGAACAATCTTCCTACGGCCTCAAAATTGCAGTATTTTTTTTCAAAAATTTTGTATCTGAGATTTTTTGAAAAAAATCAGGTAAAAAAAAATAAAAGTTGAAAATTTGATTTAATTTCGAAACTAGAACAAAAATCAGAAAAATAAGGCCATACATTTGTTTCTACACGCATTTGCCATGTTTATAAAAAAAAATATATGTATACATAAAAAACTTTTGAAGGAATTAAAAATCGGCTTGTTAACTAATTGCTCGGTTGATCTGAAACTTTGCTATTATATGTAAAACGTTATTTTAAAACCTTTTTGTTCTTACAATTTTTTTGAAAATGTTGTTATTTGAGAAGTTACATAACAGTTTTGCATTTTGGGGGGCAAAATGCAAAATTGTTATGTAACTTCTCAAATAACAACATTTTCAAAAAAATTGTAGGAACAAAAAGGTTTTAAAATAACGTTTTACATATAATAGCAAAGTTTCAGATCAACCGAGCAATTAGTTAACAAGCCGACCCATCAACTCAACGCTCCCCTTAACATTACAGATTCAAAATTCCTGTCTGTAAGCTGACATCTGTCCAGACGGAAGACTTTTCCCACAATGCTGAGGATCCTTTCCACTGGTGCAGAGGAAGCAGCAATGGCTACGTATTTTTGTGCCATCTTTGCTAGTTGGAAATGTGTCCATGTGCTCCTTCCAGTATGCTAGTAAATCCCTTTCATCAGAAATGCATGGCTGACTCAGATATCTTTGAATTTCAGTATTAACCCCTTCCCTACGATGACGAAACAGCTTTTGCTATGCCTACTGTCTCTGGGACGAAAGGGTTATCGCCATGAAATAAATGATTGTTTTTCTGCTCTGTAATTTTGCCAGAGTACTATGAACATTCCTGAGCATTACTCGAAGTGTCTGTCTTATAATGACATCATTCTCAACTGACCAGTAAAAAGACTTTGTGGGCGGGGTTTGTTTATCCCTTCAAGGCGAAACCATGTTCTATGCCAGTTGAAAATTACTTGTGATTGATTACTAAATATATAGCAGAAACTTTTAATTTTGTTGTATATTTTGACAATGCCTTCAAGTGATAGTGATAATTATGAAGATAGTGACTTCAAACCCATGCAGTGACAATGAATCAAATGATAGTAGTGAGAGTGACACTTATATTTCAATCAGTGATGAAGAATGTGAAGCAATGGATTTATCGGGCGGGTGGAAACATTGCATTTATGTGAGTAAGCAATATGTCATTTTTAAACAAATTTTTATTTAATTTTTTGAAAGATATTCTCAACATGAAGGAACATCATAAGAATAGGCAAAATTTAAACATAACATGATTAATGCAATAAATTCAAAATTTAAATTTAAAGAAAATGTCCTATACAGCACCAAACGCGGGCGCCGCCGACTCATGTGGAAGGAGTTAATGGACTCCTGCACCAGTGTTATGTCTGTTGATTGGTGAGATGAAGAAACCATAAAACTAAAGTTTCTTCTTCTTTGGTTCTGAATTCCTTGTAACCTCTTTGGCCATAAACTGCGCTGTAGTTGATAGAGGATTACAAGTTTGCCTTTTCATCCTCTTCAGACCACCAATCCATTTTAAACCTTGGATCCAATACATGTTTTTCGATCTTCATACAGCTCTAGGCATTTCGGTACCGATTTCCTCAATCAAAATAGCAGAGCACTATTATACTTTGACTGCATCTGCTCTAGGTGAAACTTGAGCCCCCATACACAAGGAATACCTAGACTAGATGAAGCAGTTCTGTCATTGAGCACAGTCAGTGGCATCCTCAGCGGTATCTGCAGCGTATGAAGTGGGCTGATAGTAGGATTGCAAGGACTTTGGAAGATTTGAGTGACTTTGACTATGTGATTGAGTATGTGCCTGGTGAACGGAATGGAGTGGCTGATTTGATATCAAGGTATCCTGGTACGAATGATGAAAATGTGTGTGGAGTGAGTGATCCTGAGTATTTGCCGAAAGGGATTATGAATGGAAAAGAGAGTAAGGGTGGTGGTGATTCCTTGTTTGAGAGTGTATGGAATGGTTTGCAAGATTTGAAGAGTGATGGAGTAGATGTGAGAGTGCCCGATAGTGTAGATGATTTAAGGAAGGAGGTAATGAATGAAGTGTGTAGGAAGCCTGAAAGCATTGGTATGGCAAAGGTGCGGAACTTCATGAAAGAATTGAGAGCGATGTGTATGCAAGGGGTCCCGCCATTTCAGGAAGTGTTGATTGTAGTGAGTCGTTTGTATGGAGTGATTGTTTATGTGCACTTTGGTGGTGAGAGGCCGATTGTGTACAAGGATGAGAAGATGAAGGGTTTGAATCCTAATGTGGTACATCTGCAATGTTTGAGCGGTGTGCACTACAATTGGGTAATTGAAAAGTGTTCATATATAAGAGAGAAGAATGATTGTCTGGATGAAGATGAGTGTGTGTTGAGTGATGATATGGGAGTTAATGACAGTGTGGATATCAGTGCTGATGTTGGTGTGCTTGTTCCTTCGGTGTATTGCGAACATGGTGGACCTGATATGATGGAAGCGAGAGTGAAAGTTGGTGAAAGGTTGTTCTGTGGTTTGATTGATACTGGAGCGCAGGTGTCTTTAGTGAATGAGAAGATTCTGAGTAAGTATGATGAGTTTAAATGTTGCGAGCATAAACCTGTGAAGTTACGGATAAGTGGATTAGGGAATGGCTTGATAGTGGCATGGGAACAGGTTAGTCTGAAAGTGAGTTTGGGTAATGGTGTGAATGTGAAGCATGACTTTGTGATTCTGAAAGGTGAGCAAATGCCTTGTTGTTTCTTGCTTGGTGTAGACTTTATGAGATTGAATGATTTGTCTTTGGATGCTGATAAGGATCGTCTTATGAAAGGTGAATGTGAGGTGATGAAGTTGAATGAGTGTGCGAAGAATGTTGTCAAATTTTGTGGCATGATTGAGTTGGTCATGGATGATGAGAATGAGATTTTAAGTGATGATGATATTCTAGAGATGCAAGAGATGTGTCCTTTTGTTAGTGAGTTGAAGAAGTGTGTAATGATGCGTGTTGATTTGAATGAATGGCTAGAGTGTTTAAGTGATTTTAAAAGGTATGCTAAGGATTTTGTTGTTTGTATGGATGTTGTATATTTTGTGAGGCATGTGAAGGGTGGTGATGATATGTATGTACCTGTGATGTCCTTAGTTGGTATGATTGGTCTGGTGAAGGTTGTGCATGATAATTATGGGCATATGGGTAAGTTTAAGCTGTGGGAGTGTATGAAGGAGCGTGTGTTCCACCCGTTTCTGAGAACTGTTGTGAATCATGTTGCAACTACGTGTGAAAGGTGTCAGAAGCGAAAGGTGCAAGGTGTGCAAGTGAAACCACCGATGTTGAAAGTTGATGCGAAAGAACCGTTTGAATTGGTAGTGATTGATTGTGTGTCTTTGCCGCGTACGAGTGCTGGGAATGTTGGTATGGTTGTTATGGTTGATCATAAAAGTAAGTTTGTGTATGCAGCGCCTGTGAGAGATAAAAGGAGTGTGACTGTTGCGCGTGTGGTTGAGCAGTTGTTCTTTCCTATGTGTGTATGGAAGCCTAGAAGATGTCTGAGTGATAATGGGCCTGAATTTGTAGGGAAAGTGTTTGAGCAAATGTTGAGAGAGAATGGTGTGGAGCATGTGAGAACAACTCTGTATGTACCGTCTTCAAATGGATTGGCTGAACGGACTATAAGAACCTTGTGTGAGATGTTGAGAATGATGAGTACGACAGTGAATGACTGGGATGTGTGTCTGGGGAGAGTGTTGTGGGCGTATAAAACAACTGTGCATAGTGCAACTGGAATGTCCCCATGTCAGTTTGTGATGAATTTTGAAAGGCGAGTGAAAGATAGGTTTCGTTTGAGTGAAAGTGAGCAGAGTGTATGGCGTGAGGCGCATGAAAGGTTCCGTTCATTTGAATTAGGTACAAAAGTATTGAAGGTGAAAGAAGTGAAGGGTAGGTTGAATGTATCAAAGATGAGTGAGAAGTTTGATGGACCTTATAGAGTTGTGAGAGTTTGGGAAAATGGGGTAACGTATGTTTTGGAGAGTTTGAATGACGGCATGACTGAGAGAGTGCGGGCTCATCAGAGTCAGTTAAGGAGATGGAGAGAACCTCCTGACTACCTGGTGAGCCATCCGGTGTATGGACTGTGTAGAGAGAGAGGTAAAGTGCATGATGATGAGATTGAATGTGATAGTATGGATCTGTCTGGGAAAGAGCTAGTCTTAGTCTCGAGGAGTAGAAAGCGTACAAAGAAGGGTGAAAGGAAGAATGCAAGTACGAATGAAAGTAAGTCTGAGCAGAGTGTTTCTGGTATGGGGGATCTTGAAAGGGAGATTGAGTTTTTGCGTAAACAGGTGAGTGATTTGGCTGGTATAAGTAGACGAGTGAGTGAGCTGCCTGTGCCTGATTTTTCTGGTTTTGGGAACAGTATGAATGATAGTGTGTTTGGGCAGAATGAACCTAGTGTGGCTGATTTTTCGGGTTTTATGAATGGTAATAGTAGGGGTGAGTTTGATTTAGTGAATGATGAAGTGGCTGATTTTTCAGGTTTCTGGTGGGAACCAGTCGAAGGGGTTTCTGGTATGCCTGTTGAGAATACAGGGGATGTGAGTGACCTGTCTGTTTCACAAGAATGTACCTTGAGTTGGATGAGAGCTGTGAGTGAGGAGCTGATGAATGGGGGTATGAAGAGTGAGGGTTCTGAACGGAAGAGTATGAAAGAATTCTGTCGTGAGATGGGAGAACTGGTAATGAGGGCTAAGAATATGGTTGATGAGATGATAAATAGTGACGATGAGACTGACAGGACAACTGACGAACAACCCCGACTAATTGCTACGCGTAGCCAGGGACCAGTAGACGAGTGTGAATGGGTGCAGAAGGGTGCGATTGAGCACAAGTGGTACCGTGAAGAGTGATTGAAAGGGTTTAGTGAGTGGCTGGTCGAATGGCTTAAGGAAAGAGGGGAGTGGTGGAGCGAATGTGAGTGTGTGTAAAAGGGCCATTCTCCCACCCCTTTTCTCAGTACCCTCTCCCTCCCTCTGTAAGAATGTGTGTGTGAGTGGGAATGAGGTTTTTTTTTATATTTTCTCTTTGTATATATATGTATTTGATTTCATGTATTAATTGTTTTCTCTTTCTCAGATTGTACTTTGCTTAAGATAATCTTTTATCAAAATTGTACTTTGTTTATAATATTCTTTTAGCAAAGCGCCATATTCTGGAAAGAGGTAAGCTAGTCGATAAATTTACTCAGGTAATGCCCACTTATTAGTTTCCCTTCCATGTATAAATAAAGGGGTCATAAAAGGAGGATATATCTCTTCTACAGAGTGGAAGTGTGGACTGATAGCAAGAGGGGTTCTCTAGACGAGTGCTCCGCCCAGCCCTGAGACGGAGGGCTTTCGTGCCTCTCTAACCACCTGAACCGCCATACCCGCCTTCCTTGACAATCCTGCCTCCTTCTAAGTTAGCCTACTACCACCCACCTCCAGCACACAAGTGATAGCGCGTGCCCCCTTTTCGTTCGGTTGTTGTTGTGCTTTTTTATGTTTTGTGTAGATATATAAGTAAATTGTTGTATTCGCTGGTTATAAAATTCTCTTTTGGTATCGTATTTGGATTGGGGAATTTAGCCTCATTTTGAAGTGTGCACACTTCCCTTGTAAATATAAAATTGTTGTAAATATAAGCTGTAATTATCATTGTACTTTTTTTCTGTTAGTAAAGAACTGTACATACAATCCGTTTCATTCTCCTTCGATTTCTCATGTCCGGATTAGTATAGGAAGCGGGTTGGATCGATTGGGGTTAGTCTAAATTTTTCAGCCCGCTACAGGATCCAATACATGTTTTTCGATCTTCATACAGCTCTAGGCATTTCGGTACCGATTTCCTCAATCAAAATAGCAGAGCACTATTATACTTTGACTGCATCTGCTCTAGGTGAAACTTGAGCCCCCATACACAAGGAATACCTAGACTAGATGAAGCAGTTCTGTCATTGAGCACAGTCAGTGGCATCCTCAATGAGTTAGAAAATTTCCAGCATATCATGAAGAATATTTTGATCATAAGCTCCAAGGGTTGGGGCACTGTCCAAACTACTAACTTTTCTTACGGCACTCACAAAATAGATCTGATCATTTTCAATTGTGAATTCCAGTGAGTGGCACAACCTGATTCCATTTTTTTCTCTCCTGCCAGAACACCAGTGGCTATTGTTGACTTATGCACAAAAGATACCAATTTTAATGCTTTGCCGAGTGTAATATTTAACTATCCTGCTTCTTTTAGGCCATCTTTCACCACCAAATGCAATGTATGAGTAAAGCAGGAATTATGCTCAGATAGTGACATTTCAAATAGTTCAGCATTATCAGCACAATCAAAATCATCATCTTCCAAGTCAGTATCATCATTTATGTCAGTAGTGGTATCAGAGAATAATGGCAGAGAAATGCAGAAATCATATTTGCAGCATTGTCTGTGATGACATTTGTGAACTTGGAGCTTATCTCAAAAGACTTGATAATCTCCTCATACTCCTCCATAATTCTGCGTGCAGTATGGCACCCATGGAACCTCCTGCAAGCTAGTACCACATTTTCTAAAGTCCAGTTTCTGATATACTGAGCTATTATTCCTAAGATCTCATTTGACGAGATATCTAGTGTGAGACAGATACTTTTTGCACTCCAAGACATTTTTTAACATCCTCTTTCACCTGTATGAATTTGTCCTGTAGTAGTTTCTTCACTAAGCGTTTGTGTGTTGGCATCTAGTAGCGAGGGTCAGCTGCACTAAATAAACCACAAAAGTATGGGCTGTCTACAACAGAAAAAGGCACAAGATCACATGTCACAAAGAACACTAGCGCATCATCAAGTTACTTTGACAAACATCATGAGTAACATATTTCTTTGGGTCTGATACTGTAACAAAGTATTCCATGGTTGACAGTAGTGCCGGCTTTCCTCTCATATAAAGCACTGTGCTTTCGCTGAAACAAGGAGAAAAACAACTAGAGTATTTTACTATTAATAGTTTCATATGCATAAATATGAAGTGGTATATAGTATGGTACACCAACCAGTATTGAGCACTTTGAAAGTGCATTAATATGGGAGGGAGGAATTGGAGGAGAAAGAACAAGGCACTAGACGATTTAACCATGTATAGGAAATACCTAGTCATTATATTTTAATTTTTATTTATTTTTCTTCAGGGTTGGCATTGGATAAATCAAATGATTTTATCAACTAATAATTCAGATTTTACTAAAAAAAATTATGATTTTTTTATTGTTTACATTTTTTAAGCAAGTACTGATTTATTAATATTTTATATATAATTTTTAATAGGATTTACCATTACTGTATATATTTCTTCATAATGCTGTATTTTTATATATTTCTTCTTGTTAATGCTGTAGGGTACTGTAGAGTATTTGAAGATCCTACATCACAGTACTGTATAGTATCTCAAGATTTTACAGCACAATACAGTAGTATACTGATTCTGTTGTACTGTAGGTTTGGCACATCTCACTTCGTATACTATATGCCTATATGTGGTGTTCATGAAGCAGATGTACTATAAGGGAGATCCACCCCTTCCTCCTTATCCATAGTGGGGGTCATTCCCACACCCTAAGCTGCGTAACCTCAATAAATTTATCCCAATTGGGTTTGGTTATGTTATTTGATCACTGTAATACAAAAGGATACACAAAAGTGGGTTATTATTGAAGAAAATAGGGATGAGATAAAGAGGAGGGAAGATAATGTGCAAATAGCTTCCCCCAGCAATCAAACGTAATTTTACCATGTAAGCTACCTCCTTTTTGGCCCCTTGACTGGTAACACTTGTACGATTGTATTCTAACTAACTTTCATATATTTGTGAAGGTTGGAACTTACACTTTTAGAGGCTGATATACAAACATCACAGTGCTTACAGACTGCCTTGAAATTACCACTCAAATCTCCAGGTAGTTTGAAGTGGCTCCATATGCCAGAATCCTTAGGTGATGCCACAATGCCAATTGTAGTGAAAGACTGAACTACAGTAATAGTAGTGATGAGATTGCAGGCAGGAAGAAATAAACATGCTGCTGCGTGTTCATCCTTGATGTGTGCACAAGAGTTGCCAGATACTACAATTACTGCTGTTACAGTTGTCAGTAGTAGCAATTAAGATAAATTAAATATGATTATAATTATTATTGGAATATTTACATACATAGAATAGTTTATTAAAACAAGCAGTGGAAGGAAAATAACTAAAAAAATCTGTTGTAATGCCACTGTAAAGCAGTTATTGTTATTTAATTACTCATACTGAATATAAAGTATATGATTATTTATATAATATTTATGTGCTATACTTGAAAAGTACTTTATTTTTTCAAGTACCTTTGGCCCAAATACAAATACATTGATTTTAAAAACCTCATGTATAAGTACTGAAAATTTTGTACTTAAGTTCAAGTATAAGTATAAGTACTTGTACCCAAGTCTGAGAGATATGGAAACAAAAAGGGGGTGGGTAGGTAAGCAAGGGGTAATTTCTATCCCTCTTAGTGGGCTGGATCATATGGAAGGCATGAGAATGGAGGCTGAATGGGATGGGGGATTAGGAAGGGATAGTACATTATGTAAGGTGCTGAAGTAGGTTAAAGTAAAGGGTGGTTCATTATCCATAGTGAAGCCAGGTCTGCCGAAGACCCTAGTAAAATCTACATTTCCATCATTGAACATCAAGAGTGACAGTAGTCAATGTAGCATAGACAGAAATATGGTACTGAAGAACACATTATTGGGTGGGGGAGGGGAGAATACTTTATTTATTTATTTATTTATTTATATATATATATATATATCATACCCAGGAAAAGGTGCGTAAAGTGAAATGAAATTGGAAAAAGGTGGAAGAACTGGTCATTATAAAAGCCCCACTTATCACAACTAGCCTACAGGAAGAGGAACCATGGGACAGGGGATTTTGGGGGGACAGAACCATTGAGGGTATGTTTATTATAAAAAAATAAAATGAAAAGTAAATGAGGAAAAACAATAGCGGGATAGAAAATCATATTCCAAGTATCCAGGGAAAAAATATTAATAAAAGGAACCAAGGAATTCAGACATTCAAAATTAAAATCCTTTTACAAATACTATCTTATAATGTTTGAAATTTTAAACAATCTTAAAGAACCAGCCTCACATTATATTAGTAAAAATTAAAATTTCCTCAAAATAGGTGAAAAAAATGATGAACAAGAGAAAAACTTACTGTTTTTCCACATCCATTTTGTCCTAAAATCAAAGTAAGCGGTGAGAAAAAGTCAATTTTGCACAATACATCTGGTCCAAAGCTTCTAATGCCCTGTATACCAAGTTTATCTATACTTGACATTATTTATTTGAAATCTTCCAATTAATAATATTCAAATTCTAAGAAATATTAAGTTAAAAATGAATTAACATTATTATATTCTTAGTAAAAAACATTTTACTTTCAATATTACCAGCTTTCCCTGGGACAAGCATGTGCAGCTATCTCCATAGCAACTACTACATGAGTGATTTAAGGAAAATGAATATGAATGCATGTTAACCTTGTCTATATTTGTGTTTGTATACCATATCTCCCCCCCCCCCCCAGTGGGTCTACAAGTTCCTCAATGGTGATAAAGCCTGCATGCTCATGCTTGTGCAAGGTAAGGACAGTCAAGGAGGTGTTTGTGTTATCTTGGGCCTATGAATACTGACCGGTGTTGGAGGAAGGTTTATTTCATTTTAAATTGTTGGAGAATGGAAGAATGACCTGATCTCAGTTAGGCTAAAATTACTTACCATCCCATGTAAGGATTTGTCTACTTAGGGAAGTGGTTCATGTAGAAGTGTCTGTAAATGTGTTTTATTAAGTTATTTGTGTGCGGGAGGGGGAGAATATTGTAGTGGCATTGGTAGTAGTATGCTGGGGATTCTTTTTTGAGTCTAGGAGGTGGTAGTTTTGTCAGTGACAATGTATTCTTTTATTTTTATTTATATCAAGTCCATAGCCACTTTACTAATAACATCAATCATTGCCTGCATTTCTTCTATTGTGTTAGTCAGTAGTAAGCCATCATCTACAAAACGAGTTGGTATATAGAATTTATCATCTTTGTATCCTAGTTTTGTACTATATAATTTTATTAATTATTAATGTACCTGTGATCCTGTACATCTTTGTCTTATACCACTTGTGACTTCAGTTTTATATAATTCTTTATTATTTGGGTAGTCTCATAATCTTTAGATAGTGTAGCTATTATATCAATAATGGCTGAATAACATTTATATTTCATCATTTCTCCTCTGTTAACTCATTTAAAGGGTTTGGGTAAAATCAATGGCAGCAATGATAAACATTTTCTTTTTTATGTAATTTACTACAGTATTTAAGTATTAAATTATGCTCACATCTATTTTTTTGTGAATCCTGTTTGCAGTTTATTTTTTTCGGTATTCTTTAAATGTTCAACCAATTTCTTATTTACACTCATAAATAGTTTATATCTTGTATTTGTCAATACAGTGGTCCTGAAATCTTCCATCGTAGGATTCTTTACCTTTTGCATTAAGAGGCTTTGATTCGTTCCGGGCTAGTGTCAGATGCCTTTTTTTTTAAAGGCAATCAGTCATTATCTTAACTATTTTCTCATTTTCCCCATCCATTTCTACATTTCTCCTTTTATCTTATCAAGGCATGAATTGTTCTTTATTTTTTAATCTGCCTAGGACATTCCTTAACTTCTAATATTTAAATTCTACTGGTTTCATTTTCTTAATTTCTGAGTCACTAGTATTTCCTATCATCTCAAAATGCTCTCTTAAGTTCTCTCGGTATTCATTTTTACTTTTTTGGTAAATAATATTTTTAAATGGACCAATATTATCTTCTTTTGTCTCAATGTTTAGACAAAGTGTTCTAATAGATTTTTGAATACATACTGCTGCACTATGTTTACAGAAAATATTTTGTTTTACATTTACATTTGGGTATATTTATATCAGACCCCAAAATCCATTGCATATAGTGTTGGATATCAACCTGCTAGTTAGTGCAAAGGAAGACATTTAAAAGAAGCTCAGTGAGAGGTGTATGTTGGATGTGAAAAAGTATTTTTTCACCAATAGAGTTGTAGATTACTGGAATGGTTTACTACAGGACAGAATAAGCAGTTCAAATTTAAATATTTTCAAATGTAGGTTAAATTAGTATATGGGGGAGGTAGGTTATTGTGGTTTTTAAGTTGCAATGGAGGCAAATTACATATTGTAATATGAATTTGCGTATTATATTATTGCTATGTGTATTGCATGATTTAGTTTTTTGACAAGCCATGATGGTGATGCCTTTTAAGCGTAGTTGCACGATTTAGCTTCTGACAAGCCATGATGGTGATTCCTTTTTAAGCAATAGCTGCATTATTTAGCTTTCAACAAGCACTTTATGTGGGGTGTGCGTTGACTCAGATGGTTGTTGTGTTATAAATCCTTCATTTTAAATATATACCTATATATAAACATTTGAGTTTCTATCTGAATTTTTTTTTCATTTTTATCCACATTTGCTTGTTTTAGATTCTCTTTTGAGTTTATAAATAATTCCCCTATGTAAAAAAATTTAAAGCACCTGTTTCATCTGCTCAGCCAAAGGTGCAATCATTCTATCTTTGGAACAAACCAAACGTTACATTCAACAACATATATTTTCCTTTCAATACCACATCCATCACATATTACATACATTCAGCCAACATTACAAATTCATCCTCTACTCACAGGCCACCAGTGATTCCATCAGTTAATACATTGCATCAACATCCATAACTTACTTGCCAGCCTGCCTACATATGTTGCGAAGAGGGTCGTGCCTAGGAAGGTCACTCTATGGGTGGGTGCACAGGTCCCTAAAAGATATTGTGTGTAATGTGCGAAATTTGAGCAGTCTATATATAAGTAGATGTTTGATGTTGCCTGGGCTTTGTTGCAGTCGGTGTTGGTGCAAGGTTATTCTGTGTTTGTATCGTCATAGTAAGAAAGAATGTAAGGATGTGTTAAGTGAGCCCCTAGCATGCATCTTTAGAAAATCATTGGAGAGTGGCATTGTGCCAGTGGCATAGAAGAAAGCCAATGTGATACCTATATTTAAGAAAGGGGATAAAACAAATATGTCTAATTACAGACCAGTAAGTTTGACATCAGTAGTAGGGAAAATGATGGAATCTATTATAGCAAGGAATATTAGGGATCACTTGGATAAGCATAAGTTGATAAAAGAATCACAGCATGGCTTTAGTAAGGGTAAATCCTGCCTGACTAATTTGCTGTCTTTTTATAGTAAGGTGTATGAAGCAGCAGATAAGGATGAAAACTATGATATTTTATACTTGGACTTTAGTAAGGCTTTTGATCGAGTGCCACACTTACGGCTTCTGAGCAAAGTTAAAGCACACGGGATCGATGGCAGTATATTTAGGTGGATTCAGTCATGGCTTGGTGATAGACAGCAAAGAGTTAGTATAGATGGAGTTAAATCTGAGTGGGGGTGTGTTAGCAGTGGAGTTCCGCAAGGATCTGTTTTGGGTCCCTTGCTATTCTTAATTTATATTAATGATCTTGACATAGGTATAAGTAGTGACCTGAGTAAATTTGCTGATGATACTAAGCTAGGTAGGGCCATTAGGGCTGATTCTGATGCTGTTGTAATGCAGGAGGAATTGAACATTCTGTCCAATTGGGCTGAGAAATGGCAAATGAAGTTTAACATAGACAAATGTAGTGTACTTAGTATAGGTAGAAATAATCCACTGAATAGTTATAAATTAAATGGGAGAAATTTAGGGAGGACCGATTGTGAGAGGGACTTGGGTATTTTGGTAAGTTCAGACCTTCGTCCTAGAAAGCAATGCCTAAATTCTAAGAATAAAGCTAATAGGATATTGGGATTCATTAGGAGGAGTGTAAGCAATAAGAGTGCTGAAGTCATTCTAAAACTTTATCTGGCGCTAGTTAGGCCTCATCTAGACTATGCAGTACAATTTTGGTCACCATATTATAGGAAGGATATTGATTTGCTTGAGTCTGTGCAGAGAAGGATGACAAAGATGATTGGTGGGCTAAGGAACTTACCTTATGGTGAAAGGCTCACAAAACTAAATCTACATACATTGGAAAGGAGAAGAGTCAGAGGGGAATTGATTGAAGTCTTCAAATGGGTAAAAGGATATAATAAAGGGGATCTGGGTAAGGTTCTTATACTTAGTGAACATGACAGGACACGTAGCAATGGGTTTAAGCTTGATAAGTATAGGTTTAGGAAGGAGATTGGGAGGAATTGGTTTACAAATTGTGTGGTAGATGAATGGAATAGGCTCACTAGACATGTGATAGAAGCCTCCTCTCTGGGTAGTTTTAAGAATAGATTAGATAAATATATGGATGAAGCTGCTAGATGGGACTGACTTTTTTTTTATGTACATATGTATATATTTTTCTAAGGAGTGGGGAGATTATTTTGCGGTTGCATGAATGGACATAATCCTCTGGATGCATTTTATGTATATTGTAGATTAGATCTGACGAACTCCTGTAAAGGGTGACAATGTTGATGACTTTTCTCTGGTAAGAAATCTTTTGTGTGTTGACTGGAACAGGAGCTGCCAAGTGTAGGCCATGAATGGTCTTTTGCAGTCTCCTTCTTTTCTTATGTTCTTATAGTATAGTGGGGTGGCCTGACTTGAGGTGAGAGAGGATTACTCTGTGTGTTCTATAGAGCAGTGGTGTCAACTGGGTGTGGCAACTGCCATACCCTAGGTCCTAGGAAAAAATGTTAAATGTACCTTTATAAAATAAATGCATGAAATTTTTCTGTCCATCTCAAATGTGACTTGGGCACTAATGATGTTTCAGTGCCCAAGTCACATTTTCATTTTCCCTTAGCTCACCAGTTTCTCTAATGCCTTTTATAATCTGTCAGAGGCCAGAAGCTGAGTGTTCAAAGTGGCGTGATAGTGAGTGAGACTGCATTTGAAAAGGCTCAAGGTGTCTTAAACACTTCATAACTCCATAACAAAATGTGCACAGGCAGATATTAAATGAAAGCAGTTAAAGGCATTTAAATGATTATATAATTAGGGAGGAGGGAGGCTAATGACATTGCCATACCTTAGTTTCAGCTGAATTGATGCCTCTGCTATAGTGATTTCTCTGATTGGTTTATTAAGAGCGGGGGGGAGGGGGGGCAAAGGATGTTGTTTGATGGTAGTGTGTTCAAATATCTTTGGGTGAAGGTGGTGTGCATGTGTTCAATTGAATAATTGGGGCTTAGTGGTAGGGAGGTGGTTGGTTGGGTTGGTGAGAGGGTTAGTGCTCTGCTGAAGGGTTGAGTTCCAATCCTGTTTAGGTGTATTTTGATTGGGAGTATTTTTGTTTCAGTATGTAAGGGTGGGGGTGCTGCATGTACATCCATGATTGTTCTATGTGGTTTGAAGTTTGTTCATGTAAGATTTGGCTGTAGTTGGGTGCCATGCTAGCGCTGCTTAGTTGAGGGTGGTGTTATGAATTGTTTGTATAGAGTGGTGAGAGGCTTTTTGTATTCTCCAAATGTAATGTTTGATAGTGCTTTGGTTTTCTTGATGGCCTGTTTGCTGTGTGGTTTTTGAATGTCAAGTGGGTGTCTAGTGCGAGTGCTAGAAGGGTGAGGGTTTTATTTAGTGGTGGGTGTCTAGTGTGAGTCCTAGAAGGGTGAGGGTTTTATTTAGTGGTGGGTGTCTAGTGTGAGTGCTAGAAGGGTGAGGGTTTTATTTAATGGAGGGTGTTGTCCCTTTACTCTGATTGTGGAGTGTTTGTTCGATTCATGGTAGTCGGGTGTGAAAAGCGCCACTATTTTGTTGGCTGAGGCAGTCATGCAGTTTTGTGTGAGTCAGAGTTTAGTGTGTATATCTGTTGTTGGAGTGTCCAGCTTGCTTTTATGATTGAGAGGTGTTGTGCTGCAAGTGAGATGTCATCTGTGCATGTGTTGATTACTGGGGTTTGTGGATGAGGGATATCATGTATGAATAGGTTGAATTAGTAAGGGTGAGAGAATGGCTCCTTGTGGGATGCAATTGTAGAGTGGTTAGGTGTATGATTTAAGGGTTCAGTGTGTGACTTTGGCCTGCCTGCCAATGATGAATTTTATTATTCACTTTTTGTCCTTGATGAGTGGGGTGGTGTTCAGGATTTTGTGTGGTAGGATGTTTTGGTAGTATGTCAAAGAGTACATTTATGTCTACTACAGCAAGGATTATATATGATGGGGGATAAGGACTGGTTGAAACCATAGATTATGTAATGTGTAAGGCTGGTAAGGGCTAGTTGAAGCCATAGATTATGTGTTGTGTAAGACTGGTGAGAGGGGTAAGGGCTAGTTGAAGCCATAGATTATGTGTTGGGTGAGGAGGGTTGGTTGGTTAAGAGATGCCTTGGTGCACACTGCATAGTGATCACACTAATTGATGTGGAGGGTTGGTTGGTTAAGAGATGCATTGGTGCACACTGCATAGTGATCACACTAATTGATGTGGAGGGTCAAGGTTAAATTTGCTTTTCTGAAACTGCTGTCTGAGACAAAGGTATATTTAGGCTCATTCTTTGGTATATTAGTTTGAGTGTTTTCGATACCGTTAACAGAAGTGACATTAGGTAGTAAGAGTTAGCTTGTGTTGCAGGTTTGTCTGGTTTGAGTATGGGTATGATGTGGGCTAGTTTCCATATTGAGGGGATTGTGATGGTGAGCCCAAGAGTAGCTAAAAAATTCAAGGATGTCTGAAATTGTTATGTAAGTGCTTGAAATGGATGTTAGATATGTTGTCTGGACCAGTGTCTTTAGTTTTTGAGCCATTTGATGGTTTGTTGGACATTTTCTGTGGTAAAGTGATGTGTTCAGTCTTGGGATATGTGTGTCCTCTTTATTTTTTTTTTGTGGATTTGCCTGTGTGTTGGGAGGAAGCTAATGTTCAATTAGTGTTTAATGAGAATGTTAAAGTGTTTTCTGGGTATTGCTTTTCTTTATGGTTCTGCATAATCTCACACTCAAAAATTGGAACTTAAAGCCTCTGGGTCTGCACAAATTCCAAAAATATTTTCTTAAATCCAACCTACACCCTTGCTTTTTAATTTTCGAGGGGTGACCTCTACTCTGATTTCCATCATCTAACTCAAAAAAACTTGCTAAAATCCAATTTATCTATCCCAGAAATTTTTTTAGAGCTCAATCATATCCCCTCTCACACACCTCCTTTCGAACGAGAACATATTTAATACCCTCAGTCTATCTATATATTCAAGGTGCCTCAGGGAAGGAATAATCTTTGTTGCCCTCCGTTGCACTGACTCGAGAAGGTTAATATCGTGTCTAAAATGTGGGAACCATGCCTGTATACAGTACCTTAGATGTGGCAAAACATAAGAGTTATAGAGTTTAAGAATAACCTCCTTACTTTTGAACTGACATTTCTCTTAATGAAACCCAGCACTCTATTTGCCCTATTTCTTGCTTCAATACACTGCTTAGAAAACTTTAATGACTTATCTATTACTATTCCTAGATCTTTCTCATCCTCTACTGAGCTCAGCCAATGCCCATCCATTTCATAGTTAAATTCTCTATTATCTTTTCCCATGTTAATAACTTTGCACTTATCAAGGTTGAAAGTCATTTGCCACTTATGTGCCCAGGATAACAATTTATTTTAATCCCCCTGCACTTTAAAATTATCATCAATATCTTTAACTACAGCTGCTAATTTGGTATCATCCGCAAAAATTGACACTTTATTATTAACTGCCTCCCCAAGATCATTTATATAGATAGATGACAAATAATAATGGACCGAGAACTGATCCCTGAGGAACCCCACTGATAACATCCCTCCACTCTGACTTTACACCATTTAGCACTACCCCTTGCTTCCTGTCTTTCAGCCACTCAGCTATCCAATTTGAAACACCCCCACATATCCCAATCATTTTTAATTTATGAATTAGTCTCCTATGTGGTTTTCCTGGGAGTTTGGGTGCCTTAAAAAAGAGGCCATTTGAGTTGGATGACCTATGATGAGCCCTTGTGGCTTTTGTCATCTGTTATATTATATTGTGGGGGACTTTGATTTTGTCTTCCCCTGGTAATACTGCTTTTTGTGGGTGGGTTTTGACGGATGCGGATGACCTCTGATAGGCCCTTGTGGCTTTTGTCATCCGGGAAATTATGTTATGTTATATGTTACTTGATTTGTTACGAACTCCAGAAAGTCTAGTAAATTAGTCAAACATGATCTACCTGATCTAAACCCATGCTGAGCATCGCTGATTACCCCTCCCCCCTCTCTAGATGTTGGCAAATCTCTTTTTTAACTATTTTCTCAAGAATTTTACAGACTATTCAGGAATTTGAAAATTGCACCAATGTGCTATTTCTTCTCACGATTGTAATGTGTGTAGGTAAACTGTACAGTGGCAATATTTTTATGTACAATTGATTCCGGTTGAGAAAAGTGTCCTTGAATTTAGCAAGTGACTTCAATAAGTCAATCCAGAACTACTTTGTACTTGTTTTATTCTCAAAAGTAGTCTTGTAACTGTGTTCACTGTCATGTTGTAATACATAACATAATTTCACAGATGAAAAAAGCCACAAGGGCCTATTAAAGGTCATCCAAATCTGTCAAGACCACCCACAAAATGCATCCATAGGATTGTGTCAGATCATGCATCTACAGCATACAATTTAATTAACCCAGAGGATTGTGTCAGATCATACATCTGCAATATACAATTCGAACCATACATAGGAATGTGTCAAAAACAAAAAGCATCATCATCAAGACTCGTCAAAATCCAAATCAATCGTAATATACAATAATAAAAAACTGCATCCACAGGAATGAGTCCAGAATACCCCCCAAAGTTAACCCTCCCTCCCCATAAAATCATCTAATCTGCATTTGAATACATTCAAGTTTGGACTGTCTACCGTCTCAGATGGCAAACTATTCCAGTAATCTACCACTCTATTGGTGAAAAAATATTTTCTAACGTCTAACCTGCACCTCTGTTTTTTTTATTTTTAAGTTGTGACCCCTAGTCCTATTACTACCTTCCAACTCAAATAACTTGCTAAAATCCAACTTATCCATCTCAGGACAGATTTTAAAAAGCTCAATAATATCTCCCCTCACACACCTTCTCTCAAATGAGAACATATTTAGTACCCCATCTATCTTAATATTCAAAGTGCTTCAGGGAAAGTATTATTTTTGTTGCCCTCCTTTGTACTGACTCTAGCAGGTTGATATCATGTCTAAAATGTGGTGACCATGCTTGTAGACAGGGTAAACATGGAGATCGGCTTAAATAAAAATGTTAGAACATTCTAGAAATAATTAGGATTATATACTGGGGGGCTATGCCCCCAAGACCCCCCAATTAATTGAAACTCAGGATCATTCCCCCGCAATGTTTAAACCCACCATGAGCAGTGCCCTTGAATTTACTTCAAAAAGGTAACAAGGAAAGAAAGTACCCTAGAAGACCCTATGGTCCATTCCTTTAGTATTATGTCTTAACACTCAAAGTTAACTATCTTCCTGAAGACGGATGAAATAGTTTACAGCCAACCGTAATATTTACCGTATACAGTACTCTAAATGTGCCTAACATACGAGTTGTAGAGTTTAAAGATAACCTCTTTACTCTTGTAGCTAACATTCCTGTTAATGTATCTTAGCACCTTATTTGCTCTATTTTTTGCCTCAATACACTACTTTGAAAACTTCAGCGACCTATCTACTACTACTATGCCTAAGTCCTTCTCATCCTCAACTGAATTCAGTCAGTATTCGACTGACCTTCGAACAGGTAGCACGTGTTTCAAAGAGCTCCCGGAATATTTTGGTTATTTGCTATACTTTGTTGTGTGACATAGTAAACATAAATATTAAGTTATTAGATCGTATATTTGGTTAATATAACAAAGTTAAATTGTGGTTACTTTGTTTTGGTGAGAAAGTGACTTTTTTTTACTTCGGTGGCCATCTTGATTAGCAGGTTTTAAACTTGCGTGCACAAATTCGGGTCAAATTCTTGTTGTTCGTAAGTTTTTGTTTCTATTATTGTTCTTGTTTAAGTATGGCTGACTGTTTGGATGTAGAAAGTATGCCTTTTGAAAGTAGTGTGTATATAGTGTGCGATGACTGTATTGTAGAGAGGAGAGTGAATGTGTCTGAGTGCCGTGTATGTGCTTTGACTGAGGAGGTGAGTCGATTATGTGCAGAATGCTTGAGACTGAACGATTTAGTGTCTGAAGTGAGAAGAGATGCAAGTGTACGTTTGAAGAGTCAAATTGGGACCAGGAGGGAGGAAGTTAGGACTAGAACAGGGACTGGAGAGAAAGCAGTAAGTGAAGAAAGTGATGATGAGTGGTGGGTGAAAGTGAACAGAATAGATAAGTTAGGACAGGTTAGATGTGTGAATGAGAGGGACATGGAACCTGTTAGGCTAACTAACAGATTTGATGCCCTGAGAGAGGAAGAATTTGAAAGAGATTTGTCTGGTGTGGCCATGCCTGAAAGTAGAATAGGAGGTCGAGTGAGTGAGAGCAGGAGGGAGGGTAATACTAGGCCTAGAGAAAATAGGAGAATGACTGAGGTGATTGTGATGGGTGATTCTCAGATTAGGTATTTAGATAGGAAGTTGAGTGAAAGTAAATGGAAGGGAGTGAGAGTTTGTCTGCCGGGCGCTGGTGTAAATGATGTGTGTGAGAGGTATGATAGGTTGGTGTCTGGGTGTGAGAGGGAAGCAGTTGTGATTACACATGTCGGAGTAAACGATGTAAAGAAGGTGGGTACTTGTGAGTTACGACAGCGGTATAAAAGGCTGATTGAAAGAATGTGTGAAAGTAGAGTAAAAGGCGTTGTTTCAGGTGTGCTTCTGAGAATGGATGTGGGGATGGAATGGTTGTCTCGTGCAATGGGGTTGAATGAATATGTAAAAGGTTTGTACCAGGAGTCAGGATTGGGGTTTGTAGATGTTTGGAGTGGGTTTTATGGGAATAAGGGTTTGTATGCGATGGATGGACTCCATCTGAGCCGAGATGGGGTTGAGGTTTTGTGGCGGGAATTAGATAGTGTTATTAGGTCTTTAGAGGCGGGAAACTAGGTTTTGATAGTGGTCAGGGAAATTTAATGGCTCAAAGTGAGGCAGGGAAAGGAAGCAAACACAGATGTGTAGAAGGTAGGCAGGCTAATGAAAGTGCTTTAGGGTTAAATTACTTGAGTAGTGATAGTGGTCAGGGAAATACAAGAGTACAGGGTCGGGGAAGGAGAGAAAGGAGATGCAGAGGAGATAGGCCCTCAGGTGCTTCAGGGATAGGTGGGCTGAGTTGTCTTTACACAAATGCTCATAGTCTTAGAAATAAGAGGGATGAATTATTTAATTATATCATTCATGAAGATATAGATATAATATGTATAGTTGAATCATGGGTTAATGAAAATATATTTAATGATAATGTCAGTGAATTTGAACTAGAAGGTTATACTATGTACATTAGTCAAAGGAGAGATAGGACTGGTGGTGGGTTGATTATTTATATTAGAAATAGCATTTCTTCAAATCTAAATAACTCTATAAAGCAAGGAGAAGGCGAATCATTATGGATAGATATTAAGGTTGGTAAAAATAGGAAAATACACCTGGGAGCTTTTTTATAGACCACCGGGACAGACTGATTGCATCGATGAGTTAATGATTAGGGAAATAAGTAAAGGATGCAAAGAAGATACAGTTATTCTGGGTGACTTTAATTTAACTTCTGTAGACTGGGAAAATATGATAGGAAGAGATAGAGCAAGTTGTAAGTTTATAGAGTGTTTTGAGGATAACTTTTTGACCCAATTTGTTAATAAGCCAACAAGGGGTGCCAATATATTAGATCTAATTCTTTCAAATGATGATCACTTAGTTCAAAGATTGAGTGTAGGGGAATCATTGAGAAACAGTGATCATCAGATGGTTCGGTTTAATCTGCAAATAGTTAAGGGTAGAATAACAACAAACTCCACAAAAATTCCAAATTTTTATAGGGAAGATTACGATAAATTACGCGGCATGCTAAATCAGATTAGGTGGGATATAGAATTCCATGGAAAGAATACTTATGAGATGTGGGATATTTTTAAGACTATATTAAACATGGTTCAGGAACAGTGTATCCCGATGAAGTCTATTAGGAAGAAATGTAGGAAACCATTATGGTGGAATCAAGAGATAGCTAATAAAGTTTCAGAGAAAAAAAGGGCATACCAGAGATTACAAAGTGAGAGTAGTTTAGATAATTTAAACCATTATAGGTCAACCAGAAATGAACTAAATAGGATTATTAAAAAGACCAAAAGGACAGCAGAAATTAATTTAGCTAAAAATAATAATAAAGATCCTAAAAAATTCTTTAGCTATTATAGAATCAATAATAAATCTAACAGTGATAAAATAGGGCCTATTAAATATGAAGGGGTTTTGAAGGAATCTGATGAGGAAATAGTAGAGGTCCTTAATGATCATTTTGCTTCAGTATTCACAGAAGAGAAACCAGTTAGATTAATTGATAATAATTATAGGTCAAGGGAAGTAGTGATAAATTCTATTAATATAGACAGAGAAGAAATTAAAGGGCTTATAATGCAGTTAAATACTAGTAAGGCATCTGGCCCTGACAACATTCATTCTAGGATACTCAAAGAAGGTGTAGAAAGTATTGCAGTAGCTCTTGAGAAGATATTTATTAGATCACTAGAGTCTGGAGAAATACCAAATGATTGGAAATTGGCAAATGTAGTGCCAATTTTTTAGAAGGGAAGCAAAGAGGACCCAAATAACTTTAGACCGGTAAGCTTAACTTCTATAGTCTGTAAAATTATTGAGAAGATGGTTAAGAAGGGAATTTCTGATCATCTAGAGAGTAGCAGGTTAATTAATGATGCTCAGCATGGTTCTAGAAAAGGTACATCGTGTTTAACTAATTTACTGGATTTTATGGATTATGTAACTAAAGAATTAGATAGGGGTGAGAAAGTTGATGTGATCTACTTAAATTTCAGCAAAGCTTTTGATAAGGTTCCACATAGAAGACTAGTTCATAAATTAAAGCTGCATGGGATATGTGGGAACGTTTTAAATTGGATAACTGAATGGCTGAAAAATAGGAAACAGAGAGTTGTACTGAATGGAGTGGAGGTCAGGGTGGAGGAATGTTATTAGTGGTGTACCTCAGGGATCAGTTTTAGGCCCTTTATTATTTATAATCTATGTAAATGATCTTGGGCAAGGTGTAAATAGCAAAGTGTCAATTTTTGCTGATGACACAATTTGTTAATAAGCCAACAAGGGGTGCCAATTTTTGCTGATGTGGTTTGAAAATGAATAAAAATAAGAGTAAAATCATGATATTTAACAAACCAAAAGAACAAAGTAAGATAAGAGATATTGAAATCACTAACAAAGTAAAATATCTAGGAGTCACAATTATTGACAAAAAAGACTGTTTTAGAAAACATAGAGAAGAAAAAATAAATCAAGCTAAAAAGATGAAAAATCTAACATTCTCAGTTATCTCAAGATCATGTAACAAGGTAATGATTGGAAAAACCTTCTGGAAAAGCATTATATTGCCTAGTATATTGGCAGGAACAGCAGTAATATGTTGGAAAAAGAAAGAAATAGAAGAGCTACAAAGAATTGAAAATTCAGTTTGGCGGAATATATTAGGAGCCCCAGGGTTTACACCTTCAGTTGTTCTTCGTGGCGAAATTGGAGCATCATCCATGTTAAAAAGAGATATAGAAACAAAATTGGGTTACATTAAATATGTTCTGGATAAAGGTACACCATTGAGTAAAACAATCATGAAAGAAATGATGGACAAAAAACTGGACAAACAATGGAATGACATAGTAAGGAAATATATGGAGTTTATTGAAATAAATACAAAGAAGCTAAGAGAAATAAATAAAGAAAAACTAAAAGAACTGACAATGAATTTTGATACCAAGTTATGGATTGAGAATTTGAATAAAAAACACACTCTCAAATTATACCAGGAAAATAAAAGAGAGATTAAACAAGAAAAAATTTATCGTAATGATTTTCCATCAATTCTTATGTTTAAATGTAGAACAAACACTTGAACCTTGAATGGAGGAAGATTTATGTAGGAGGAGATACAAAGTGTAAACTGTGTAATGAAGAAGAGGAAACTTTGGAACACTTTCTTATAAAATGTAGCAAATTGGAAAAAATCAGAAAAAAATTTGAAATAAGAGAGATAAGAATAGAGAAGTTACTACTATTTAATAATATCCAAGAGGAAGAAGAATATAAATGTAAAAATTTCCTGAAAGAGGCTTGGATGATGAGAAAAAAACTAATGGATAAAGCAATTTAATAAGATTGATAAATAGCCAAAGTAAATGATGAAAAATAGGCACTCATATATGTGTATGTAAATATATAACTAATAATGACAATAGGCACCAGTATGTGTATGTAAATATCTTATCTAATTAATAATGACGATGGTGAAAAACCTAATCAAGTGATGACAAGGACAATCCTAATCAAGTGTGCCTGATACGTAAATATATAGTTATTAATGACAAGGGTGAAAAAAGCTTAATAAGATGACAAAGATAATAAATTCTGCAAAACAAACAATACAAAAAGAAATAAACAAGACATAATGTATATTTAAGAGATGCCGAAGTAAAGGCAATATCTCAAACCTCAAACAGAACAGAACAGAACTAAATTGGCAGCTGTAGTCAAAGAGGTTGAGGGTAGCTTTAAAGTGCCAGGGTGACTTAAATAAGTTGTTAGCTTGGGCTCAGAAGTGACAGATGACTTTTAACCTTAATAAATGCAAAGTTATTAACATGGGGAGAGATAAAAGGGAATTTAGCTATGAGATGGATGGGTATTGGCTTAATTCAGTTGAAGATGAGAAGGACTTAGGAGTAGTAGTAGATAGGTCACTGAAATTTTCAAAGCAGTGTATTGAGGCAAAAAATAGAGCAAATAGGGTTCTAGGTTACATTAAAAGAAATGTTAGCTACAAGAGTAAGGAGGTCATCCTTAAACTATACAACTCTTATGTCAGGCCACATTTAGAGTACTGTATACAGGCATGGTCACCACATTTTAGACGATATAAACTTATTAGAGTCAGTACAAAGGAGGGCAACAAAAATAATACCATCCCTGAAGCACCTTGAATATGAAGATAGACTGAGGGTATTAAATGTTTTCATTTGAAAGAAGGTGTGTGAGGGGAGATATGATTGAGCTTTTTAAAATCTTTTCTGGGATGGATAAATTGGATTTCAGCAAGTTATTTGAGTTAGAAGGTAGTAATAGAACTAGAGGCCACCACTTAAAGATTAAAAAACAGAGGTGCAGACTGGATGTTAGAAAATATTTTTTCACTAACAGACTGGTGGATTTTTGGAACTGTTTGCCACCTGAGACTAGACATCCCAAACTTGAATGTTTTCAAGCGCAGATTGGATGATCATATGGGGATGGAGGGTTAATTTCTTACTCATTCCTGATTCTTACTCATTGACTCATTCCTGTGGATGCAGTTTCTTTTTATTGTATATTTTGGGGGACTTTGATTTTGTTTTTGACAGACTCCTATGGAGGCTTTAAATTATATATTGTAGATGCATGGTTGGACATTCCTATGGATTGTTAAATTGTATATTGTAGATACATGATCTGACAAAATCCTATGGATGCATTATGGGGGTGGGATTTGATGGATACGGATGACCTTTGATAGGCCCTTGTGGCTTTTGTCATCCGTGAAATTATGTTATGTTATGTTATTGCTATGACTTGGAGGAAAAACTATTAGGGAAGAGTATGTCATAAATTGAACTTTTAAGCTGTTATTTTACTGTAGCAATAACTAACAACTGATTGTATGTGATGATGTAAACAGTGGAGGCTCCTCTGAGCAACGCTATATGGAATGGATTATGGGGCGATATAAATATACCCAAATGTAAAGACAAAAGGCAAAGGATTGCAACCAAAACCTTTCATCAGAAATACACCTCTAAACAGGAGTATGTTCATCCAAGGAGTATTTGACATTATCATATATTGCAGTTGGGATATTCTGAACACAAGTGGATTCAGTCTAGAGAGGGATGTCGGGGCTAGATAGAGTGGTTGAACCTTTGTAGTTCCTGCTTCCTGGTGAGAGTCATTAGTAAAATGTTCTCAACCCAACTCAGTCGGCGAATTCGTAGCGTCCGCGATCCTAGGAGACGGCCCAATAGTTAGCTAGGGGCAAGATAAAATGTTAAATTCGTTTTCTTCGCCTATGAAACCTGAACAATACTTAAAATTGTAAATAACAATGAGATTATTTTACATTATGGTGCCGTGAATTAACGCATTTTTAATAGACTATTTTCATTGCCTTACAATGAACCTAAAGACCTCATGGGCAACGAATTCCCGCCGAAATTTTAATTTTAAGGGCGTATTGGTTTTCGTTTTGCTTCAGGAATTAATTCTCATGGAACCAATGAGTTCACGGATATTGAACAGAAAAATAAGTAACTATATTTCAAGAATAACAACTAGTATATTGTATCCGCATAAAAGTTTGTCTTCCTGATAATTGAGTAAATATATGACTACAAGAAAAAGGATCTTTCTTTTTATTGTTATATTAGTTGTCCTTTTATCACATATGTTTATTCATAGTGAATATCAACCACAAGTTTTATTGGCAATCACTAACATCATTTACTTCTAGACTTTTTGGTAGTTAGCGAGAGGACGTGTTCTCAGCAAGCGAGCGCTCTATTCAAGGAATTTTAAATTAAATCGTGAAATAGCTCCCGTTTCTTTACGTTTCAGAACAGCCAATTTTCACGGGAAGATAGTTAACATTGAGTGTTAGACAAAATATTCAAGGAATTTTAAATTAAACCGTGAAATAGCTCCCGTGTTTATGTTTCAGAACGGCCAAATTTCTCCCCTTTTTTATTTACACTTTTCTGGATTGCTTAATTAAAGGGTTTTGAAAAGTTTTCTCAAGAGTGAACGAGCTAGGAATGAGAACAGGACCAAGTACAGCATCTTGAAAGAATTGGTGAGAGTGAACGATTATGGGAGATATAAATGCCCATCTAGGTATGCTAGGGGAAAGAATAAATAGGAATGGTGAGATGCTTACAGAATTTATAGACAAAATGAATCTGGAAAATTTGACAGAAGGGCGTGTAACATGGATTAAAAGTGGGCAAGATTCACTTTTGATGATTCCGTCTGTTACTGACAAAGCTGAGGTCAGCCTCCACTCACACCAGGTTGTCCTTCATCTACTCTCCCTGCCTGGCAGATTTTGAGTAGGGTGTTGTGATGACAGCTGGGATATCTCAGTATTGGTGGGTGGTCTGGTAGTCCACCCAGCCACTTATCCAATTTTCTTTTGAAAATTTCCAGGCTGGTTCCACTTACATTCCGGAGATCCCTAGGAAGGCAGTTGAACAACCGAGGTCCATTGTAGGTGAAGGAGTTGTGGATCTGGGTCTTCACTTGTTGGTTGTTACCTTGGGTCCCTTGGATGTACTTACTTACTTGAATAAGAACATAAGAAAAGAAGGAGACTGCAAAAGACCATTCATGGCCTACACTTGGCAGCTCCTGTTCCATTCAACACACAAAAGATTTCTTACCAGAGAAAAGTCATCAACATTGTCACCCTTTACAGGAGTTGGTCAGATCCAATCTACAATATATATAAAATGCGCGCTAAATCAGTCACAGAGTTGCTGTGAGCCCAGGGGAGACCAGGTACTGGTGGCTCATCGGGTAGAGAGAAGAGAAACTTGGTTAGCTGCATCTTGAATGCATTAAGATTTCCAATCAATGTCAGCTCTGGTGGCAGGGAGTTCCACAAACGTGGACCTACCACAGTGAAAAAGGAGTCGTACTTTGTTTGAAGTGCTGGGTTTGAGCATCTTAGAGGGGGAAAAACTGCTTGTATGACCAGTCTTGATTGGGGATCATTGGGACTACATCATGTAGTATCTTGTAAATGTTAATTATAATAAAACGTTCCCTCCTTCTTTGTAAGGACATTAAGCACAATTTTTTTAGTCTCTCCCAGTATGTAAAATTTTGATATCCACAAATTTTTCTTGTATTCTCTTTGGACAGATTCAATATACTGAATATCACCTACCCTGACTGGGCTCCACAGAGGACAGGCGTATTCTAGGTTGGACCGGACCATAGACTTGTAAATAATTAACATAGAAAGGGAATCTCTAGACCCTAATTTGCTAAGTGCCCAGGCAGCTGCATTTCTTGCTCTCAGACACATTGTTTGTATATGGGGAGTCCATGACAGGTCACTAGTTAGAATAATCCTAAGGTCCCTCAATTTATCCACAGGGTACAACTGGAGATCTGCGTCTACCACATAGCTTTGGAGATCTGTGAGGAAGGGCATCTCAGCTATCCACAGTTCACATCAAGTTTCATGCATAATCAAGTCGAATTTTTGCTTATGCAACACCATATTATTGCTGTGCGACCACTCCATCACCCTCATTAGATCGTCTTGGAGGGAGGCCTTATCTGTACTGCTCGTTATATTTTGGGATATTCTTGTGTCATCTGCAAAAAATCTGACTGTCGAGTTTTGGATGACAGATTCCATGTCATTGATAAATATCAAGAACAATACGGGGCCCAAAACTGTACCTTGGGGTACACCGCTTTTAACTGGAGCAGGTAAAGAGTGATGTCCATCAATGACAACAACCTGTGTCTGATCAGATAGAAATGATTCTACCCAGTTAATTATCTTTTCATGGAATTTATATGTTTTCAGTTTTTCAATCAAGAGTGTGGTCTACTTTATTGAAAGCTTTTGCATAATCCAGGTAGATAGCATCAGTGTCAGCTCCATCGAGTAGACCACTTAAAACTTCTTCGGTAACACTTCAGATTTGGGGCGCACGGTAGATGGCGCTGTTAGTCGGCTACAATTTTGGGCTACAGCATATCTCTTATGACGTCAGATGTGAACAATCACGGCGTAATATTTTTTTGTATACAAGTATATACTGGGGGACTGCGCCCCCCAGACCCCCCCCCCCTAATTGATTGAAACTCAGGATCATCACAGGGTGGTGTCCCTGCAGTGATATCTCCCCCCACGAGCAGTCCCCTTGAGTTTACTGGGGGGTTTTACTGGCAGAAAAACCTAACCTAATAACAAACAATTCTTACTTTTATAGGTTTCTTGATTAGTTTATGCGCCTCTAGATAATGTAAAAGATTTTCGCGATTATACAAAGTAATGCCAAATTCGAATAACAAAGAAGCACATGGATTGCATGAAAACACAATAACAAAACAAAAACATTTGCAAAATGGGTCCTATTTATAAGCTACAATGTTGCCAGTAAGAAGCTGTTATCATTCTCAGCAAACAAAAAATACGAAAACAAAACAAAAAACAATAAAAGACATCAAGAAACCTTACCTAACTTAGAAAAATAAACTATAAACGAGCAGAGCGCAGATATTTAGTAAATAATAGACTAAAAGTTACAAATCCCCAAAACAAAAAAAAAAATATAACGCAGGAATTGGTCACATCTGACGCTACCGTCTGACGTCATAAGAGATATGCTGTAGCCCAAAATTGTAGCTGACTAACAGCGCCATCTACCGTGCGCCCCGAATCTGAAGTATTACCACTTCTTCAACATGAGCTATCAGCTGTGTCAGCGTGCTATGACCGGATCTGAAGCCATGTTGATTTTTCATTATAATTATATTTTCCAAAAATTTGATCATAATTTTCCTGAGACAACGCTCAAAAAATCTTGATAAAATGGGAGGTCAGTGTAATGGGCCTATAATTTCCAGCAGTTATTTTGTCGCCTTTTTTGTGGATTGGAGTTATATAAGCCATTTTGTAGAATTTGGGGACTATTCCATATTTAATAGATTCATTCCAGATAATGAACAGAGGTTTTACAATTGAACTTGCACAATTTTTTATAAATTTTGCTGAGATCTTGCTTCCAAGATCTCCGCTTCTGTTAGATTAATTTCGTCATCTGTTGTGGGTTCTTCAATATTTGGGGAGGCAAAGTTTGGTAATCTTAAGCCCTCGGCATCAGGGTTGCTGTATACATCTGAAAAGTGCGATTGGAGTATATTTGCTATGTTGGTAGGGTTGCTAACAAGGTCTCCCACATTACTTTTGATAAGGTGGACCCTACTCTTCATGCTTAATCTAGTCTTGGCGTATGAGTAAAAGCACTTGGGATTTTTTTTATATTAGAAATTGCAATCTTTTCATCTTTTTCTAGTTGTTTTAGGTGACATTCCTTTATGTCAAATACACAAAGTGCCAACTCTTGTTCTAATTTCCTGATTCTATTGTCATTTAAAGCAGTCCTCTTTACTTTCTGTAGCTTGCTCTAGATTCTCTTCTTTTTTTCTTCTTAAGGCATGAGCTTTTTGGGGCTTTCCACTTCTTGGTCTCTTTCTGGGGATATATTCCATAGCCAACTGAAGCAGAATCATTGTGACTAGGATAGGAAACTCTTCGAAGCAACACATATTGCGAAATGCCTGCCAATCAGTTTCATAGATAGCAGTGTTGAGCTTTTCATAGTTACCCTTGAAAAAATCAAGTCCTCTGAAATCATCACAGGACCTGACTGACGTGTCTGGTCTACGATTTTCATACTGTGCTTGGATTTGTATTTTAACAAGGGAATGGTCAGATATCATTGTATCGACAGTCACGGAGGATAAAACCAAGTTTGGATTGTTAGTGCAAAAGATGTCAAGGACATTATTGCCTCTTGTTGGCTTGTGAATGTATTGGTTCATCTTTTCAGAGAGAAATTGAAACAGGGAACCACCCATCTCTTGATTTAGTGACGAAGTTCCTGGTTTGAAGGATTCATCAGACCAGTCAATAAACAGAAGTTTTGTGTCACCGCTTCGGCCATACGAATCGTTCTTGTAGACGTGCAAAGTCGGGGTCACCCGAAGTTTGTGTAAATTACTCCAAGGCCGCACACGCTAAATCCAAATCGTGTGTGGCCAAGCGTGTCAATTGCGGAGAGCAGCACCCCGCTTCTTTGAAGCAATGTGGTGCATATCTCTGAGAAAGAAATCCTGGCTGTTCAGGCCCAGGAACGACTTTCATTCTGCGAGGCTAAGGACTTGGTCCTGGCACGCCCGGCTCTGCCTGGAACGTCATATGCCTCAATAGTTAGAAAGGTGCCCTCTGCTCTTGGCCCATCCAGGCCAATGAGCACGGTTGTTTCCGCGCCCATTCGGAGCCCTTCTGCGGGCTCTACTCAACCCGGGCGCTCCCCTGGTAAAGCTGGTGGCGAAAAGGATTCCCTTAAGGCGAAGCGGCCATGCGCCTCCACCCAGTCATTAGACTGACAGGAGGCAACATCCTTGAAGATGGTCGCTAGGCCATCTTCCGGGGTTCCTAACACTGTCCCCCGAAAGGAGGACAGCAACAAAGGAGCTTCAGCTCCTTCGCCCATGCCCTGAGGTGGAGCGAGTGGCTTGGAGACGGTGGTTCCTCAAAAAGAGGGCCCCCGCCTCCGAAGCCGCAACAATTGCCTAAGGTTTCGAGGCGGAGGGAGGAAAAGACTCGCATGGCGAGCCCAACCTCCCCCAATAAGTCCTTGAAGGCAACAGCGTTCGGGGTTCTGCCCCCGGGAAGCGTACGGCCATTCCTGTGAGGGTCTTCAGTTCGAGCAGGTCCCCCGCATCTCTTCCGAGCTAGGCCTGGAGGGCATATTCCTTCAATGGAATTGCTGTGGACTCCGGGCCAACTGGGAGGAGCTGCGGAGGCTTATCTCTTCCTCTTACCCGTTAGCTATCTTTTTGCAGGAGAGCATGCTAGGCACATGCTCCCTGCCCATCCTCCCGGGGTATAAGGGTCTTGCGACCCCACCACCGTGGGATGGCCGGACTGGGGGATTTGCGGTTTACACTCGGCATGATGTCTCCGTTCTTCCTTTCTCTTTAGATACCTCCTTTCAGGCAGTGACTGTGCAGCTGCACCTGGATAGGAGGTATACTATCATTTCTGCATACATTCCACCATCAGCTGACTTTGACGCGCGGGCCTCCTGCCGCGCCATGGCACGGTTGCCGAGGCCCTATCTCTTGCTTGGAGATCTGAACGGCAGGCATCCTCTCTGAGGAGATTACTCCATAAATCCCAGGGGACAAGTCCTTGCTGATCTGATCAAAGAGCTTGAGATGGGTGTCCTAAACGTTGATGAGTTTACGCATCACTGTCCGAGAACCGCTTCATTTTCTTGCCTTGACCTATCTTTGTGCTCTTCGGATGCACAGCCTGATTTTGATTGGGGGGTAGTCGATGACCTCCATGGTAGTGATCACTTTTCCATTCAAATATCATTTTCAGGGCAACTGCCGCCTGAGAGACCACCTCGGTGGTGCTTGGCGCGGGCGCGGTGGCCTACATTTCAGGAAATGACTGAATTCTCTATCTCAGTTGAGGAGTTTAGGTCGGTAGATGAGGCCGTTGAGTTGTTCTCCAGCAACCTCATCACCGTGGGCCTGACTACTATTCCTAGGACGTCTGGCCGTTTTGCACGCCGACCACTCCCATGGTGGTCGGCCGAGTGTGAGACGGCCCTCAAACAGAAGCGTTATGCCTACATGCGCTATAAGCGCCGCCTGAACGATTTCACTGTCGCTGAATTTCGTCGGGCTAGGGCTAGGTTCCGGTATATTTCGAAGCACGCCCGCCGCTCTTCTTGGCGGGCATACGTGTCTTCACTTAACGGGAAGACCCCTTTAGCTGAGGTGTGGAAGCGAGTCAAAAGGATTCGGGGCAAGTTCTCGCAGGACCCCCCTCCCGTTCTCCAGGAGAATGGGACCGCAATCTCGGACCTCGCATCCGTGGCGGAATCCTTAGCGACCGCTTTTTCCGCATTCTCTAGCCGGGAGGCTGCTCCGCCAGCATTCAATGTATGTTGTGATGTCACGGAAGGCCGCTGGCTGGACTTTACCTCCAGAGGCGGAGAACCCTTCAACGACAAGTTTATTGTCAGTGAGTTGCGCTCTGCTCTCACTTCATGCGCGGACACTGTCCATGGTCTGGACATTGTCCCATACGCCATGCTTTGACACGTGGGTGAGTGAGGCATGGCCTTTCTGTTAGATTTGTTCAACAGGATCTGGGTGGAGGGTCTTCTCCCAGATTCCTGGCGAATCGCTACTGTGCTTGCCTTTCGCAAACCAGGGAGAGATCACTCTACTCCGCCTGGTTTCCGCCCAATCTTCTAACCTCTTGCATGTGCAAGTTGATGGAGAAATTGGTAAATGTTAGATTAGCCTTTTTCCTGGACAGCGGAGGCCATCTGTCTTCTGCACAGTGCAGCTTTCCTCAAGTTCCACTCCAGGTTGGATGCTCTGCTCTGACTGGAAAATGCCGTCTGCGAGCCTTTCCTTCGTAGACACCACTACACAACGCTGTTTTTCGATCTGGAGAAGGCCTATGATACCGCATGGCGATATGGTATCATGGAGACTCTCCACACGATGGGGGCGAGGGGACGCTTCCCAATGTTTATATCTGAATTTTTCCGAGATCGTCAATTCCGCCTTGTTTGTTTTGTTTTGTTTTTGTAGGTCACAGGCTCCTGCGCCGGGGGGAGTCCCCCCGACGCCGGAGCTTGCTTCCTGATTGTTATCCCCTTTTTATTGTTGTTTCTGTTAAAATTTTTATTTTAAAGTAGCCTAGAACTGGGCTGTTTATTTGCGGCGACTTATGCCCAAGTGGGCAGTCGCCAGATAGCCCCTTGAAAAAAAATAAAAAATAACCACTTAAACCTAAAAAGTATTTACACAGATCTAGTCTCAAGGCCTATTTGTTTTAGCATCTTCCTCTAGCATTCTCTCTCTCTCTCTCATTTAGCTCAAAGTTTTCATTATAAATTCTTGAAATCATTTTCAAAATCTTTTATTTGATGCTCTGTAAAAACCCATTCTCTCTTTAAAACATAAGCAGCACCTTTCCTACTAGAATATTGGTGGCTGTTCCCATCTCTCCTCTCTGGTGCCAAAATGTAGTTTCTGCATGTTTGGTTATTGGATCATGGAGTTTGAGGTTGGACCTTATCTGCATCCATTTTAATGGGGAAGACATCTATAATGTTAAAAAACATCTTTTTTCCTATGGCTTTATTGGATATTATGAATTATGAAGCCAAATTGGTCCAAATAATAATCATTTCTTCTCTTCAGGATAGCAGTTGATATTATTTGAAATGTCAGAACATTATTTATTCAATGACACTTCAATCCAGATTTTTGATTCTTCTAATAATTCTGCAAGTATGGTACGGATAAGAAATCACTTTATATTTTGAGTTCAGACAATATTTTAGGATAGTTTTATTGCATTTTTAACCTTAAAGTTTTAAGAATAAGTTACTTGATGAATAGAAACCTGAAGAAGGTTCTTTAATGAAATTTATAATTATTAAAATTGGGGTAAAAAAAATTGAAGTATTTTTTTTAATTTACTATTACTGTATTTAAAAAATTTTGTTCTTATTAAAAAGTTAAATTTAGTTTTAAATAATAAGATCTAGTAATAGTATATTCTTTTACCATACCCATTTATAATGTAAAATGAACATTCTTATTAATTTTACGATTCCCTGCTTTTTTCAGGAAGAAAGGCCATTTTCTATTCTGAATGAAACTCAAGATTTGAAGTTGCAATTAGATCAGATGTTACATGATGTTACTTATTATAGAGGTATTGTATATGCCAGCATTATTCCAGTCAAAAGTATTAATCCAGTGTGCTGTACATTTATTATTGAAAAAGATCTAGTTGTTGCTCTTAATAGAAAATAATAATAACTAAGGAATGTAAATAATAGGTGGTATTTACAGCCCAACATCTTATACCTCCTCTGAAGCAAATTTATCTGAAGATCAAATGATCAATGAAATTAACCTGTTATATAGAAAAATTGTTGTTGGTGATGATTTACACTAGAGGCTGATGATAAATATGGTTATTTGTTGTTGGTAGTGATTTCAACTAGTGGATGATGATATAAATTGTAATATTTGGTTGGAAGGTAGTAACTGGCCATGGTAGTGACCACTTTCCCATTCAACTATCATTTTCTGGGCTACTGTTGCCTTGGTGGTCCACATTTCAGACTGATTGATTTCTTTGTCCTAGTCAAGGAGTTTAGGTCAGTGGATGAGACCGTTGAGTTCTCCAGCAACTTCATTGCTGTGGGCCTAACTGGTGTCCTTTCCGGGGACAGCCTTAGAAACCCTCTAGGCTGGTCTCACAACCACCTTCTGGGGGGGGGGGGGGGTACTCCTGTGAGTCTAACAACTCAGTGGAGGTATGCAGCCTTTTCGCCTTGTGGGAAACAATCACACGGGGATGGCTGAGACATGTACAAGAGACCCTAAGACTACAAATATGGGCCTCCTAGGGGAGGCATCAGTAAAAAATAAGACCAAGGAAATCGTGCGAATCCACCACTTCCAGGCAAACCCCTTTATAAACATGTCTGGATCAGTATGAAGTGGATTGCATGCCCTTTGATTAAATGGAGAGCTTTGTTTTATGTGATTTGGGGTTTATATTAGAAATGGCTAATGTTGGGTCCCAGGCTGTGGAGGTGTATTTGTGTTGTACGGGTGAACTGTTTGTTCAGTATGATTGACGAGTGTTTCTTTTTGCTGTCTGAAAAATAACATGTCAGTACTCATGGTGCATTTTGTTTGTTTTTATTTTGATGCTTTGTTGTAGCTGTCCATTATTGGTGTGTGTCAAAGGTAAGACATTGTATTGTGTGGGTTTTGAGTGGAACGCAGGTGTTCTCTTATTTGGGAGAGGCAAACAGTTACAGAGGAGTTTTAAGCTAACTTCCTTAGGATATGGAGTGTAACTCAAATCCCTTGTGGATGTCATGGGCAATCAGGATTGTTGTTTTGGGTGGTGGGTTTTGGTGTAATCCGCCTAGGATGTGTTGCAACAGATTTATAATAAGGATGGTAGTCAAGAGGTTTTTCTTTGTTAACAAGGGCAATTGGGATGTGTGATATTATGTATTTTTGTGTTTTTCTAGTTCTTTGGATATTGTGGATAAGAGGGAGATGGAATGGTAGGATGGTGGAGAGTTGTTGTTGTGGGGAGGGGGATTTGTGACAGATTGTGGAGATTTGGTTGCATTGTGGAGTGGTTTAATATTTTACTGAAGGCTTAGATTGAATGGGACCTGAGTGCTTCAGCTGTATGAGATCTGGTCTGGGCCTGTGGAGGTTTTTAGGGATTAGATGATTTGAAATGGGGGGGAAGAAGCTGTAATGTTGATACATCTCTTCTGGACATTTTTTTTTTAATATATTTTTGGGTGGGAAGTTGATTTATGGCTGATTTTGGAGTAGTTTCATTCAGATATTGCACTGTTCTTTTAGGAAAAAGAGTTTGTTCTTTATCTATTATAAAATTATACAAATTTAGGCCCATATTATATTAAAATAACTTAGATTCCACTATTATTCTTTCTGATTTTATTATTGTTTTTCCCTTATCCTCTCTCAAGTCACTGCAGCGATTGAATTAATGGACTTGTGTCTATTGTACGACCCAGAAATGAGAGTGCATTTGGCTCACTCACTCTCTGCTATAAGGGATTCAGAGCTGGTTATTGAAGAGCATCCATCTTCCCTGACCTCAAGACCTGATCTGCAGGAACTTCACTCCACCAACTCATTTGAAACTGAAGGTAAAAATACAATACAGTTTGCTTTCTTGGTGTGGGGGACAGAGCTTCACCTCATGGAGTGATTTGAGAATCAGAATAGTGGTTGCTATGGTACATGCTTGGAACTTGCATATCGGGTCCCCTATTAGACCTTGCTTGCTCACTCCCCAACTGGATTTTGGTTGCTCAGTCTCTTACTAGACCTTGCTATCTCAGTCCCCTACTGGACCTGACCTTTCTTACTGGGTTTCCCACTGGATATTCGTTGCTGGATCGCCTACTGGACCTGACCTTTCTTACTGGAAATTCCTTGCTGGGTCGCCTACTGGACCTTCCTTGTGCTGGGTTCCCTACCAACTCCTGGCAGGACTTTTATCATGTATTCTCCTTCCCTCTCAGTGCTCTCTCTCGTTTTTCTCTCTTCCCAATTTCACCCCCTATTGGGTCAGAGATGTTAAGGAGGATTTTTGGGACTCTCCTAAGACCTTCCCTGAATGCTCTTTTTTAGCCTACCTTGAAAACCCACCTTATCTCCCTTGCCTCTTCAGATCCGCACTGACTCAAAAGACTCGACCCTGTAAGGGGTGCGGCAATTTGCCTTCCTGGCCGCTGTGCTGATGGGACTCAGCGCCCCGTCCGGCCCCAGCTTAACCTCTTCTTCTTTCAGACAGCCTGTATTTCTCCCCTACTTCCTCACTTCCCCTACAACCTCCCCACAACTTTCTCTGGTTGGCCTCTATTTTTACAGGGTAGATGTTGACCTCCTTCTCAGCCAATTATCTCGGATTGGGGCTTAGGGGGCAGGGGACAATGTTCCCTAACCCCTGAGCTCCAGTTTGGGATGGTGGGTTTTTAACAACCTGCTTCATCCCCACCCATACCTTCCTCACATCCCTTTTCCTTCTCTCTTCACACACTATCAATTTTATGCCGGGTCACCAGGCAGGAGGGGTGGCCTTGAATGGTGGCACCTGGCTCTGTCAGCCCCGTATGCAGCCCTTGCAGTGTGGGCTACTGCGAGGGGTGATGAGCATCTGCATCCCATAGAAAAATTAGGATCCCCATGCTCGATGATGCAAATAAAAAAAACCTTTCCCTTCACAATCAATGGAGCCACCTTTGGGCAAGCTCCACAGAAAAAATGGAGGTTCTTCAAATTTCTCTAACCGGAGAGGAGGCTTACTCCTCTCCTTCGCCTACAGGTGTAGGGGACCCCCTCACCCCCTTGTTTGGAGTGAAGGCACCTCCCTCTTTCCAGCGGCAATCCCCCCTTTACTTTCCAAGGGGACTGCCAAAAGAGCCAGCAGGCAGCACATAGCCGACCACTCCCCATTGAAGCGGCTCGGTAGGGCAAACCCCCTTAAGGGGGAGAAGGAAGCCCTCAAAAGACCTGCTCTTTAGAATATTAAATCTAGTGGGGGTCAAGGCCTGTGCCTCCCAAGACAAGACTCATGACACTGCTGCCAATAGGTCCTGGGAGGGGTTGGCCAACTGGAGCCCCCACCCGAGATAGACATGGTCCTTGAGGCAACCCAGCCTCAGACAGGGCCTTCCATGGGAGCGAATCCGGCCTCGGCGCCAACCACCGAACTCGAGTCCGCTCCTATGCAAGGTCCTCCTCAAACAGCTAGGGTTTCCAAGGCACTACAAGGAGGGGATGGATCTCCTCCTCTGACCGGTGCCCCTACGACTGCTAGGACCTTCTCTATCTCAGGGAAGGACCTTGCTGAGGCCGGTCCATCCGGCCTGGGGGCTCCTGCCAGCGGAGGGGAGAAAAGGGTTCATTCTCCGCCATCCTCTCCTAAAAAGAAAAAATCAACAAAAAAATACTAAAAAGACTTGGGGGGGGGGGGGCTCCTTTCCATCCGCTGGGGCTGCGGGTGCAGAGCCCCTGACTATGACCAAAATTGCAGTGAGCAGAGCGGGGCCTCGAATTACATCGGGGCCCCTCATTCAGAGATTACCCGGCATTTTCGAGCCTGCTGGCTTCAAACGCTTCCTCGTTATTCGCTCCACTGATGGCAGTATGTTGGCCAAGGGCAACATGATCCATCAGAGGAGAGCATTAGCTAGTGTGTTTGGTAGAGAGCCGAAGGTGACCCGTTTCTCAGACGGGAGCCTTCTGGCCGATCCCTCCAAGGCAGCCAAGATAAGTGCTCTTCGGACACTTGATGGCACCCCGGTGAGTGTGACGCCGCACTCTACCATGAACTTTGTGAAAGTACTAGTTTATGCCAAGGAACTCGTGGACTACTCCATAGAAGATATCACTCTAGAGCTGGCCGACCATGGGGCAGTCAAGGTCGAGCGTGTGATGAGAAAACAGGGAGGGTCCTCGACACCCACCCCTACACTCTTCATCACGTTCGACTGTGACAAGTTCCCTGAGTCGGTGCGTGTCGGTTGGTACTGCTACTGCGTAAAGGCATTCATGCCACTTTTTCTGGACAGCGGAGGCCATCTTTTTTGTGCACAGTGCGGCTTCCGCAATTTCCATTCCACGTCGGATGCTCTGCTCCGACTGGAAAATGCCGTCTGCGAGGCCTTCCTTCGTAGTCAGCACTACGCCACGGTGTTCTTCGATCTGGAGAAGGCCTATGATACCGCATGGCGATACGGTATCATGGAGACTCTCCACACGATGGGGGCGAGGGGACGCCTCCCAGTGATTATATTTGAATTTTTGCGAGATCATCAATTCCGCATACAGGTGGAGGGAGCCCTCTCCGGCCCAATAGAGCAGGAAGAGGGTGCCCTTCAGGAAAGTGTCCTCAGTGTCACACTCTTTTCCCTGAGCATCAACAGCATCACCTCGGTGCTGCCGGAAGATGTTCTCGCTTCGCTCTACGTGGACTGGACGACCTTTCGATCTCTTTTGGCACGGCCCAGATGCCAACTCTGGAGCGTCAAGTCCAACAGGCATTGAACCGCATCTCTCGCTATGCCGAAGTGCACAGGTTTCGGTTTTCCTTGGCCAAGACTAAGGTGGTGCACTTCTGCAGCCATCCACGGCTCCACCCTGACCCAGACTTGTTTCTTAATGGGGTACGCCTGGAAGTGGTTGAATCGCACCGTTTCCTTGGTCTTGTATTTGACCGACACCTCACCTGGTAGGCTCATATTCGCAGCCTTAGGGTCTCTTGTAGCCGCACCATGGATATTCTCCGTTCCGTGACATTCAGCGCTTGGGGCGTTGATAGGGCTACTGCCTTACTTTTTTACCGATCCTTTGTTCGTTCGAAGCTCAACTACGGATGCGAGTTTTATGGTGACCGGTCCCTTCCGCACTTCCCCCATTGAGAGCCTACTAGTCGATGCTGGGGAGATGTCACTCACTCTACGCCGTGCACAGTGCATTATTCCCCTGTACGCGCGAGCCCGGCGCCTCCCTCAGTCGCCAACAGCTGTCACTGCATCCGCAGCTGATTTCGACGGTGTTTATGCCCCCGAGAGACGCCAGTCATACCCTAAGCCCTTTGGGTTTAGGGCCAGGAAACTCCTTCGAGAGCTAGGTATAGCTCTCGGGCCGGTGGCGCCCCTGGTTCTGCCCAGGACGCCACCCTGGAGGGTACCACATTTGGCTATTTGTCGTCACGCCTCTGCTCCCAAAGCTTGTACAGCGCCGGGAGTATTGCGTTCGACCTTTTTGGAGCACACATCGTGTCACGCTGGAACCGTGCCAGTGTATACGGATGGCTCCAAGTCCCAAGAGGGGGTCGGCTTCCACGCCGTATTCCCTCTGTTTGAAGTCAGCGAGGCGCTGCGTCTGTCTTCACGGCCGAGCTGGTGGCAATACACCACTCGGTACGGGAGATTACACGACGTGCCCGGTTCGGAGACCGGATTGTGATCTATAGCGACTCACAAAGCGCCCTGAGTGCTCTCGGGGCATTGGAATCTCCACATCCCCTGGTTCGCGATATCCGTGACGCCACGGTATTGGCGAGCCGGGCGGATGTCGAGATTATCTTCTGCTGGGTTCCTGGACATGTAGGAATTGCGGGGAATGAGCGCGCCAAAGAGTCCGCGAGGACTCTGCGACCCGACCAGCGTTTCGCTCTTCCTCACACCGACTACATAGCAGGAATACGGGCAGCTCTTCGGACTGCTTGGCAAAGAAGATGGGAGACGGTCGAAGGGAACTTAAAGTTGCGTGCCATTGAGCCGCAACTGTTCCCATGGACCTATCCCCCCAATGCCGCCACAGCTTCAGGTCGCGCTCTGTCGTCTCCGAATCGGACACACTCGTGTGACGCATCGCTATTTGATGGAGCGCTCGCCTGCGCACGTTACCTTCTCCCTTTTATTTAACTAGGGTTTTTGGGGGGGAGGATTTTTTTTTTTTGTAGGTCGCCCGCTCCTGCACCCGGAGGAGGGGGACCTCCCCCCGACGCCGGAAATTGCTTCCTGATTATTGTGATCTTCCTTTTTTATCATTGTTTTCATATTCTTATTTTAAAGTACCCTAGTGCTAGGCTGTCTTGATTCCGGGGGCAGTCGCCAGATAGGCTCCTAAAAAAAATCTCTCCTCTGTTTGAAGTCAGACGGGCTCTGCCAGGTGCTGCGTCTGTCTTCATGGCCGAGCTGGTGGCAATACACCACTCTGTACGGGAGAGTATATAGCCTAGATTTAGGCTAGGATGAGTACAGTGACTTATGCCCTAGAAGGCAGTCACCAGATGAGATATTTAAAAAAAAAAATGGCACTAGGAATGTGGAAGGCAAGTGAATTCTGGAATTTGGGAAAGCAATGGACATGGTCATTGGTAACACCCTGTTCAGAAAAGAGAAGCAAACCGGTCACATATACATCTGGAGACAGCAGTAGTCAGATAGACTATTTTATGGTTAGAAGAAGAGAAAGAAAATTAGTGAAAGATGTTAAAGGGATACCCAGTGAAGAGTGTGTACAGCAATATAAGTTACTGGTGTGTGACCTTCGGTTAGGGAAATTGCAGGTCAGGAGGAGGGCATTTGTGCCTGGGAGGGAGATGTGGAACCTTAAAAATTAGGAAGTGAGGGAGGCTTTTTATGAGATGTTCAGTGCACTAGCGGCGGAGAATAGAGTGACTGATGGGAGCCTGAATGATAACGGAAGCATAAAGCTTCCTTGATCATGTTATGAAAGTTATGGAGCATGTTATAAAAGAAATGATTAGGGAAAGGATAAACTTTGACAACCATGGATGCTATATTTATAGTTGAAACAGCTCCAGGAGAAGTACACCACTAGGAAAAGAGCATTGTACTAAATTTTGTTGACCTGGAAAAGGCTTTTGATAGGGTACCAAGAGATGTGGTGAGGTGGGCAATGAGAAAATTAGGGACTGAGGAGTCGTTAGTTAGGGTGGTCATGGCTATGTACGAAGGTTCGACAACCCAGGTGAGGGTAAATAGAGAATTGAGTGATAACTTCTTTGTGAAGGTTGGTGTGCATCATGGATCTGTTTTGAGTCCCTTGCTCTTTGTTATGGTCCTGGAAGTACTATCACAGAATTTTAGAACAGGATTGCCATTCGAGTTGTTGTACGCTGATGACCTAGTGCTGATTGCTGAGGATGAGAGGATGGCACTTGATAAGTTCAGGTTATGGAGACAAGAGATGAATTTCATGGGGCTGAGAGTGAATTTGGATAAAACAAAGATGATAATTTCAAGAGTGGGTGGTGGTAATGACATCATTGAGGGTAAGTGGTCATGTGCAGTCTGTCACAGAGGGGTAGGGAATAGCTCTAGCCTGTGTAATAGATGTGGTTTTTGGGTTCATAAAGGATGTAGTGATATCAGGGCTAGGCTGCTGAATGATGGAGAGTTTCACTGTACTGTGTGTAGAGGAG
The DNA here is from genome assembly GCA_963969495.1 of Ceratothoa steindachneri. Classification (NCBI taxonomy): domain Eukaryota; kingdom Metazoa; phylum Arthropoda; class Malacostraca; order Isopoda; family Cymothoidae; genus Ceratothoa; species Ceratothoa steindachneri. The sequence continues at coordinate 49,930,526 of OZ018337.1, forward strand.
AGGATTGTATTTGATGGTGTGTCACTTGAATTCGTAGAGGAGTGCTGTTATCTGGGAGATATGATCAGTGCTGGGGCGAGTTCTGTGGTTGGAAAAAGTTCTGGCTTCCTCTCTTGACTTTTTCCACCAAGCTAAGGGACGTCTGTGCGTGTATGAAGTGCAATGCTGTACGGCAGCAAAATTTGGGCTGTGAAGGAAGAGGACATCCAGAGGCTCAGGTGTACTGAGATGAGAATGGTGAGATGGATGTCCAGAGCATCTCTCAATTTCAGGCCTGGAGGTGACAGAGTTGCGAACTGTGTATTAAGGGATAGAATGAATAATTAGTTTGGCACTGAGAAGAGGCAGAATGAGGTGGTTTGGTCATGTTGAGAGGATGGAGGATAATGATTGGGTGAAGTGTGTAGGAGGTTGGTGGTGTAGCTGCCAGAGGGAGATCACGGAAGATATGGAATGGGGCCATACAGAGGGACCTCAGAGATCTGAGCTTGAATAGAGAAACAGTCAGAGATTGGGCAGCATAGAAAGCTGCCATTACAGTTGCGCGCATATCTTTTGGCAACATATCTCAAATTTTGTGATTTGCGAATTTTTATACGTTACTTGTTTGAAATGTACATATTTATATTATATTAGCCTAAAAGCAATATATTATAATGTATAAATGATAATAAAACAAATTATTAACATTGAACATGGTGTTTATTAGAAAAACACCAGAAGCAAAAGTATTAGCAACATTCATAAATATTATATATATTATTGGTAACTATAAATTAATACTTGGTATGACCGGCTTTAGCAGCAATCAGAGCAATCAGACGTTTCTTGTAGGTATGAACAAAGTTTTCACAAGTTTTAGTAGGAATTTTACTCCCCTATCCACTGCAAAAGCTTTTAACTCTTCATTGCTGCTTGGTGACCTCTTATGAACACATGACCTTTCCAACAATTTTCAAGCGGATTTAAATCTAGACTTTGAGAAGGCCATTTCATCACTTTCAACCGTTGATTAGCAAAATATTTCTGCATTGTTTTGCTTGTGTGCTTGGGATCATTATCCTGTTGGAAGACAAACTCTCTGTCAAGACTAAGCTTCCTCGCCGATTGTTTGACATGTTCATCCAAAATTCGCTGATATCCCTCGGAATTCATAATGCCTTCTATTACACAAATTGAGCCAGTACCTGCAACAGCAAAACACCCCCATAACATGATGGAACCACCTCTGTGTTTCACAGTAAGTAAGATATTCTTTTCAAGCAGTCCTTGTCCAGATTTTCCCCAAACGTAATTGTGGTCATCTATGCCAAACATCTCGAGCTTAGTCCCGTCTGACCTTAATATTTTACAGTGTCATCAAGATGTTCTCTAGCAAACTCTAAGCGTCTCTTTTTGTTTGTGAACCATCTTCAACAGTGGTTTCCTCCTTGGTACACGTCCATGGAGACCATGGTTCAGGTAACGTCGCACTGTTGACACGCCCACGATTGTTCCACTGCTAGCCAGATTTGCTTTCAATTCCTTGGAAGTGACTTTTGGATTCTTGTTGACAATTCAAACACACAAATGCACATCTCTGTTAGTTCATTTTCTTGATCACCATTTCCACACACGATTAATTATAGTCCCATCAGCCCTACATTTTCCCCTAATATTCCATACAGATGAAATTGGGATATTCAAACTTGCTGAAATTTTTCTATATCCATTACCTTGGTTGTGCAGCTCAATTATACGTTTCCTATTGCTTCTGAGTGCTCGGATGTCTTCACCATGGTGCTATTTCAAAATTATTGTTAGAGATGATTCTTCAGTTGTGTCTAATACCATAATGAACCCCCAAAAAAGTTAGCCTGGATTAGTCTAGAATATTCCATCAGTCATTCTTAAACATTCTTTACCACTAATTTTAATCATTTGATTTGTTAAATTACTATTATGTAAACGTTGCCAATACTTTTGCTTATTGTGTTTTTCTAATAAACAATCAATCATTTCCTGTGGCACCCACGGGGATGTTTAATGTTAATGCCAAGCGACCAGGCCAAGATCGGCACATCCGACCCACGGCGCGCCCTGATGGTGGGGGGGAGGGAGTCCAGACCAAGACCAAAGTCTCAAGTGCGCTGAGCGGAACCTCTATTACGTCCAGGCTTCTCATTGAGAGACTACCTGCCATTTTTTAGCCTGGTTATTCGCACCATTGATGGCAGTATGTTGGCGAAGGGCGACATGATCCATCAGAGGAGATCTTCAGCTAGCTTGTTTAGTAGAGAGCCAAGGATGTCAGTCCCGTTTCTCGGACGGGAGCCTTCTGGCGAATGAGTCAGATCCCTCAGAGGTGGCCATGATTAATGCCCTTCGGACACTTGATGGCACGCCGGTGAGCGTGACGCCGCACTCTACCATGAACTTCGTGAAAGGAGTGGTTTATGCGAGGGCACTCGTGGACTACTCAATAGATCACATGACCTTAGAGCTGGTCGACCATGCATCGGTTAAAGTCGAACGTGTGACACATGCTCCCTGAGTCTGTGTGGGCCGGTTGGTATCGCTATAGCATGAAGGCACTGCCAGTGCCGATCATGTAGACCCACAAAGTTGGGTTTACCCGAAGTCTGTGTCATTTGCAGAGAGCCGCACCCCGCTTCGTCGAAGCAATGTATAACTTATCTCCTGGAAATGGAAATCTGGACGTTCAAAAGCTACGGATCGTCTATCATTTTGCGAGGCTAAGGACTTGGTCCTGGCGCGCCCGGCACTGCCTGGATGTCTTATGCCTCAATTTTTTAAAAGGCACCCTCTGCTCCAGGCCTATGAGCACGGTCGTTTCCGCGCCCACTCAGAACCCTTCTGCAGGTTCTACTCACCCCGATGGGGGCGAGGGACGCCTGCCAATCTTTATCTCGGAGTGTTTGCGAGATCGTTGATTCCGCGTACGGGTGTTTCCGACAAAGGTTCTCGCTACGCTCAACGTGGACTACCTTTCGATCTCTTTTGGTGCGGCCCAGATGCCAACTCGAGCGTGGACTCCAACAGGCATTGAATCTCATCTCACTATGCAGAAGGGCACAGGTTTCGGTTTTCCTTGGTCAAGACTAAGGTGGCGCACTTCTGCCAACTACGGCTCCACCCTGACCCGGACTCTTTCCTAATCGGGGTTCGCCTTTAACTCTCTTATACCCGCGCCATGTCGATACTTCGTTCTGTTTCGTTCAGCACTTGGGCTACTGATAGGGCTTCTGTCTTGCCTTTCTAACGATCCTTTGTTCGTTCGAAGCTTGACTATGGATGCGACTTTTATAGCCCCGGCACCCGAACGTGTATTGCGGAAGGTGGCCTGAATTCTCCACACCGGTGCCTTCCGCACGTCCCCCATTGAGAGCCTACTTGTCGATGCTGAGGAGATGCCACTTGCTCAGCAGCCTGTGTAGTGCATTATTTACCTGTAGACGCGAACTCGGCAACTCCCTCAGTCGCCAACGGCTCTCACTGCATCCACAGCCGATCTCGACGGTGCCTATGGCGCTGAGAGACACCAGTCATACCCAAAGCCCTTTGGGTTTAGGACTAGGAAACTCTTTCGAGATTTTGGTGTGCCTCAGGCCGGTGGCGCCTCTTGTTCTACCCAGTACGTATTATGACGACTGCTTTGTTCTCCCAGACTGTTCGGCACATTCTTGTTGGATGTCCCAGTCTGGGTGATCTTCGCACACATTACCTGTCCCGGTATCGGGACGAGCAGGGTCCCTACTACTTGTCTCTTGTACTCGGGACGGGTTTTTGTACAGACTTGTGAACTATCTCACTTTTATTTTTACTCTATGTTCTAAGTCGCATGTTCCTGCTCTGGAGCGTGCTTCTTACATCTTGCTTATTTTGTTTGTTTCTTTGCCTTTATTTTGGGGGGGGTACCTTTGTTATTTATTTTTTGTGTTGGGGAGGGGGGCGTTTTTAAATCTAACCTAGTATTAGGCTATAGCGTGATTACGGCACTTTTGCCCTATTAGGCAGTGGCCAGCTGGGCTCCTTCAAAAAATCCACTTTCTCTGCCCGATTATTTTTCTTCGACGACCTTCTATTGGCATCTCTGTTGTTTTATTTATTAAACTTTTCATCCTCCATTCGATCACCGATTACAGCATGGGTCATAATTCAAGAGAGTTGCGCTCCCTACCGCCTCGTAACGTCCAAATAATATTTTCCCTTTTTCCGATTTTCAGCAAGAAATGGCGAAAACTCAGTATGCTTGCCGGAAGACTCCGGTATAGGGACTTAACTCGGCCGGATTTACGGTGTTGACGTTTGCAACGAAGGAAATCATTATTTATGAGTTAACTTTTTCTTTTTCGAGTTAAACTACAAGGTGTTCTGAAAGTAACGCCGCCCCTTAAGGAAGTCACAGATTCAAATCATTCCCTACACAACTCAGCCACAAGTCCAGCCAACATTCAACGCTGTGTGATGGGAATTCAACCGAAACATTTGGATGTTTACAAACATTCGTATTTGTTAATTTTCGAACACACTGTATAATGTCACGAGTAATGTTTACTCCGGCAGGAATTAAATGATGAAAATAAATGACGGATGAAAGGCTCCATTTCTTAATTGGAATCCTTTTATGGTGAGAGGAAAATGGATATTTTATGGGATGGTTTACCCAAATCTGTTTTCGAGCGGTCCACACAAGGGCAATCGTCACTATAAGTTAAATAGTCTCCCATCCTTGACTATTAAACTATTTTATTCATTCCTTAAAGAGAAAATAGTCATACATGTCCCGCCCCCGCTCTTTCATAACCACCCAACCTATCATCGACCTGGGTAGTAACTTCAATCCCAGGGATTCGGCTTAGCTAGTTAACAAACCAGACAAAGACGGCATGATTTCCTGTCACAGACTACTGAACACCCATCACATTCATACCTATGCCCTTCAACATCCATCGACTCCAGGCATCACCTTCTTCCACAACTTTTAGGTATTGGTTAAATCCTTTGAATATGACCACCCCACCAATCATTATTACATCAAACACGAATGACCTCGTACACTAAACAACAACACCCCTCACAAAGTCCAAACAACCAAAAATACACAAACAAAACTACACAGGCAAAGATTTCTCAAAGAACACGAGCAAACTACAAAACTATCACACTGTCCAATAGCAACATTATACAGTGCATACTTCACATACTGCAATCACCACAGCAGAGCATACCCTCACCCAAGCACTCCTCTCACGTTAGCCACTTAAACCCCCCATCCTGATGACCCCACACAAACTATTCTTCTCCCACGCACCCAAACTACGCAACTTACAGCTACACAAATCGCATTCTCCGCATCCTCGACCACTGGTCCAAACAATATCAGTAACAGACACCTCGGACCATGTGAAATATAAACACACCACCTTCGCAAACTAAAGCTATTCACAACGCAACCTGGAATCATAGTACAATCATCACAAACCCTACTTGACACATAGTTTTAGACCACTACACTCTTTACAGGCTTCACGCAAAGAATCTCTGATGGCATTGGCTAAATACACAACACTTCTTGTAATACTAGATATTTTGACGCCCGCGCCGCAACCTCACTAAAATAATAATAACCACAAAACCGTGGCAGGCAAATACGGCCCATGTGACATTTACTGGTCAAACCTAAACAAAAAAACACAAATGGGGTTCCCCAAAGGTCCGTCCCCAACTTAATTTAATCCCTACCTGGATCACATACCCACACCCCAAATGCACATACATTCAAACGCACATGATATAACTCATAGGCAAGCACCGAAAGAGACTGCTACTCGACTCTTCCAACCCTACCCCAACACACTACACATCTGGTTCACAGTTCACCACAAACAGACACAAAATAGCCCCAATCAAATTCACAGCTACCCTCCTCAACAGTGATACATGGGGATACCAATACACGTCGCAGTTAACCATAAAAAACACCCTACCTCCCGCCCATATTCGGTGTACCATACAATACCTTCGCCCGCAACGACTTTTGCTTCCCCCCGCGGCAAGGGAGATCAGCCCTCACTCTTGAGTTGACTGCGAACTGGACTTTTACCCATCCCACTTCCCCCGCAACCTTCATTAGTTATTTATATTTGTATTTATTATTTATACGCTATGTTCTATTGTTGTAGCCCCCCCCCCCCCTGTTATTTCCGCTACCTTAGCGGGGTCCACGCCCTCCCGCGTGTTGACCGTGCCCCCTCCCCCAATCTGGAAATTGAGCTTCCCTCCTGAGTTGTGACATTGAGATAACAACACGCATCTTTAGCGGGGTAGGGGTTAACGGGAGGCCAGGTTGACTGCTTGGTCCATTGGGGAACTTGTCCTACTTAGGCTTAAGGGGTCAATCGGCATGTGGGGTCCTAACACATACCGATAGACCAGTTGTGGTATCATGTGCCGCTGTGAGATGAGCCCTTTCCTCTCCAGCATATTGCTTCCCCACGTAGGACTGACTTTATGGGGGTGTGCTGATGAAATAAAAATCTATTGTCAAAACTCGAACACTCCCAGGAAATCCCATGCTCTAGTCCTCGCGTTACTGGATCCCATTCCAGTTCCAACTTCGCATACGCCACTCCGTTCTCAATTGAGGCATCCTGAGCTGGATTACCACAGGTTCCTTGTCCGCTCAGATTTCGGCCTTTCCCCCGTAAAAGTGATTTATTTAAATTAGTGTAGATTTTAATAAGCGTTGTAACGAACTACGTCGTATGTGTTCACGTCGTGGAAGTTACCAACATAAAGTCGTCTCGTCCTCCCTTCCCCCCTGCCTTTATTTTAGTTAAGGATATAATGCCCTCTAATGAACTTAAAAACGACATCGAAAATGCAACTGAGCATGTAAGCCAAAAGTCCAAACCATCAATGGTGTCCGAGTTAATACAAGTTCACTATTCCTTACATTTGACCGGCAGCAGTTGCCTACTATGTGAAGGAGGATACCTCCATAGTTCTATGAGTAGATAGGTGAATAATCCCCTACGTTGCTTTAACTGTTACATGTTTAGCCATTTGAGATAAAATTGTCGCCATGTGTGTGCGTCGATTGTACACTATTATGGTAAATATTCCAACCACCTGAAAATGTGCACCAATTCTTGGAGAAGTTTCATTACCTCGTCGTTGTCTTTGACTAAGAGGTACTGTCGGTCCTTGATACTCACAATGTTCCTATTCGAGAAGCACTTAGTAGGCTCCGTGGGACATTTGTATCAAACGATGACCGCTTCTCGTACATCCTCCAGAGGCCTACTTTCCGCCCCGTTTTTTCCCGGCAGTCAATTCCTGCCCCTTTCACTGTCTCCCGGAATATTGATCATTTTGCGGCTTAGGCACAGAACATTCTGTCGGCTGTTCGTGAGTCTTCCCTCCCTCTCTCTCCGGTGAAAACTAACGCAGATCAGTTGTCTGCAGCATCTTCAGACGCCCCGGAAGCCATTGAGAGCATCCGAGTGTATTTGAAATTGTCCTGAGGCCTTATGTCAGAAACCACTGATGCCGCTCCTGTATAATCATTGTCTTCCAAACACAAAGGTTCGCGCGTCTCCTCTCCTCTGTCTGTAAAATTCTCTCTTGTGCTTCTGATTTATCGCGTCCCATGAGGATCTCATCCCCGGTAAGGAGAATGGCTCTTCTTTGGTTGGTATCTAAACATGGAAGGCCAGCCGATCCCGTCCGACTTTCTACTCCCGTTTCCTCGCATCCTGAGACTTGCGGCTCTTCTCAGCCTGCCCCCGCGTTGTCTCTTGAGTGCGGGTTGGGTAAAGGTAGCTATGACAGAATGGTATCTGGCTCACCTTCTGCGCGTGGCCATCCACCAGGAGCTGAAAAATCTGAATTCGTCGCGTTTCGTCCTACCATATTCAAACTGATTCAGTTGCGTGATCTATATATTGGCTCAGCCGACTGTATCCCGGTCTGTTTTAGATGACCTGCCTGGCAGCGACCACTTTCCCATTTGTCTTGAAACACGACCCTTTGCCCGTCCCCTTCATATTCCTCAAATGGAAAGTCGTATAAGCCCACTAGTCAAAGTTCCATGACGCTTCATTCACCAGTAAACAAATTGGAGATTTTGTAGATAATGATACAGCTATACATTACTTTTCCTGTTTAGTGCTTGATGCTGCAGAGTCCCCAATTCCTCATACTCGGTTCCGCTTGTTCAGAACATCAGTCCTATGGTGGAATGCTGATTGTATCCGTGTGGTCGAGGCCTATAAAAAGGCTCATGTGCGTTTCCGCCGGAACCCAACTCTTCCGATTCGTATTTACCGAAATTGAACTAGAGCCATTCACCAGCGTACTTTTCGTCAGGCGCTCATTGACTCCTGGAGGGCATATGTGTCCTTATCTTCCACTACCTCTTCAACTCAAGTATAGAAGAGAATTAACCAGATCAGGGGTTGGCATGCTGGTCATTCCACATCTGGCATCGAGATGACTGGCTCAATCATCTGCGATCCTACCAGCAGCGACGATATATTGGCATCCTTTTTGGCCGATGTTAGCAGCGTTGAGCTCTATCCGACGGAGTTTAGACGTATCAAACCCAGGATGGAGGGCGAAGCCATGTATTTCTTGACCGGTGTACAGGAGCCCTACAACTTTGTTCACTACCGCCGAGACACGTATCCCGGCCTAGACAATATCAAATACGACTTTCTCGGGCATCTCCATCCCCGTACGGAATCAGTCTTACTAGATATTTTTACCTGGATTTAGATCCAGGGATTCTACCATAGTGCATGGAGAACAGGGTTGGTCCTGCCATTTCTAAAACCGGAGAGACGGCTCCATAGCCCTCACCAACTGTCTTAGTAAGTTTAGAGAAAATGGTGAATGCTCGCTTGCAGTGGTTTCTCGAATACCATGGCCTAACTCAATACCAATGTGGCTTCCGTAAGAAGTAGTGTGTGACAGGGTCTCTTGTCTGCATGGAGGGCACTCTCCGTGAGACCTTTGCTCGTGGCTACCATGCGATGGCTGTCTTTGATATCGAGAAAATTTAGGAGACCACATGCCATGGAAGTTGTATAAATGGGGAGTGATGGGACTTTTACTATCTTTTATCCAGAGTTTTTTTCGGGTCAGAATTGGTAACATTTATTCTGACCTCTATCTCGAGGAGGAGAGTGTTCCCCAAGACAGTGTATTAAGTGTTACTTTTTTCGCTAGTGCCCTAAATAGCCTGATATACTCTCTCTCCGAAGGGGTGTCTGCAACCTTATTTGTAGATGACCTCGCTGTTTATTGCTCCGCTTCACGCCAGCTGCCTCCAGTTGGTGGTTAATACCATTGACCGTCAGGCCCTTCATAAAGGGTTTCGCTTATCCGCTTCAAAGACAAAAGCGATACACTTTTACCGGAAGCGGGGGTAGCAAGTTAATCCACCATTGTTCTAGCAGAGTAACTCGTTGGAATTTGTGTCTGAGATACGGTTCCTGGGGGTGATCCTAGACTCCAAACTCACTTGGTGTCCCCATCTTCGTGAGCTACGACGGATATGTCTCTAGAAGGTGGACCTACTAAAGATGCTTCCCTACACATCTTGGGGAAGCAATAGGCTCACGTTGTGGAGGCTATGTACCTCTATCGTACAATCTCAAGTTGGAATATGGTAGTGATGTGTATTCCTCGGCCTCTCTCTCATCTCTCGGTATGCTGGATTCTATCCGCAACCTGGCCCTCCGTCTATCCAGTGGCGCATTCCGCTCTTCGTCTATATCGAGCATTTATGGTGAGGCTGGCATTTTCCCCTTCCATCACCACCACTTCCGGGTCTGTCTGTTTTCTGTATTCAGCAGCTCTTTTTCTCAGAGGTCTACAAGAGTGTCGTTTCCACAGGGTCTGTCGCCGCCTATGACAGATCTCCATCCATACACCGGACTTATCTAGCTGAACACGTTTCCCGCTTAGGACCACGTAACTCAGTTTTGTCCTTGTTTTCTTTTCCCTTGTACTTGTACAATTTGTATCGATTTACCTGAAACTCCATCTTATTTAAAATCTGTTATATTTCCCTTGTTTCTAATATATTTTTTTTCTTAATTTTGTGTCCATTTTATTCCTTCCTGGCCCCTTTCTTTTATTCATATTACATTGGTTATAGAGAAACTTGAGCTATCACGACCTATAATTCCTTAAGTTGTATCCAAGCTGGCTAATTTACAGGAGCTGCTAAGTGTAGGCCATGAATGGTCTTTTGCAGTCTCCTTCTTTTCTTATGTTCTTATGTTCTTATATAGCCTTTCGTTTATTTACGGGACCTATATTAAAATTTCTCTAATTATTTTTTTTATAGCACAAACGTTGCTATTGCGCTTTTCTAGGTTCACAATTCGATATCCTCTTCCTTTTTTCCCTTAGGCGCTTTAAATTAACTGAAATCGTTTAACTTAAACATGTATAGTGTAGCACTGCCTGATTCTTATTAATCTGCAGTACTCCAAAAATAAACAAAATAATGTACGTCTATACAATAATTCTCTATTACTCAAAATATTAAAATAAATTATCATTTAAATCTGCACTACTTCAAAAGTAATTTATATAATTTATTTATGTTATTCCGAGCACTTCAATGTAACTGTTATATGTATCTGTAAATTCAATATATGTATCTATAAAACAAATTAGAATTCCCCTATGTAACAAATTAGCCGAGAACCGCATTGTTTAAAATAAATCCCAAACGTCTTAACTCTGCCTCATTGTGCTCGATTCTCCAGACTCACAAGACTCCAATTTACTATTGTAGCAGCTGACATCTTTGCAAGCTCCTACAAAGTTCGCAAAGAGGCAGGTGGCAATTTCCCGTCTGAGAAAATTATGCATCTCGCCCCAAAATCCATTTTTGTACGACCTTTGATACCAATACGGTTACCTCAAAATCAAAGTACGACTCCTCCCAACCACCAATCAATCAATACTTTTGTAAAACCCAATTCGAAATTAACCAATTAGACTTTCCTGTTCCCCGAATCCCGAGCGCATTTTAACTTACACTTTTATTTCATCAGCGCTCCAGACAAGTTCCTCTGATATTATAACTTCAAAAACGTCGTGGCTGTACTATACTATATTTTATTATATACTATACTATATATACAGTGGTGGGCAGTCCGTCAGTCCGCCACTGACTGACTCCCGTTTCGCTGGCGGACTGACGACTGACTGACTAAAACTTTGAAACACTGACGAAATAAGCGCCAACGGAAGCGATTTTCGGCCGTCAGTGACGGACTGACGGACCTTCTTTCATCGGTACTGATCGACTGCCCACCAATGTGTGTATATATATATATATATATATATATATATATATATATATATATATAGCTTAGGTTGTGGCTTAGCTTAGTTCGTGACTATATTTTATTTAAACCATATTTCATATCTTATTCACTCTATAAGATCCACCTTATATCGCTTATTCCTCTTAATATTATAATCATCGGCCATTTCCCTATATTCAATATATATAATGTAGTGTTATACCAGCGTGTCTGGATGATAAAGCTTGTTCCTCCTCTGATCTTGTCCTTAAAGCCGCTAATTCCTCTGAGATAAGGACTTATAGAAGACGCATCATTCAGTTGGCTCTCAGCCTCCGTAGAATTTTTCGATGGACTTTTATTGTTGCCGAGGTCGTCGTTCCTATTCTGGGCTTCGATTTTCTCTTTGCCTACGACCTTTTGGTTGCCTCAGGCAACCGCAAGCTTATCGATCGCACTACGATGCTCACAGTTTCGGGTTCATTTTTCCTGTCGCAGAGTTCTCTTTTCTCTATCTGGTTTCATTCAGCCATTCCACAGTTTCAACGCCTGCTACAGGAATTTCCTGCAATTATCATACCATCCTCTAAAGACAGGCCTATTAAACACAATGTGGTTCACCGGGTAGAGACGACTGGAGGGCCTGTATTTTCCTGCCCCCGTCGATTAGCCCCAGATAAATTCGCCTTAATGAAGCAGTTCACCTTCATGGTAGAAGCTGGCATAGCTATCCCGACTATTTTCCTAGGTTCTCTTCGCTTCATATTGTACTCAAATCTACCCCCGGTGAGTACAGAGCTGTAGGTGGTTACAGGCGGCTCAATGCCTGTACTATCCCCGATAGATATCTTCCGTCCGATTTCAATTTTGCTCTTTTCGGTTGTTCGATCTTTTCTCGACTCGATTTGGTTCGTGCTTTTAACCAGATCCCTATTCATCCAGATGACATCCCAAAGACGGCTATCACCACGCCATTCGATTCCCTGGTCATGAACAGGATGCCTTATTGTCTTCGTAACAGTGGTCAGACCTTCCAACGTTTTATGGATCAGGTTCTGAGAGGTCTGCCTTTCGTCTTCTGCTACATAGACGATGTCCTAGTAGCATCTTTGTCTTTAGAGGAGCATATGTCTCACCTTCGTCAGGTTTTCGCTTGACTTGAATAGAACGGTATAGTACTCAACACTTCCACGTGTCTTTTTTATGTCCCCCAACTCTCCTTCTTGGGTCACCATGTCTCGAGTACAGGGATTAGCCCACTCGAAAATAAAGTTACTGTGATGCGCAACTTTTCTCAGCCCACATCACGCAAGCAACTTAGGTATTTCTGTGGCATGATTAATTTCTACCACAGATTCATACTTAATTGTGCCATGGTCATGCATGCAACCTATCAACTCTCTGCTCAGCAAGACCAAAAGCAACTCTCCTTTTGAATAGTCTGTTGAAGCGTGCGGTTCGTTCTCTCGTACCAAAGATGCTATTGCTCGAGCTGTAAAATTGGCTCATGCTTTTCCAGGAGCCCCCATCAGCGTTGCCTCTGACGCCTCCTCAACCCACATAGGTGCAACATTGCAGCAGAAAGTTGTTGACCAGTGGCAACCTCTTGCTTTCTTCTTTCGCTCTCTTTCAGACTCTCAAAGAGGTATAGTACGTTCTCTCGAGAACTCCTCGGAATATACCTCGCAATCCGTCACTTCCGGCAATACTTGGAAGGCCGTGACTTTACCACTTTTACGGACCATAAGCCTTTGGTCGGTGCTTGTTCTTTTCGTAGTACTTCGTGAGTACACATTGCGGTTGTCACTCGTCATCTTAACTTCATCCTGCAGTTGACGAACGATATTCGCTATGTTCCTGGTTCTTCAAACGTCGTACCAGACGCGCTCTCTCGCATTTCAGCGATTTCGGGCACGCAACTCTCCCATATTGCGCCCATTGATCATGCGGCCATAGCGCTTGCCCAGGAACAAGATAAAGACACGCAAACGCTGCGTCACTCTTCTCAACTCGTCGTTCGTGAGATCGATTTGCCGGACAGTCCTTCCAGGCGCATCCTGGTTGACTACTCATTACCTGACTGTCCTCGTCCTCTCATTCCTCTCGCTTACCGTCGGCACATTTTCGACCAAATTCACGGCTTCTCTCTCCTCCCGGTGTTAATGCCACACGCAAGCTCGTTGCCCAACGCTTCGTTTGGCCAGGTATGAATGCCAACGTGTCAAAATGGACTCGCTCATGCCTGTCATGCCAGCGCGCCAAAGTCCATCGCCACACAAAAGCTCCTCTGGTCCCTTTCCTCCTCATTCGTCGCGTTTTGACGTCGATCTAGTAGGTCCTCTTCTTTACACTTGTGGTTGCAATTATCTTCTTACCATGATTGATCGTTTTACTCGTTGGCCAGAGGCAGTTCCTATTTTCGTACATCACATCTTCCACAGTCACTCGAGCTTTCGCCTCAATATGGGTTGCTCGGTTTTGTGTTCCCTCAACGATCATGACTGATCGTGGCAGCCAATTTGAATCCCACTAGCTACCACCCTCAAAGCAACGCCAAAGTGAAACGGTTGCACAGGACACTCAAGGCAAGCCAACGCTCCACCGATCCAAACATCACTTGGGTGGAAAAGCTACCCTTGGTTCTCCTGAGTATTCGTTCATCTTTGAAAGAGGACTTGGCCTGTTGTGTGGTGGAACTAGTCTACGGTACTCAACTTCGTCTTCCCGGTCATTCTTTTCTTCTTCTGACCGACCTCTACCTCCTCACCTCAATCCTACTCCTTATGTACACAATTTTGTACGTGTAATGGCTGAGGTTAAGCCTACCGCCCCTATAGTGCCTGCTAATCAGAGACCTTTCGTGCCGAAAAAGATGTCAACTTTTCCCCATGTCTTTGTTCGTCGCGATTCTACTCGCTTCACATTGTAACCCATTTATGACGGACCCTTTCTTGGCAGCTCTAGAAAGCCGAAGTTCTATGTATTGCAGTTTGGCGCTAAGCAGGATACTGTTTCTCTGGATTGCTTGAAACCCCCTTTTATTGATGCTGTTTATTCTGAGCAGTCCTCATTTTCCTCTTCTAATAATGGTCTAGTGATTCCCCGACCTCATCATCATCTAACCTCAAATCCAATCTCCTCTACCTCGCCCATATCTTCATCTCCTTTCCGATTGCTGCCGCATCCACTTTTGTTGCATGAAACCTCGTCGTCAGAGCTGTCCAGTCAGGAGAGCATCCCTTCACCTCTGGTCACCCCGCAACCAGCAAGCAGGGCACAGAGTGTCATGCTATTGCCAGACGCCAGCTCGGAGAGGTCACCCAAATGGATCACCATCAATCCGTGCTTCGCCCGCATTTTGTGCTATTCCCAGCAATCGTAGCCAGCCCACCGGCATCATCACACGGTATGGTCGCATTGTGAGAAGGCCTCGGAGATATCTGGATTAGCGTAATATTTTTGTAACGGGGTAGGTAACTCTCTTAGGGGGAGTATCATAGCAGCTGACATTTTTGCAAGCTCCTACAAATTTCGTAAAGAGGCAGTTGGCAATTTCCCGTCTGAAAAAATTATGCATCTCGCCCCCAAATCCATTTTGCACGCCCTTTGATACCAATACGGTTACCTTAAAATCAAAGTACGACTCCTCCCGACCACCAACTAATCAAACCCTTTGTACAACCCAATCCAAATCAAGATAGATTAATTGATGATAATTCTAGGTCAAGGGAAGTAATGTTGAATAACATTAATGTGAACAGGGCAATAATTAAAGGGCTTATATTGGAGTTAAATACTAGTAATTCATCTGTCCCAGACAATATTTATTTTAGGTTACTCAAAGAAGGTGTAGATAGTATTGCAGGAGCTCTTAAGGAGTTATATACTAGATCACTAGAGTTTGGAGAAATACCTAATGATTGGAAATTAGCGAATGTAGTGTCAATTTTTAAAAAGAGAAGTAAAGAGGACCCGAATAACTTTAGGCCGCTAAGCTTAACTTTTATCGTTTGCAAAATCCTTGAGAAGATAGTTAAGAAGGGGATTTATGACCATCTAGAGTATGGTAGGTTAATAAATAATGCTCAGCATAGGTTTAGAAGAGGTAGATCGTGTTTAACAAATTTACTGGATTTTATGGATTATGTTACTAAACAATTAGATATGGAGAGAATGTTGATGTAATTTACTTAGATTTTAGCAAAGCTTTTGATAAGGTTCCACATAGGAGACTAGTTCATAAATTAAAAATGCATGGGATATGTGGTAAAGTTTTGAATTGGATAACTGAATGGCTGAAAGACAGGACACAGAAAGTTGTGATGAATGGGGTGAGGTCCCAGTGGAAGGAGGTTATCAGTGGCATACCTCAGGGATCCATTCTAGGCCCTTTATTATTCATAGTTTATATAAATGATCTTTGGGAGACTGTAAATAGCAACGTGTCAATTTTTGCTGATGACTCTAAATTGGCAGCTGTAGTCAAAGAAGTTAAGGGTAGCTTTAAAGTGCAGAGTGACTTAAATAAGTTATTAGCTTAGGCTCAGAAGTGGCAAATGACTTTTAACCTTAAAAAAATGCAAAGTTCTTAACATGGGAAGGGGTAATAGGGAATTTAGCTATGAAATGGATGGGCATTAGCTGAATTCAGTTGAGGATGAGAAGGACTTAGGCGTAGTAGTAGATAGGTCACTGAAGTTTTCAAAGCAGTGTATTGAGGCAAAAAATAGAGCAAATAGGGTGCTAGGATACATTAACAGGAATGTTAGCTACAAAAGTAAAGAGGTTATCCTTAAACTCTATAACTCGTAAGTTAGGCCACATTTAGAGTACTGTATACAAGCATGGTCACCACATTTTAGGCCTGACATCAACATGCTAGAGTCAGTACAAAGGAGGGCAACAAAAATAATACCTTCCCTGAAGCATCTTGAATATGAATATAGACTGGAGGTACTAAATATGTTCTCATTTGAGAGAAGGTGTGTGAGGGGAGATATGATTGAGCTTTTTAAAATCTGTTCTGGGATGGATAAGTTGGATTTTAGCAAGTTATTTGAGTTGGAAGGTATAGTATTTGATTATTAATGGGATTTATTTTTGGTTAATAAATCAACCTAAATAGTTATTAGAAAACCATTACCATAAATTTTGAGTTTAGATGGAATCTTCGTCTGCTAATGTTTAGGCCTACGACTAAGGTGAAATAAATTTGGAACTTCTGTACTAGGTTTGTAAAAAAACAATTAAACAAATATAAATATATTCACAGAATTAACGAATGCAGAATGAGAATTGAATTAGGAATACAATGTAAGATATAGTAAAATATGATTAAGAGTAACAAGATGTAAATTAAGATGTGAAGTGAAATTGTAGTAAGAGTGAAATAAAATGACTATGCTGGACTGTGAATTGGAAGGGTCTGCCATATGAGATGTAGATAGAATTAGGACCAACTCTCGTGTGGCAGTTTGCAGAGAATAATTGTGAGAGGATGAAGAATTAAACTAAGTATAATTTGTTTGGAGTTAAATGACTAAATGTAGAAGGAATGATTACCAACCAACAGTAGTCCGCGTTGCTGGACTACTGTTATCAAACGGCGAATTCACTCGGTCATTTGGGAAGTGTTTGTAGCACTGCCAGATTCTTATAATCTGCAGTACTCCAAATATAAACAATTATATCCTTTTTATCAAATGAACTCGAGCGGTGCGTTCCAATATTGTAACTCCCAACGCTCACAAAATTTTAGAAGCGTCCTTTTTCACTTTCGCCCTCGCTTCCATTCAACAAGGTTCGTTTATAAATTGTTCCAACATCAAGGTTGTAAATCCATCTCAAACGTGGAGTACTCTACTTATATTTATTTTCATTTGTTACAGAACCCAATTTACGTATTGCCATTTTTAATCCTGTTAACCTCCTCTTTTTATATTCATTTAATATCCATTTAATTATCATTTAAATCCTGTTAATTAACTCTTAATATTTTTTACATATCCCTTAAATATCTTTTTAGATCCTAAAATATCATTCCAAAATCCACATTTAATCCTAACTTCACTCCTTCGTCTTATACCAATTTTCATCTTGTTTTATATCCAATCAATTATCTTTGTGTTTTCATCTGTTAATTCTTAAATACAATTAATTTTCGTACGAAAAAAAGCGTAGGCGAGTTGCAAACAACTTCCCGCGTCACTGGACCACTGTTAGCAAGCGACGAATCAACTCGGCCATCCTGAGTCTCGAAAAGAAGCTTTTAACCCGCTCGCCTGCACTTCTCGTACGCTACAAACGTATTGCTTATATATTGTTCTTAGCGGATTCTCTCAATCCAAACTTGAGAGGTCTGCAATATAAAAATTTCCACTAAAATTAGAATCAAGAATTATAAATATGTGACTTTTTATATTGCTTTAAAGCTATTGTAGGAATTACATAGGATTATAAACATCAAGCCACAGGATAATTATTTATAATGAAAAGAATTATCTTTCCTTTGATAATTTTGTTAAGTCCCTAGCTGCAATGGTTATCGAGAGACCACTTCTCAAAATAGGTACCATTTGGGGGCGCTAGTCTGTACATATATAAGTGAATAGGATTGCTTTTGGACAGACGGGTCATAATTTTTCACAAGAAATAAGAAGACGTCGAAGATATGCAAATTCCTTGATCTTTTATGGAAAAGAGAAAGACGTCTATAGAAAGATTCTCATCTTATGACTAAGATATTAAACAAAATAAATATGGTTGTTATTATATACATTATTAATACTGCATTTCTTTACATTAAAAAATATCACTAAAAGGTGCTTTGTGCGATAGTTTTTTTAATAATTATATCTTTGGTCGTCTCCGCTCAATACGTAGGATTATAGTAGCTTTCGCACGCACAAGCCCTTTTATGTATGAAATTGTATGTTATATTTTGAGATTCTTAAAATGTAAGAGATGTATATTAGTACTTGAGCTTGAAGGAACCTTTTTGCATTTTTCTAGACCCGGGTTGCAAGAGCATAGAATGCCTCATCGCTGCTGCTATGAAGAGAACTCAGACCCGTGTCAGAATTGGAATCAGTCGCGTCGATTTCTTGGGGAAATCTTGTGGACAGTGAGAGTCCGGAAGGGGAGTTGTTTATTTTACCAGAACCTTTGTCCTCATCTTGGTCTAGTGGGGAAGAAATTGCAATAGGTAGTCGTGGCGTCGCCGCGGAACCACGGATCCAGGGATATTCTTTTCTATCAACAGTACTGGGGATCATGTCTCCTCTGAAAACATTTTGAGATTTATAGGGGAAGTTATTAAATTTCTCCAACGACGAAGGGTTAGGGGGAATCGGGAGTTGGATATTTGAAGAGGTTGGAGACCTGAGTGATGACGCGTCGTGGCGGGGTAATTTAAAGGCGGTAGGGGGTAAGTGTATAATATATTCAAGCTGAGCTTGTTTGGCCAACATCTCTTTCTCGCTCCTTATATCTTCCTCGCACAAGACCTCTAGTGTCACTCGTCTCTGTAAAAGGGCCCTCTCAAGCTCGCAAAGCCTTTGCTCATTGCAAGACTCACTTGCCAGGGTTATAGCGTGCACACGTGTAGATTCCTCTATTTCTACTTCCAAATGTTCTACTTTGGATCTTATTACCAAATGTTCAAGTTTGGTTAATGCCTCTTCGTATTCAAGCAGCCGAAGAAGAATACCTTCCAATTTGTCTAGGATCTCCATTTTCTCTCCTACATTACTCAAGTCATCGAGGTCGTCTATTCCTTTCTGTTGTTCGATCGGATCATGCCGAGTTTCGGTATCCGTCACGTCTTCGGTGATCATTCCAGAATCATTGCTTCTTAACTCGCACACGAGTTCTTTGGAAAGGGCTTGAGTCAGTTGGGTGTTTTCTGATTGGTGATCTTTCAGGTAAGACTGCCAAAGATAGTCCGGACCCAAACTTTGAACTCTCAAAAGGTGTAGTTGTTGCTCGAATTTTTCTATTTGCTCGTCTCTTTCCCGCATGTGGCGAAGCTGCGTCTGTATCGTTTTTCCTTGTGCCGTCACGAGCCTCATCAGCCTCTCCATTGTGTCACTGAAAAAGTAAATTTGATTTAGTCGTAGTGGTTACGTCGGATTGGTGCGTCAAATTAAGACACTCATACCCTAAATTCCAGCCTATTATAAATAAAATTAGTTTAAAGAAAATTTATGATTTTCACGATCGTAATGGTTCTGTGGTGCACACAAAAAGAACTGCATAAATAAATATGAAGATTTGTTCTCGGTGAGGAGTTTTTGCTCTTCCATACGCACGATCACTGAAGTTTGTGGGGGGAGACACATTATAGCCTCATGGGACTCCCCTTCCCCCCTCTCCCCTCTCTATCCCATCCGAGTTAGGAGAGGTAGGAAAGGGCTGACCCAGGCCGACCTCTACGCAGGATCTGTTTCCCTTACTATCATCGGCTATATTTTGATGAATGCAAGTAGGGTACAGGCGAGAGACGGGAGAGGTTTTAGAGAGAGTGGTAGACAAGAAAAAATAAAAAGTTAAAATTTTGAAATGTCCTGGAGGTTAATAGTTGACCATAGTTAGTCTTCCGAAAATACTCGCGCGGGAGAGTGGAATAGGATACGGGTAGCTCCAGATTTCTCTGGCAGATCTACAGTTTGTTAATATTTAATTATCTACCTAATGCTTAGGTTCCTATTTTATATTCATTCTCTACATGTCCGTTATTTCTTCGTTGGTCTTATTGTCTTTCTCCTCGACTGGGGGAGTCTGCGTCTCAACGGGGTCTCTTTATAGGTTTTCAAGCCGTTGTCTTGTGTCCTTCTGTTTTACATTCTTTCTTCTTCTCATCATATTTTCTTTCATCTTTTAGGTGAATATCGCAGTGTCTTCAATTTGAAGTTTCCTTCTACTGCTTGGGAATCTGCTGTTTCCTATAGTATTTGTAATTATAGAGAAACACACCAAAGAATGTTGTGGTTTGGACAATGCTGGAATGAGCTGTCTGGCCCAGCTGAGAAGGGAGAAACCACGCCTTTTCGCCGGCAATCGGCGAAAATCGCGTTGGTTGTGAGGTTGTACCGTTGTGGCAGATCCTGAGGTTGGTTAGGTGGCCCTGGTTTGCTCTAAGGTTGATTAAGGTGTTGGGAAGGAATGATGATTGAGGTTTACCGGCCCCGGTAAGTACAGTTATTGTTTGGAAAAGGTTTGTTTACGTTGACGCCGTCGATCGTCTTCCACGCTGCAACTCGAGTAAGTGAGACTGTTTCTCCTGTGTATTACTACTTTGTATGATCTGGCAACAAGCTATTTAGGCCCCAACAATGGAACGGAAGTTCAAAATGTCGTCGGATGTGATAAAGCCATTAACTGGAGGTGTGACGTGATGGCGTGGTTGAAGAAAGTATAGTTGATGGCCAAGCTGCAAAATATAACTGCCCTAGCAAAGTTCCATGCCATTATATTTGGAAGGTGCTGCCTTAGCAATATATCTAGAGATAAAAGAAAGTGAGCAAGCGGACGTTGATAAGATTGAGACCAGGCTGAAGGAAGCATTTACTGATGGGCCGTTTGTGGCTTATGGGAAGTTAGTGAATATGAGGTAGACTGGTGAACAATTAGAATGTTCACCGGGTTTTCAGAGCAGCATATCGACCAGGCGCAATGGGATAGTAGAGAGGCATAATAAAACGGTTAAGGTGATGGCAGAATGAGGTAGTATTAGCCCGTTGGAGGCCGTCTTTTCGTATAACATGTCCCCTAGGTCTGGACAAGATGAACAATCAGTACCCCAGAAATCGGTATTCAAATATGATTGGACACACCCTGCAGCAGTGCCACCTAAGGTTGGGAAAGAAGAGGTTTCGTCTGTAAGACTGGGAGAGGAAGTTTGGGTGAAACCCGGCGCATGCTCGTTGTACATTTTTATTGCCAAAAAGGAGTAGTTACAAGAATTAACTCTGAAAATAATGTGTCGATAGATGATATGCTATAGATGTTCTTGATGTGCGTAGAGCAGTCCATCCACACAAAGGTATACAAAGAAATGAGGAGGAAGAAGAGGAGTTTGGAGAACGAAGGATCATACGTCCCCCCGCAGATGCAGATGAAAGTGAAGAATTGCCACCACAAGCTGAGGATGTTGAAGAAGGGAACGATGCACGATGCAACAATGGTGAACGGCGATAGCCTCAGAGAGTAAATGGAGCCCTTCTCTGGATGGAAGACTATGTTGCTTAAGTGTCCCTTAATTTAGTTTTCTTAATCTTAAGGTTTTGAGTTATTCTTGGTAAATGTCATACTTAAGTTAGTAATTAATTATTAGAATTAGTTTGGGGTCTGAGTAATGATCTTAAAATCAAAGGGGCGTGTAGTTATAAGGCAGCACACCAAAGAATGTTGTGGTTTGGCAATGCTGGAATTCGTTGCCTGGCCCAGCTCACCGGTTCTCTAGCAGTCGGCGAAAAGCGCGTTGGTTGTGAGGTTGTATCGTTGTGGCAGATCCTGAGGTTGGCTAGGTGGTCCTGATTTGCTCCAAGGTTGATTAAGGTGTTGGGAAGCAGAGAAAATTGAGGTTTACCGGCCCTGGTAAGTACAGTTATTGTTTGGAAAAGGTTTGTTTACGTTGACGCCGTCGATCGTCTTCCACGCTGCAACTCGAGTAAGTGAGACTGTTTCTCCTGTGTATTACTACTTTGTATGATCTGGCAACAGTATGGTCCTCAATGATGGGCTCATTGTATAGGTCTTGGTTTTTCTCTTCTATATCGTTCCATATTTTTTTGTGCCAATTTTCTTAGCACTAGATTAAGTGTCAGAATATGTGCCCTCGCATGTAAGTGCGCGGGCCTTCTGCGTTCCCTCAGTCTCGTGTCTGTTATCCAGTAGATAGCTTTATCTTGAATTATTTGAAGTCTTAGTTGTCTTGGATAGTCAGTAGGTTGGTATCAGTGGATAAGTTAAGACCAATTGTACCAGCGCGTTATAAAGTTCTTTCTTATATTTAATGTTCAGTTTCTTTATTTTTGCTATGAGGGATATTCCTTTTTCTGTTCTATATATATTATTTCTTTCTAGGACTGAGTATCCTGTTGATTTTACTGTAAGTCCTATCACTGATCCTTCACGTGCGTATCTGTAGTTATTTCCGTTAATTTCGATTTGGAAAGGGTTTTTTTTTCTTCCTATTGGTATTATTTTAAATTTATGTGTTTGTCTTGATTTTCCATATTTTCTCAAAATTGTTTATGTCTTCTATTTCCAGTTTTTTTATTTTTCCTAGGTTCCTAGAGTTCCGGTAAGGAGTTGTCATAATATGTGTGATATTCTATTTCCATTTTTCTGATTCTTGTTTGGTTCCTATGGCTCCAGTAAAGAGTTGTCACAATCTGTGTGATATCGTCTGCGTACTGCATGTTTAGGCTTCCTGATGTTACGTGCCTAGGGATATCTACAGAATACACTGAGTAGAGTGTATCACCTAGATACCTGCCCTGTGGCACTCCAGCGCTCAGTTGGAATTTTGGTCCTTCATATCCTTATAGATCTATGTACGCATATTTGCACATAGTCTCAGATTAAGCGTTCCATGTTGTCGTTCATCTCCAGCCGAAGAATATTGTAGATTAACCTTTCGGTCCAGACTTTGTCGAACGCCTTTTCAACGTCTCGCAGAAAGATATCAACTATGTTTTTCTCGGCCTTGGTCTTGGCGACCTTTTCACTAGTAACCACCAGTGTCATTGTTGTGTTCCGGTTTTTCCTGAAACTAAAATGAAATTTGATGTATCCTTCATTTTCATTTAGGTGATCTAATATTCTTCTATTCATGATTTTCTCCAAGAGTTTGTCAAGGAAGTTGAGTAGTGAGATAAGTCTGTAACTCGTTACCAAATTCGTTGGCTTATCAGGCTTAGGAATGAAGATCATTTTTGCTGTTTTAAACCCATCTGGGTAATATCCCATTGTTATGCACGCATTAAACAGTTTAGTAATTCCATCAAGTATGTTATCTGGTGCTGCTGTGAAGTGCACTTTCGTCAACCCAGATGGTCCAGGTGCTCTTAATTTGAAATCAATTAAATATAAATATAAAAATACTAAAGTAATAGCCACCGTTCATTTGGAAAAATAGATTGAGAAGTCAAGTTTAATAATGTATAAAAGTTTTTTAATTGATTAGGAACTTTTTCTAGAGCAGATATTTTTTTAATGATGATTGATTAAAATAAATTAAATATAATTTATCAATTTCACGTTATAGATTAGGTTATCAAAAGAAAGAAATTTATATATGTATATATAAGTATTCAACTATGTATGAATAAAACAAATGCACTTAGAGGTGAAGTTATTGTACGAATGGCAATCATCATAACTAACGCAGGCCTAATTCGACGAAGATATCTGTGATGAGAACAAAATTCAAGATGGCCGTCTGAAGTCTGAAACTGAGCTGTTTTTCAAAGAATATGAAAACTATCTCAAATGACTTGCGTGGAATTATTTCTAAACAGATTCATGCGGAATTATGACATTAAGTCAGTCATTAGGTTATTTGCTGACTTTAAGTAAGCACCTGAAGCTATTTTACGCTTTAACGATGAATGAACTGTTTTTCCCAGAGCAGAATGGATCAAATATATATTTTTATTTTGTACCAATTAATTAAGCCAATCGAAAGAGAATGTTTTTTTGGATTTGGCATGCAAATAAATGTGTAAATAAAGAGAAATATCTAAATAAATGTGTGCATATAGTCAGATTAATCGGCTGGTAGCGTCATATCAAATGTTGGCCCCACATCTCGGTGAAAACATCAGTTTGACTTTACATCGAAAAAAAACAGCCAACTGATTACAGTATTATATCTTCTGCGTCAGATATCCCGACAAAGACTTAACCTACAGTCTTTGGTTACAAACATCTTACAGTTCTATTGAAAACTGTCTTGCAATGGGAAGACAGGTTTGCAGTTCGAGATCTTATAAATTGAAAACCCTTTTGTTGATGATATCCTTGACGCTGAATGACTTGATGATGTAGAGGAAAAGGGAGAGAAAGAGAAAAACAGAAAGTGTGTAAAGATCGAAATTTTATGAAAGAATCATATCGGATTTTCAGAGAAAATTAAAATAAAAAAAGAGCTTTGGCAACTCGTTATTTTTGTCTAATTTACAAGTAACTGAGTTTAGGGGGAAAGTTTGGATCCGATCTCTATTTTTATATTTGTCATGATTATTTATATTTTCCATACTTACATTCTACTATTTGTGGGAATGGCCATTTGAAAAGTCGCATCATGGTTCTCCATCGCAGAATCGCCACTTTTCGCGTGGTAATCGGGATTAAATTGTTTGTTTATGTATTTGCCTTGGCTTCTGTCTAAGCGCCTTTCTGCTTCAGAATCTGATTCCTTCCTACGAAGAGTGAACCGTACCTCACTGATATCTTCTCCCCATGCTCTCCATATCTGCCATAAAAAGGTATCTAAGATTAATAAGTCTAAATGAACAGAAGGCTGTTCTACATATCTGTCATAAAAAGCTATCTAAAATTAATTAGTCTAAATGAGCAGAGATTTGTTTCATGCCACTAAATTGTTCCTTGTTTTTCGCATTTAGTTTAATTATTAATTTATTTATTAATGGAGTATTCGGTAATTCCACTAGTTAATAATTTACTGAAACAAAGCAATGTTAATGGGAAAAAAGTAGTTTAGAGAGATTGGGATACCAAGTTGGATCTTCATTTTTGATGTAGAGGATATTAATTATTGAGGAATTCTATATCTCATGGGAGCGATTCTACCTCTAATGGAATATTATCCGTAACTAGCCTCATGCAGCCTCGTGCTTAAATAATTCTCAGGTTTCCTGTTACATTGTTTTCTTGAATTCGTTCCTTTCGCTAGTTTATCTATGTAGTTTTGTAGCATTTTAATAGATTTGTATAATGTCTTGTTAGGTATTTAGTCATTTTAAAATCTCTCAAAAGTGTTCCAATCTTGGTTTAGAAAATATTTCTGAATATGCTCGATGTAGCTCGAGGTATGTTTGCCCCCCTGCAACATCACAAAATATAGTTATCCCTGATGTATACTTCTTTTAACTAAAATTTGCTTTATAAGATACAATAATATTATCTCTTAGTTTTAATATTCCTTTTGGTTAGACTAAAGAGGGGTTTAATGTGTAGCTGACTATTAGGGTGTAGTACCTCTCCGTACGTACCTTTTTACTTATTTAGTCAACGAAATCTTATTGGGACAAAAATCTAGTTAGAACACCCATTATTTTCTTCTTGTGTTCCTTTTAGAGTTCAACAACTCCTATGATCTCATCTCAGCGGTAAGATACCATCACAACCGTTTCCACTATACGTATCAGGGAACGCGACTACTATAGGTGTTTCCCGCGTATTGTTATTTTTCGAAGTTCATATTAGAAAATCTATTCTGTTCTAATATTTTTGTTTAGTTTTTTAATGCAGATGATATGCTCAAAACTGCTATGACCACTTCTTTTAGCTCATTTGAAATGCTTCAAATGTTCCACGGCCTACCTAAAGGTTGTTAAAACTTTCAACGTTTCATATTACAGGTTCAAGAGAAATTCCTTTCCTCTTTTTGCTATGTCGACGACCTCTTGATAATGCCTTCGTCCTATATGATAGTGAAGCCACTGTATAAGAGCATAGAATTTATTTACGAGATTAGTTTCGGTATGAAGTTTACCATACCTTCTTCAGTCGTATGCTGAGAATGGAATGAACACACAAGTTACTAAATATCTCAAAATCCCCCCAAAAGAAAAAAAAACTTGAGAAAAAGGGTCATCAATCAGGGGTGGTGGTTCTAAGATCATTAACTAAATTGTTTACGATCAGGTTCCGGGAATAGGTGTAGCGACTTGCGAGTACGTCCAAAATAGTACATACGTGAGATTCGCCACACACATAAAGTACAGAAAGAGAGAAAAGCAAAGTTAGAGTCTTTTACGAGAATATCACAGGGCAGTAAACGAAGCACAGTTATCTATGTTAGAGTTGGTCGAGGCAATCTTAGGCAAACATTGTAATCAAAGCAGAATCCAGAATAAACCGGATAACTATCACAATTAAACAAATATAAAAGAGATTAGAAAGCTGTCTCCATGGCAACATGTCACCGCCCACAGAGAATTTCACCCAATATTCGGAGTGCCTCCCTTATCAATATGTTTGGCAGTAGAGCGTGGCTTAAATTGAGTACAACACTGTGGGAAGCCAGAACGGTTAGTTAGTTAGTTAGTTAGTTAGCGCCAATCCTTCCATGATACTGGGAGGATCCCCAACCGGATAATCATTTTTTTTATTTAAGGTCAGAATGACAATCGCTGGTCGGCCCGAGGGACCCAGGGGCCGGTCCTCTTTTGGGGAGAGATGCCAGGAAGTATTATGTTTTGACACCAAACAGCGTTCAGGTGGAAGCCTTCGTCACCTCGGGGGAGAGGGATCTGTTCCGCGTCAGAGGTACGTGAATATAGATACTCATCGGCAGGTTTCCTTGGAACAGAGTGTGTGTGTGTGTGTGTTGTTGTGCTGTGAAGGCGGGAGAAGAAAGAAAGCAGTGTTGTGATTGGCTTTGTGTGAGGTGTAAGATCTATTCACCCGATAACGGGGTGAGCACAGCGCGTCCACCAATCGGTAGCCAGATCTCTACGTGCGCTGACGTTTGTGTCCGCTCATGCCAGGATTCGGAATCGAACCCCGTACCACGACGTTGGGGGGCCAACGCCGTATCCACTCAGCTAGCATGAGCTCTGCCAGAACAGTAAAGATGATAACTATTATTATTATGTCGCAGTATATTGCGTTATATATATATATATATATATATATATATATATCGTTCAGTCCGATCTCACGGATTTGCGTAATTCATCCTTGTATATAGTCGTGTACATAACGCAGACATTAAGGTGTAACGCTTAAAGGCTCTATTCATCCGGCCTCCTTTAGAATTTGCCCGCACTTGACCTCGAACTTAATTCAGTTATAACTTAGAACTTAAAACTTAAATAAAGAACTTTCTGTAAAGAGCAATAAGTTATAGTTCAATACTAATTCTATTTTTTGTTTTCGGTGACTTCATTATCCTGCCGTTCCTCAATTTAACTGCTTCAAGACCAAGGCCTTATAATCTTGAAACCAACCGTTGCGCATTCTCGTCGCTAATGCCAATTCTCGCGATTACTTAACTCCCGAAATACCTGTGTTTGACCCTGGTGTGGTCTATCTCCACCCTCCGGGCTATTTGACCCCGTCGCTAGTGTAAGACCGCCTCTCGGCTTAGGGCACCCCATAGCATCAACAAATTACTCTCGTGGGAAGTAAGGAAGGGCAACGCAAACCAACTGGTGCATCTGTATCAAAACCGGAGTCCTTGCCAAAAGATTACACGATAACTCGGTAATTTATGACCCTTACTGGCAACCAGCGTCCCCCTTCCAAGGCTCTTGGGTTGTCCTCACGATTACCTTCAAGGTTCCCCCATAATTAGCGACCACCTTCAAGAGCCCCCATATAGGGGCTACATTTAAGTTGACCATCCAAAAGATTAAAATTGGGAATTTCTCCTATTAGTAAAGATTCTGTTATTTTTCTTTTACGGAAATCTTTACAATTATATATAATTTAGGCTTTTGAATAATCTATTTGGTGGTTGTAATTGCTAATGTGGTTAAAAATACTGGATGTAGTACTGCCTCGTCTGGCATCACCATTATGTTTATAAATTCGTTTTGTTAAGGTTCATCCGGTCTCTCCTATGTAAAATGAGGGACAGTTTTTAGAGCCACACCAGACTAAATATACACCTGCTTCATTTGGTTGATCCACGGGCTTGGTCGAAGGGAAAGATTTAAGGATAGAAAAAGGGTATTTAAATGTGGTTAGGCTCCAGGAAATAACTTTGTTCACTCCTTTAAGGAGGTGAGAAAAGGGGAGGGATAGACACTTCGTATTACTAAATTTGTTTTTATCCTTGGGGCGGTAATGAGAAGATTTTGCTTTCGATAAACTTTCGTTGATCACGTGGAGTGGATAATTTAATTCAATGAAAATGCAGGTTATATATGTAATCTCGTCTTCTAGAAAGCAAGGGTCAGATATCCTAAGTGCTCTCAAAAACATACCTGATGTAACGGCTCGCTTCATGTTAATATCATGATGAGAAAAGAAATGGATATAAGAGTTAGAATGGGTTGGTTTTCGGTACACAGTGAAGCTAATTTTGTCAATGACTCTAACAATTTTTACATCAAGAAGGGATATGCAATTATCTTTTTCCCACTGTACTTTAAAATTTATAGTGGGATGGAGGTCATTAAGATTTTTAAGGACATTGTCAAATAAGTTAAAACTATTTATAGGCCAAATCGATATGACATCATCTACATACCTATACCATACAAAATTATGATGGGAAATCACAGAAGGAAGTGATGATACTTCGAAATGTTCCATAAAAAGGTTACATAATATGGGCGATAAAGGATTACCCATGCTAAGACCATATTTTTGACTGGAAAAACCCATATCGCTGATAAATACATTGTCAATAACACAAAGTTTAACAAGATTAATAATTTTATTTTTGCCTAGAGGAAGGTTTAATTTTTGATTATCTAATACCTTAGATATAACATCAAGAGCTTCGTTAAGTGGGATATTCGTGAACATGCTGTCTACATCAGAGCTTATTAAGCGGCTTCCTTTTATGTGGATTTTCCTAAAATTTCCACTGAAATCAGAGGAATGGATTATGTGTGAAGGAGAGGTCAATCCAACAACGTCAGCAAGAAGGTAGGCTGACCACTTCGAGAGTTTGTATGCATGAGAGTCAATGCCACGATATAATAGGTCGGAGTGGCGTTCCTCATTTGTGGGTTTTTGGCAAACCATACATACGGGAAAGTGATGGGTTGGGAAGTTTAAAACGATGAAGAAGGTCTGGGTTGGATCGTTTAAGCAATTTTTGTTGAAGATCTCGGTTTTATTATTCAATGGGTTGGAAAAATTTCTCATAAATGTTTGTATCATTGATTAAATCATGTAATTTTTATTAACCGTTTCATATCCGTTTATGTTTATATTTCTTTTTAAATCATACTTGTATTCTACTATTTAGAAAGAGTTATGTAATTATATATATATATATATATATATATATATATATATATATATAAGAATTTTTGTCTAACATAACAATTTGGTTAGTTTTATCGGATTTTATCAACAGAATATCTTTGTTAGAATTAAGTAATTTAAAGGCAATCATAAGGCGCCTGTGGATCTCTAAATATTTCACACTGTCGCTATGGGATAAAGCACCAGCTACAAAACCACTTAAGAACACATTGTTCGACTGATCACTTCCACAAAATTTATTTATAGAAAGGAGATGATTAAAGGAGAATGAATCGCTATTTTTAAACGCGAAGGACGCGCCGTATCCGAGGCCGTATCGCTATGTGACAAATCTGCTGTGGAATCAACGGACAAACTAAATAAGCAGAAGATTTAACTTCCTTAACAATGAACGCGTGGCTTTTTGTGCCTTAGTTGAATTAGTTCTTCGCAGGTGTTTTTTTGACAGGTAAGAAGGGTTTCCTTTGCCAGAATTTCCATATTTCGTAATGTGGCCAGCTAAAATGGATCAAACTGAGTTATAAGTTCAAGCAGTGCTAAAAAAATTCGATTTTGCAGCAATGAGTCTCGGTGAGTAGTGCTTTTTTCATGCTTAGCAATTAAAATAGTATTTTGGCAGTCACTGATCCCTTCTCTTGTAACAAAATTTGAGAATTTTTTATGAACAAACCGTTTTCAAACCAAACAATAAACTGATCCGGTTGATGGTGAATACACTAACCACTCTCGATTGTATTTCTCGCCATTGGCATCACGGATATCGCGAACCAGGGGATGTGGAGATTGCAATGGCCCGAGAACACTCAGGGCGCTTTGTGAGTCGTTATAGATCACAATCCGGTCTCCGAACCGGGCACGTCGCGTAATCTCCCGTACCGAGTGGTGTATTGCCACCAGCTCGGCCGTGGAGACAGACGCAGCGCCTGGAAGAGCCCCGCTGACTTCAAACAGAGGGGATATTGCGTAGAAACCGATCCCCCTCTTGGGACTTGGAGCCATCCGTATACACTGGCACGATTTGCAGTCTTGCGCTCTAATTCCAAAATCTTCTCTTGTTTCTTCTTTGATAATTTTCGATTTTGTTCACCACTTAATTAAATCCGTCTCATCTTGGTTATTGGGGTTTGTTAAATACAAAAATAAAAAGATTCTTTGTTTGAATTATTATGCGGCAATCAACACAGCTACACATATTACAGGCAGAACACTATATACAATTTTATTCCCAGCTTAGTGTTAAATCTTGTGTTTAATTAAGAAAGACAAATTTTATTTCAGAATTGTCTTTTGTATAGAGGAAATAAATATATCACTCATCAAACACACACCTAAATTTATTTTTTGTCATTTTTTCTTAAAATTAAAAAAACACACTATAAAATAAAAACTATATGTGATACCTTAATAAAAGATCATAGAGTTTGTATAAATTAAAAAGTCGAAGCGAATGCACTTTAAATCATTGCCTTACAACGAAAACTGACGGAGCTGTAACGATTTGAAAATACCCCCTCAAAGTCGGGATATCTCATTCTGTATAGCGAAATCGGAGTACATATTGCGTTACCAAAAATAAGGTCTCGTGAAAGACAAGTCTTTTTCGAAATTTCGGTATATTTAAGTGGCCAAGGATCCGGAAGTATCGGTCGTAGAGCAATGATTCAAAATGAATTCGATTAGTCTGTTCAAGCTCTATAAACGTGTCGAGATGTTTTACAATATCATTTATAGTTTTTGAGAAAAAAACATTAAACACAAGAAAAATCGGTATTTTTTGTGATGGGGGGGAGGGAGATTTTTACAAAAGTAGCCATAAAATAATAATCTCTAGGAATTTTGCAAAAACCTACAATAAAATTTATCTTTTAGCCTTGTGTACATATTCCAACTTGCAGAAAAAAATATGAGAAAACTTCGGATCTTTAGCGATTTTAAAATACCCCTAAAATGCCGTGGGGGTTTCATGTCTTCTCAATATATCTTGGCTTTTGTCGAGAAATCGGAAAGATTTACAGGAACAGCTTTGATTCGTATTTCGATTCTCTATAAGTATGTCTAAATTTCAACACTCTAGCTATAACAGTAAGAAACATCTTTTTTACCAAAACCATCCCCTTAAAAAAAATATCCACGTTAAACGCATTCAAAATATATAAAACGTACTTACATTTTAATAGATTAAACAGCCAGAGCCGAGTATGCTATTGGAATAATCATTAAACAACTTAAAGCAGGAATGAGGTAATGAATGCAAATGCAATTAACACCTATGAAGATTGGCAACTAAATTAAGAAATTACGACCTACTACCCATCACTTGCGCTGTTTCAAACGCGTACTAGACTTGTTCAAAGCTTGTATAACTTCCAATCTGCAAGTATAGTGTACTTTATTTTGTAGGATAAACAGGAGAGAGGAGAGAACGCTTTATAAACAGAACTTATTAATTTTTCCTTAAAATTTGAAAATGACTATAAATTTAATCAATTTAATAATTTAAATTGTAAATTCTACTATGAAAAATTTACAAGGTGCCCCTCCTTCCCTTGATGCCCCAAGCACATGCTTATTGTGCTTATGGTGTTAATCCATCACTGATTGTTGCTGAGGAAGATTGTGCAATATCGAGTCTGGATTTCCTTTCAGTCCGTGACATATTGGTTGACTACCGTAAGCGCAACCTCTCTAACTCTCTCTGGTTCTTTTCCCTTCAAAATTTATCTCCTGTCTGTATGTCTCCCTCTCTCCGAGCCCCACTGCTAGCGCCTTCTACAGGAGTTTCCTGTTCTTACTTTTCCACCTTCGAAGGATAGGCCTCTTAAACACAATGTGGCGCATCGGATTGAGACGACAGGTGGACCTGTATTCTCTCGTTTGCGAAGATTAGATTCAGGTGGGCTTACGACAATGAAACAGGATTTTACTTTGCTGATTGATGCTGGCATTGTTCCTCCTTCAAAGTCTCCCTGTGCTTCTTCGCTACCCGTTGGATCAAATTCTACACCTAGTGTATTTCGCGCTGTGGGTAATTACAGACGTGGAAACGCACAAAATATATCCGACACGTAAAAATTACTGTACCTCTCGAATTTTAACTCTGCTCTCTTTGGTTGTTCTATATTTTCTTGACTTAACCTGGTTCGTGTTTTCAACCAGTTCCCTATCCACCCCGATGATATCCAAAGGACATCTATCACCACGCATTTTGGGCCATTTAAGATGCTTCGTATTTCCTATTCCTTTCGTAGCAGTGGTCAGACCTTCCAAGACTTCATGGTCCAGGTTCTGAGAGGTTTAATTTTCTTCCTTTGAAATATAGACGACATCCTGATAGCATGATCTTCTTTAGCTGAACATTTGTCTCACCTTCGTCAGGGTTTCACTCATTGGGAAGAGTGTGTTGTGTTACTCAACTCTTCTAAGTATCTTTTTGCATTATGCAACCTTTCCACACCCTGCTATCAACCACCAAGAAGAAAACTCCTTTAGCATGGTCTTCCGAGGAGTGTGAATCTTTCTCTCGTACGTAAGATGCTATGGCCTGCGCTGTTTCATGGCCCATATCTGTCCTGGGTCACACATTAGCGTTACCTCTGATGCGTCAGCTACCCATTAGGTTCGACACTACAGCAGAAGTTCGGTGATTCTTGACAACCTCTCGCATTCTTCCGCCAATATTTGGAATGTCGTGATTTTCTATCGGTGCACTTTCCGCTCGTAACACGTCATCCGTGCACACTGAAGTCGATTTTCGTTATCTCGACTTCATTCTGCAGCTTAGGAGCGATATTCGCTATGTTCATATCTCTAGGCACGTCGTACCGGATGCGCGTTCTCATATTTGGGTGATATAGGGCACTCAACTCTCCCGTATTGCACCAATCATCATGCGACGTTAGCGTTTGTTCAGGAACGGGGCGAAGACACGCAAACACCGGGTCACTCTTATCAACTCGTCGTTTGTGAGATGGACTTACCAGTCTTTCCAGGTACATCCTGGTCGACTTTTTATTGCTTAACTGTCCTCGTCTCTTTGTTTCTCTTGCTTACCGCCAGCATATTTTTCACCAAACTCACGGTTTTTCCAATCTTGGTTTTAGAGCAACACCCAAGCTCATCCCACAACGTTTCGTGTGAGCAAGTATTAATGCCGACGTGACAAATATATTCATTCATGTTTGCCTTGTCAACGTGCCACCGTTCAGAGTCACACAAAGAACACTGGCTCATTTTTCTCTTCCTTCGTCACGCTTTGACGCCGTTCACGTCGATCTTTTAGGCTATCTGTCTTATTCTCACGGTTGCACCTAATTTATCACCATGACTAATTGTTTTACCTGTTGGCTAGAGTCGGTCGCTGTTCTGGACATCCGAGGCTCGACCGTCGCTTGAGCCGTCATCTTAAGATGGGTTGCTTGTTATGTTATCCCATCTACAATAATGACTGACCGTGGTAGTGAGTTTGAGTCCCACCAATGAGATGCACTAATGGCAGTGCTGGGCTCTTTGCCCCTTCGTATCACAGTCTATAATCCCCTCCCCCACAGCGCCACTGATGAACGTCTATACCGGGCAGTTTGAAGCAAGCTTAAGCTCAACAGATCCAAACATAATTGAAAGGGGCTCTGGTTTACTCTTTAGCGGAACTTGTCTATGGTTCCCCATTACGTCTTTCTGATCAATTATTTTCTTCTATTTACCACACTCTATCTTCTTATTTGGATCCTGCTTTATACGTACATGATTGAGTACTGGTGATGGCGAAAATTAGACTCACGCCCCAAGAGTACTTGCTAACTAGAAACCTTTCATGCCAAAAGAGATGTCATCTTGTTCCCATGATTTTGTCTGTCTTGATTCAACTCGCTCGTCCTCGCAATCCATTTATAGTGGACCCGTTCTTGTCATCTCTGGGATGCCGAAATTCTTTTTAATGCAGCTTGGCAAAAAAAACAGAATACGGTTTCTTTGGATCGTCTGAAACCCACCTTTATAGATACTGTTCACCCTGAATGGCCCTGTCTCCTTCTCCTTCCAATATAACGCTAAATGGTCCATTTTTCCGATACTCGCTTCTTAAACCCTCCATCAAATACTTATGCTACGCCCATTTCTCCTTCCCGATTGATGCCACCTCATGTTTTGTTGCAGAAACCTTCGTCGTCAGCGGTGGTCAGTCAGGAACAAATGTCTCCACTACTGGTTATCCCTTTACCGGCGCGCTAGATTCAAAACGACCAGCTACTGTCAGACTTCAGCTCGGAACGAACAACAAAGGAGATCACCTTTGGTCTATTCACTTTCAATCGTGACAGTGTCTCGCCTCAATTAACTGGCATTGCCAGCAATTTGTGCTCCTGTGACGGTAGTTATTTAATTGGAATAGTGACACGTTCAGGCAGCGTCGTTAGGAGAGTGCAGCGATACATTGAATAATGCAGAACATTTTTTAAAAGGGGAGAGCAACTCTCTTAAAGAAGTGTATTGTAGCAAACATCTACTACGTTCAGGATTATGCTGTCTAATAAAGAAAATGTGTCGCTTCGAATAGTCTAGATAACCAGACGTCTGAGGTTCGACTCCTTCCGGGGTGACGTGGGTTTTCTCTGGGTCATCTTCTGTATCTGTGCAACAATTGATATACGAGTATATATATATATATATATATATATATATATATATATATATATATATATATATATATATCGATGCAACTATCTGTTAGCATTTAATTAACAACCTCCGTAAGACTAATTTGTTCTTACAAAGAATTAAACGTTATCTAAATCGATATGAGACCCGTATGACATCACAGCACGTGACTTAAACCGGTCAATCAGAACGTAAGAATGAGACGCTCTGAAAACCAGCAAGCAGCCTTTTTGTTACAACGAATTGTTTGTGCCCCTCAGCTATCGCGCGAACAGGTTAGTTGAAAATTCTAACTTAGTATTGCTGCGTGCATTATAGTGTTTGTGACAAAATGTAAGTTTTAACTTGATTCGAGATCCTATTTTAAAATAATCTATTTAACTATCCTATTTTACCAAGGATATATATATATATACATATATATATATATATATATATATATATATATATATATATATATATATATATATATATATATATATATATATATATATATATATATGTATATATATATATATATATATATATATATATATATATATATATTAGTGTAGTTGGATAGCAGTCTTTCCTGAATGCAAATTTTGTTGAAGACCATTGTGTATTTTGCCTTAATTAATTCCCTTTGGCAACTTTCTCTTATTCTAACTATCTTTTTTTATTCTATCTTGTAGATTGTGGATCACATGTCCAGTATTCATCTCTTTTTTAAATGAATGTGTTTGGTAAAAACCAAACTAAATGGCTAAGCTTTCGATCTTATTCGATCATCTTCGGAGCGTTTTGAATTGTTCTTGCCTCCGTTACCGATGTAATGGGTGGAGTGAGGATCTGGCAGAGTGAAAGAAAACGATTTTTAAGGGGTATTTATTCCGCCTTGGTTAAACGTAACGTTAGAGGAAATGGGCCACTCCTGTGAGTGGAATTTTAAAATAGTTTTAATGTCCGATTCCAGCTTGTCGCTTGACTGTTGATGGTTGGCTTATCTTCATTTATTAATATGGCTTCTAAGATGTTAAGCGTCACCTTATTGACCTCTTTTCTTTTAATAATGGTGTTATCAACGAGCATATCTCTCGTTAGGTTAATATTATGGGCACTCTCCATTTGATTCTTAGACCCTCCGCTTTGTAGATGCATGGTTAAACGTTTCGAAAGTGTAGTGGTTGTCATGCCAATATATTTTGAGTTATTATAAAGCTTACAGTCTTTATCGGGGAAGATAAACTCGTAAACTATGTTGGTTGACTTGAGATTCGAGGAGTTTAGGCAGGTGTTGTTTTTCATCAGGAGATTGCTGGCTTTTGTTGTTTTATAATAGATGATGAGTTGGATTTTATCCGTTTGATTTTTAACCTTTATGTTACGGTTAATAATCTCCTTGATGTTTTTTTTATCTTTTTTATAGGCCGTGGACATCTGCTTTCTATAATACACTTTGATGCTGTTGACTTCTCCCTGATTACTTTCAGTTTTATCTGCATGTTTGTAATGGTTATTTAAAAATGATTGAAGTTGTTTGTGAATCATTCTGTTTGAGAAACTATTACTCATGAGTATTTGTTTTACTCGTGCAATCTCTTGGTGGAAAAGTTCCCACGTAGAGCAGCATTTATAAGCTCGCGATCCGTGTTTGTGTATTTTCGTAATAACAGGTATCTTCTTTCATTCCCTTTCTATTATTATAATATCAATAATAACAGGAAGTTATTGTGTTATCTAAATCAGTTTATCTCTATAACGACTCTGTTAAAAAAGAAAGAGAGGGAGATTTTAAATTGATCTGATGGTACGCGGTACTATAATTTCGAATTTTATATATAATTCTACGCATAATTTTTTATTTGATTGCAAAACAGCAATAGTTTATATTGTCTGATGTACGATTTCTAAATTAAGTCATAATAATTCAAAAGCCTTTTTAAAGACCATAAGACGCGGTGACACTTAACATAATAACGGGAATTATAGCAAGAGATGAACATGCGTGTGAGTTTGTTGGCAAAGTGCACATGTACGATTACTCTTTCATGCTATTCCTCAAGGAAGGACAAGGAAAGTGTTTGGAAAGAGATCTCGTACTAGAATGAGATATATTTAATCATAGAGGATTTCGAATAGTTTATTTCTGAAGGAATGATAAATGATTGATAGAAGAAAAAAAATGAGAGAAATTGGATAAAATTATAATATCAGAATTGATAAGACCATTTGGCAGAGAAGAAAGCCAGTGTTGCAAGAAGATATTAACTTATAGTGCATGGAAGACGAGTCGTGAGTTTAGACAAAAACGACGCCCTATGCATCTGGAAGTACGGCGGACACCAGGATGCGAAAAGCTGTGAATTTGCTGGAAAACATATCAACGATAAGAGAGAGGAGTGAGCGTGCGAGGACAATCAAGAAGAGAAACGTCTAACTGAAGGCACGTTGAGATGAATGACACAACCTTTACGTCTCTGTCTTGTCCCTGAGAAAACACTATTGTCACATTGTGGATGGATGAGGGGTGGAAGAGTGCGGGCTCGAAAGGTTGAAATGCGAGATTGTTTATCCGTTACAACGTTTGAGGAACATGGCGAATGCCGCTCATAAGTTGAAGGATGAAATCATCAAATCAATATGTAGAGCGCCTACTTCAGGGTGAGCAAATGACCTGCACTATACAGCAGTTTAAATACGTCTCACTGGCGTGAGCTTTTTAATTTTTGTATTAATATTTGAATAATTTCGATATTATGATAACTGATCATTATAAGTATTGGTAAAGTAATTATTTTAGTAAGATTACAAATATGAACATAAACAAGGATTTGCAGCCAAGATAATCCCGTGTCTATACATTTGGTACATCGTTCCCGGAGGAAACATATTTCATCTCGCTCACTTTTAAGGCTCCCATACTTACTCCCTCCTCCGTAAATATGCCGCTTAGATGCGATCCAGTTACGAATCCTCCATGAGGAAAAACACCCATCCCATTCATAAGATATGAGGCAAGTAAGAACCAGAGATTTCCTCAAAGGTAAAGAGATCTTGAACTAGATTCAGTATTTTATATTCGGCGGGAACTTGGAAGATCTTCAGATGTGTCTCTTCTTTATTTGAGTTTTCATCTTGAGGCACCTTCCAATTCCCTTTTTACAAAGGTATCAAGCACCTACACACAAACCTCCTACATACACAAATATCATACACGATACCATCTACCTCTTCTTCGGTCAGCCCTTTCTCTGTTAAACACTCATTCACATAATCAACCTACCTTTTACTCCGTCTTCCACCCCTTCTCACATTGACCCTTACTCTTGAATATTCACACGTCTACTTTAATTTATTCTTCTTACATGTTTATACGACCTCAGTACACTTTCAGTCACAACCTCATTCGCGCCCTTCTTCACCATAAATATCTCTTACCCAGTCGTTCCTCACTCTATCTACCTTTCCCACACAAAGCATCCCTTCAAGTTTTCAATTTTCCGTGGCGATAGGGTTTGGGTGGCTTAATGATCTACCAAGATATGTTGGCTTTTGTTGGTCTTCCATACCAAGAAGGGCGCTAGTAAGTTCCCAGATGAAAACTACCCAATCTCGTACTTGCCGATCCATTTCTTGTCCCTTATTCCTTTTGCTGTCACACTTTTTTTCCACATAAAGACCCCCGCTCCCCCCCCCAAAAAAATTGATGACTATTATTTAGAGGAGGAACATCTTCTCTAGTAATACGTAATGTTATGGCGGCTATCTCATACACAGAAGAGAGGCTTTTGAACTTCTATAAATAACGCCAATCAACGCTCTCAGGTTGTGAGAGACTAAGATGGAGTGGCCCCATGACAATAGGGGACGGGTTAATGCTAACGCATAATGTTTGACCAGCCCGTGACCGTCTTTGGTGATTTAAGTTGGACTGCTACTGGTCACATCTTTCGCACTATACTGGCTGATAGGCCAACCGAAAAGCTTCGGGCTTACCTTCTCGCTCTGGAACGCCTCACATAAGTGGGTAGCCCCTCGACATGGTCCAGTACCACTCAACTTTGTCTTTCCTCCTCCTGTCATTCTTAGCGAGAAATCCCTTGTGGCGATAGGTCGTAGGCTGGTCCGCGTTGGGGCTGCCTAGACTATTAGGGCAACCCTTTCGGCGACTATGGCAAGCTAATTGGGAGGGAAAGCTGGAATGACCTTCTGGATAGAATGGCGTAGTTGACTTAAGACCCAGTACCAAATTCTTCCTTTCTCATTTTTAGGAGTCACACATTTCGAAGATTTAATGTGCCCTCATTCGGTTTGCTAGAGATTTACGTATAGGATATAAATACAATATGCCTGATGATGAACAGTTGAAAGTCGATTGCCCAAATTATATAAGCAGTCATTGTTGCTTACATTTTCAGGAAAGAATCTGTAAGAACATACTCGCAATAGCGTGTGCATATTCTCTGAAGTAGTAGTTAGAATAGAGAGGTAGGTGAGAGAACGTCACCACGGGACGTGGCAGTCATGATGAAACTGGTTGGTCAGCTGGAAGAGAACTGTTTACGAGAGTTGACTGACCTGAAAAGCAAGGTCAATAGACTTAAGTCGCGTGTTCTGAATTATTTTGAATTATGACCATATGACTTTCAATACTTTCATAAACTCATTGAAAAGTAAAATTGTTACCATCCGACCGATGACCTACTGGACGACATAGTAACTTATAGAGTCGCGTCCACGCCACTAATAAAGTTGGTCACCTTTGGGAGATGGTTGGAAAGCTTTAGTTGCATGTCGGAGAGGGAAACATATGTGCTAATAAGGAAGGGGGGGGGAGTAATAACAGTGGTCAACCATTTTGTTCCTCAGGATTCTGGATCAAAATAGTCTGATCCTAAGGTAATTGTATGTACTGAATTTAATAATGACATTCGTATATCTATATCGGGGGCAGTTTTCCAGAACTAGCATATCTATATATTTGGTACTAGTAAAACAATTGCCTTGTCTCTCACTGGATAAAAACCTACCCTTCGTTATCTAAAAGGCTTCTTGAATCAACCTTTTCGGGGGTTGAGGATGGTAGCTCTGGCGATCAGCGTCTTGGTCATATAATCGATGAGCGCTTGATGACAGGTTCAAATCTAACTTCCTTATTTATTTTCCTATAACGGTTAAAATAGTTTGCTCTATCTTTCCGTTCTCTACTTCTCCCATTTTCCTTCTTAAGCTTTCTTTGGTACATGTAATATTCTTCTTAACATTTTTTCCGCGTTGTGTTACCAATTTTCCATTTTCCTTGGGCCTGTAAATACATCTATATATCACGCGTCATGTGATTTCCAATTGTTGTAAACAAAAAAGCCCGTGCCGCCCCCCCTTCTACTAGAAAAACACTTGTCTTGTCTCTTACTGGTAAAAACCTACACTTCGTTATTCAAAAGGCTTCTTGAATCAACCTTTTTGGGGGTTGAGGATGGTAGCTCTAACGATGAGCGTCTTGGTCATATAAGCGATGAGCGCTTGATAACACAGGTTCAAATCCAACTTCATTTATTTTCATATAACGGTTAAAATAGTTTGCCCTATCTTTCCGTTCTCTACTTCTCCCATTTTCCTTCCTAAGCTTTCTTTGATACATGTAATATTCTCCTTAGTGTTTTTCCGGGTTGTGTTACCAATTTTCCATTTTCCTTGGGTCTGTAAATACTTCATATAATATATATTTACATAAATTATTGTTATTTTATTACGTTTCAATAATGCAGTTTATAAACATTCCAAATTTATATTATTCCCAGAAATATTGACCTAGTTAGCCTCATTTAACGCTTTTATGCCGGCCGCCCGCTCGTTTTCCTGTTTTGTAGGAATTGTTCCTCTCGTAACGAACCTCGTTTTCGTTGAGCGCAATCCCTTCAAATCCTCATTCAATCGTCTAAATTTAAAGCAGTTTAAGGATAGAGTTATCTAAGCATACTCATTAACCATTACTTTAGGAACAAAGCTTTGGGGTATGGTGGCAAAAAGTTAGTGCTGGAAAAGACACCTCTTTAACCGGTTGAGGAGCTCTTTACCGCCCTCCTCTCACCATCTTCATCTGGCAAAAGTGGTTGCCCTTTACTATCTGTTGAATCCCCCTTGGGTAGTTCCACTTAAAAAGGGGTGCCCCAACGCCCTGCTTTTAATGGAGCCCCTACCAACATCTCACGACGGAGATAGGATATCTACACCTATCTTAGGCTCTTTCCATCCTACCCCCTTCTTTAGAGTTGGCCTCGTTCGACTCTATGCCAGCGGTGGCTGTGCCCCCCTTTCCCTTCGCTTTGTCAGGGCCCTAGCATGTGAGGTAAAAGTGCTACAAAACGGTTCGCTTGCTCCCGATGGGAACAGGCAGCAGAGCAGATCCCTTCAGAGAGACAATGGGCAGCGGACCCAGGTGGGTTATGCTCACCTTTTTTTTAACAAATGATTTGGCCACGCTAACAGGTCTTTTACAAGTGTAAA
The DNA here is from genome assembly GCA_963969495.1 of Ceratothoa steindachneri. Taxonomy (NCBI): domain Eukaryota; kingdom Metazoa; phylum Arthropoda; class Malacostraca; order Isopoda; family Cymothoidae; genus Ceratothoa; species Ceratothoa steindachneri. The sequence continues at coordinate 49,972,198 of OZ018337.1, forward strand.
GTCGGGTCAATTCGAAATCTGTGTTAATTGCTCCAATGCCCTAGGCGATAAAGCTGTATCGTGTATGACCAAGTGTGTTAATTATGGCGAGCCGAATTCTGCTTCATCGAAGCAATGAGACGTATTTCTATTATAAGGAAATCCTGGTTTGCTAGGAGGCAAACCAAATTTTTTTTAGAAAGAGTAAGAAATTGACCCTGTTGCGGTCTACGCAGCCTGGAGCTTTCTACGCCTCTAAGCTTAAAAAATAATCACTCTTTGCTCCCGGCTTTTACCAGCATGTTAGCTACCGAGCACAGTCCGAACTTCAGGTCATCTCGGTCATAGAGCTGGTGAAAAGACACGTTAAATAACCAGACGAGCTAAAACTAGGGCCCCGTCCCGACCCCCATTCGATCACTAGGAAAAAAGTGAAACAGCAGAGTGCCCTCACAGTTTTTAGATTCACGGGAAGCAACACTCCGGAAGGTCTTGGTGAGATCATCACATGGTTTCCCAAATCTCCCCTTCCGAAACGAGGGCAGCAAAAAGAGAGCTTTGGCTCTTTTGTCCCCATCTGGACGGACGGGAGGCTCTAAAAGACGCGAAATCTTCCACTACAAAGCAGTATCCCTAGGCATAGGTTCTATGGCAGAATGTAAGGCTTAAACGTCGAGCCAAACCTCATACAGTAACTCCTCGAATGTAGCAGCAACTTCTGCGACCAGCCTCACCCGGAGTTCTGTCACCAGGAAGATTATGGCCATTCTGATAAGGGTTTTATTTCCAAGAAGACCCTGTGATCTCTAGGCTAATGTAGTTGAACTGCAGAGGGTCGTTTTCCTGTTCCCCTTTAACTGTCTATCTGCCGGACACCAAGTTAGACCGTTTTCCCTATCCACCATCCAAGAGTATTAGGGCTTTCCAACCTCACCACAACTCGATGGGGTCCGAATGGGCCCCCTTTGCCATCCTCAAAGTCGATGGCGATGCAGCTGCACTTCAATCAAAAGTACTTTATCGTTCCTGTGTAGTCAGGTTCTGGCGGACTTGAACGAAGTGCTGGATAACGGAGTCCTAAATGTGGAAGAATTTAGCGATTTCTATCCGAGAACCGCTTCATTTTCTTGCTTCCATCTGTTCCTGTGCGTTCCGGGGACGCACACCCTGATTTGGGGTAGGAGGTGGTTAATGCTCTTCGTGGTACCAATAATTTTCACATTCAATTGTCTTTTGCCTGGCGGCTGCCGCCTAAGAGGACACTGAGGTGGCCTCTCCTGGTGAGGCGGTCCGCATTCGAGTAAATGACTAATATCCATAGGTCAATAGCCTGACTACAATTCCTTGTACGTTTGGCCATTTTGAACACGCTTCGCTCTTCCTGTGGACGGCAGAGTGTGGAACAGCTTTTAGGTAGTCTCGATATTCCTATAGGCGATATAGGCCACCTGGAACGATTTTACGTTGGGTGAATTTGATCGTGCGAAGGCTAGGTTCGGGTATATTTCGATGCACGTTCGCCGCTCTTCTTGGCCTTGAATATGTCCTCGCACTCAATAAGAATACCCCTATTGCAGAGGTGTGGAAGTTTTCGCATAACTCAAGCCATCGGGCTGGCGGGTTGATAGGCTGGACACGGGGCAGGGTGTCTAAAAATTTCCATTTACTTCCAACAAAACTACTTTCCTTTCACACTATCAAACAGTTTACCGCTCGCTTAATACAAACTATATCAACACTATCATAAATTTTCTCCAGATCCCCTTGTCCAGCATATCCATTTCATCTCTTGCCCTTTTTTTGTTAGTTAAATGTTTCTGTGTCAAGCTTTTAAGATCATACTTTATAATCCCATTTTTCAAAATAAGTGAAGTGTGCGAGGGTTGTTCAGCGGAAGTTATCAATTAGACACTATCTTAAGTCTAATAAATTAAAGCTTTTTAGCGAAGCGTAATCTATTGAACACAACCTGAAAGTGTTCAGTGCGTGACAGTAATTTCACGATTGAAATAAAAACTTGCATTTTGGTGCAACAAAATTACAGGTACGGTCAATCATTCTATGGTCGCCACTCTTCAGTAGATGAATTGATACTTCCTATTATTTCTGTTTTTTGTAAGTTAAGGGGTTAAGTTAAGGACGGATAGTTTTTATATATTTAAATTTTATGGTTCGTGTTACCCTGCTTTATAATTACAAATTTCGTGAATGTAATAAAAAAAAAAGCACCACGTTGATATAGACTTTCCACGCATCATCGTGCTCTTTTGTTTTTGTTTCCTTTCACGAAACTTGAAAATCATGACCAGAGTAGGACGAAACATTCAGTTTTAAAGTATAAAAACAAACCGCATTTAACTTACTCCCGAACCTTCAAAACTACCTACAATTTAGTTAATCTCTTATAGTTAAGCCTGTTAAGATTACAGCCTATTGCACCGTCTAGCTCATGTGTCTGTGTGAGCGTGCATAAACGCGTATATGTAAAAGGAGGATACTTTGGGTGAGTTCTTCCCCCCCCCTCTCTTTATGGCCCACTTTTTAACAAAGGAAGACTGACCATATGGTTTATGGTTATACAATGGGGAAAGGGAAGTTTCGCTCTTGGGGGCATCATGGACCTCTAGAGGAGACGCCAACGCTCACCGCCGCTCCCCTTCTCCTTGGCGACTAGCACGGTGGACCCGGACCCGGTGGTTTATAGTTTTATTGTGGGCACAGGGAGTTACGCGTTTCGAACCCTCGCACGCCGGCCTTCCTCGTGTCCTTTCCCCTTCTCGGTTCCTTGAAAACCCTCCTGCAAGAGAGACAAATGGTCACTCTAGATCAGATTGGATTAAGAAACAACTATCTGAAACTCCTCGCAAACTCTTGGACTCTGGGCAAGACTGTTCTGAAGCTTGAAGAAAGAATCAAACTCAAAACTCTCAAACTCCCAAACTCGGCCGGACAGAACTTCGGAGGTGTGTGGTACCGTGAACGACTCCAACTCACAAGTAAGGTCCTCACTCGGATTCTCCGGTCAAGGTAAGCTTTTATACCCTCTTTCTCGCATTGGTTCTGCGAGTTCCCTCGAATTCCAATCAAACACACATACACACACACTCTCTCTCTCTCGAGAAAGTAGAGGGAGAGGTTAAAAGGAGTTACAAGGAAAGAAAGTACCCTAGGAGACCTTACGGACCATTCAAAGAGGGTACCTTTGGACTACCAATCGAGCGGGCACAAGGCTGCTCAATTGTTTTGAGTCCCTAAACGGCCACTTTTCAAGACTTTGTCTAGTCTTGACTTGAACTGGTCAACAGATTCACTGTTGACAACTTCCACTGGAAGTGCGTTCCACTTACCGCAAATACTGTAGGTGAAAAAATTTCCACACAGATTGCGGTTGTAACGCTTGAGTTTAAGTTTGAAGCCGTGATTGCGCGTTTTGTTCTCACTCAGTGTGAAAATATCCCGGTAGTCAACATTGTCGAACCCTTGAAGTATTTTGAAAACTTCGATGAGCTGACCACGCAGTCTAAGGGGTTTTCTTGATCTATCCTGATAACTTTTATGTCGGATAGAGGGAATTAGTTTGGTTGCCCTAGCTTGTACGCGTTCCAACCTTGCAAAGTCCTTTCGAAACGAAGGACTCCAAAATTGTACGGCATACTCCAGGTGCGGCCGAATTAGGGAGTTGTACAGAAAAAGTACTATCTCCTTGCTACGGTATCCAAACTGGCGCTTTATGTAGCCTAACATTCTTTGGGCTTTCTTCTCTGCCTCGATGCACTGTTTCGAGAACTTGAGGTCGCTAGTGATAGTAACACCCAAGTCCTTTTGTGTCACTCGATTCAAGGGCAGTTTCCTTAAGGAAGTACTGAGATTTGGGGTTTTGGTGGCCGATATGCATTACTTTGCATTTGTTCACGTTGAAAGGCATTTGCCACGCGTCCGACCACTCTCCAATCCTTTGAAGGTCCTCTTGGAGGCTGGCAGTGTTCCCCTCCTTTGCCACATTGATACCAAGCTTGGTGTCGTCGGCAAATTTGGAGATTTTGGCAACCATGTCTCAGTCCATGTCGTTGACATAGATAATAAACAGTAGTGGTCCCAGGACGAACCTTGAGTGACACCGCTAGATACGGGCGCCCATTTAGAGGCCCGACCATTTACCACTACGCGTTGCCGTCTGTCACTTAGCCAGCTCTCTATCCAACCTGCTACCTTACCGCCTATGCCCTGCGCACGCACTTTCCGGAGAAGGCGGCGGTGTGGTACCTTGTCAATCCCTTTTGGAAGTCGAGGTACACAAAATCCACCGCCTTGTCTCGATCATGCTCACTGAACACGAATTGTAAAAATTCCACAAGGTTCGTCAGGCATGACCGTTGCCTTGGGAATCCGTGCTGGGAACTCTTCAGTAGCAGGTTTGACTTTAAATAGACGTTATCTTGTCCACTATCATGCTTTCCATGAGTTTACCAACTCTCGAAGTTAGACTGATGGGTCGGTAGTTTGACGGATGGCTGGGGTCTCCTTTCTTGAAGATCGGAGTCACTTCCGCCTCACGCCAGCCTCTAGAAACGCATCCGGTCCGGATTGACATGTTAAAGATAGCGTACAGATGTCGTGATACTTCATCGCACGCTTCCTTCAACACCTTGGATAGAAACCCGTCCGGTCCGGGGGACTTATTCGTCTTTAGGTCAGCGATCTTTTTCTTTATTTCACCTTCGGTGAAGTCCATTACCTCCAGCTTTTCCCCCGAGTAGGAATCCGTGGGCTGTGGGATGGGACCACACTCTTTAGTAAACACTGAAGAGAAGTAGTCATTGAGCAGGTTAGCATTTTCTGCATCTGAGTGAGTTAATGCACCCTCCTCGTCCACTAAGGGCCCAATCCTACGATAGATTGGTTTACGGCTATTTACATAGCCGAAGAACTCCTTGGGATTCTCCTTGCAGAGTCTCACCACTCGGAGTTCCTCAGACCGCTTAGCCGCCCTTATGCTAGACTTCACTCTTCTGGCTAGCCTCCGGCACTCGTCCAAGGCACCCGAGATCTTCGATCGTCTGTACGCATTTCTCTTCTCCCTAAGCAGTTGGCCGTTTTCTCGATTAAACCTCTTTGGTTGAACAGAAGACCGCCGGAGGCATTTCAGAGGGATGCAACTTGATTGAAGACTCATGAACTTATTTTTGAAATTGTTCCACGAATCCTCAACTTCTTGGCATACCACTAGCCTTACATCAGTCAGCCCAGCACGAAGGCTCGCAAAGTCTGCTCTTCTCAAGTCAAGTTTCCTTGATTGACTGACAACAGACCTTACCTTCGGGATCTTGACGGTAAATCTAATTAGCTGGTGATCACTGCCACCGAGCTCTTTGCCTACAGAGAGATCCTCAACGATATCATCCTCAGAGGTGAAGACCAAGTCGAGGATATTGTCTCCTCTCGTCGGTGACGCCTCCTTGTCGCGGGAAGAGAGCTTGTATGTACCTTTGACTTTTCGAGCTATGCCGGTGGGGGCACCTCTCTTCTGGGTACCCCTGGTAGGGCTTCCCTTGTCGATTTGGTCGGAAACGAGGTTCCAGATTAAGTGCGCCTTTCCCCTTTTCCCTTTCCCTTTTCTACTCTATCCTTCTCCTTTTTCACTTTTATCCTATCTCTTCTACTTATTATGCAAAAAAACCCTCCAAAAAACCACCACTATTCCTATCATGCTACTCTTACCCCTTTTTCACCTCCCTCTACATACAAGGACCTGGCAGCTACCTCACGCGTCAGAAGAGAGGCTTTGGAACCTCTATAAACAACGCCAATCGACGTTTACTGGTTGCGGGAGACTAGGACTAGAGGTGTCCTAGGCGTTGTGGCACGATGAATGGGATGATGGTAGGGCTCCGTTAACCCCTTCCCTGGCGCGTAAATATTGACCATTCCCAGTGAAAGTTGACGGGTGCCTCTGGTAGCATCGGTCCGAGGTGACGGTACCTTGTTCCCAGGTTTACTGGCCGTCGTGATGGAAACTAGTAGGAGTTTAGTACGGGGCGTGCTCCGTTGTTCACCTGGTGAGAAATCGATGGCCCCTTCGGGAACCATTAGTGTTGCTTGGTTGGGAGCCACGGCACGTCGAGGTTTGACGACCCGGTCGGACGAACAGCTGCAAAGGAGCGTGCCTTCTGAAAGACTTCGAAACGGCTGCGATCGATAGGCGGGAGCGACTTACCCAGGGCGAACTCACCAACCCCACTTTTTTCTTATTGGTTGGTCGTAAAGTGATTAAGTATAAAGCTTTCAGAATGACAGGATAGAGAGGATCAGGTGCTCTAAAATATACATGCGAAAAGTGCCAGAAGGATAATTAGCGTGTGGATTTCCCGGAGGGGTGTTTTTTTGAAATGCGACCCGGGCAGTGTCTGCACCACTTGCATCCTGAAGAGTGAGGTCCAAGAAGAAGTGGCCTATTGTAGGGAGATACAAGATCTCTACAGGGCTTCGGAGGAGAGAGCTCGATCACTCGAAATGAAAATAGAGACCATGGAATCAGAGCACGCGCGCAAGCTTAGCCGTCTCGAGGATAGGGTCGCAGAATTGGCCGCAAGAAAAAGAAAAAGAAATATAATCGTTCACTTCCCCCGAATCATGATGGTTCCGGTGTAGCTGTTGCCGAAGGAGTAAGTCATGATGGCTTCACTCCTGTCAGAAGGGAAGCCCATAGACCAAGAGATGTTTTGATACCGACGCCAGTCTCAACATCTAATAGATTTGCTCCCCTGGATTCGAGCCCGGAGTCTCCAATCGTTATCGGAGACTCTCAAGTGAGGGGCCTGACGAATCGGCCAAACGGTGTGCCCAACGAAAGGGGGCGCTTACGTAGCCTACCAGGTAAGAAGACGCGAAAAATCCTGAAAGAAGTTAAAAAGATAAGACTAAGACATCAAGATACGCCGGTAGTGGCTCAAGCCAGTGGAAACGACCTGTTCCTACGAAGAGGCTCTTCAGGCTTTACTGAGCACATCATCGAAGGTGTCAGAAGTTTAGCAGCCTTGTTGAAAGAAAAAAACGTCAAAACCAATCATCGTTGGGATCATACCGAGACGGTCCGGGGGTGCGTTGGCCAACAAAAAGGCTCTGAGCATAAATCGGAGGCTAGGTGAAATCCTATCAGGAATGGGCGTATGTTTCGTCAACCCTTTCGACGAATTCTACGTTCGGTCAGGGCTGTTTAGTGAAAATGGCACTCACCTGTTTGCCCGTGGAAGAGGTGTGCTGCGTGAGCTCATCCGCCGCGGTTTATATTGGGTAAAGAAGTCTGATGTAAGGGGAAGGATGACTGAGACCCGAGTGGGAAGAATCCCACGAAGTAGCGCCCTTGGCAGCCGAGGTCGAGCACCCAGCACCCAATCCTTCCGTTGATACAGAGGAGGGGGCGGAAGTGGGTGATTGCCAGCCTCCGAATCCAGCTTCGGAGGGGAGGACGCACGACGAACCGTCAGGAAACGGAGAAGTGGAGGGGGCAATAGGGCTAGCGGACGCCCCCCAAGAGTTCTTCTATTAAATGCCCGCTCAGTAAGGAAAAGGTTTTGCGAGCTTAGAGCACTGATGTCATTAGAGAAGCTTGACATAGTATCCGTTACGGTGTCGTGGTTCGTGCAGACACCAGGGACTTCGTAGGTGAGTTTGGAGTACCCGGTTACGCGACCTTCCATAAGGATCGCGCTGCCCGGGAAGGTGGTGGAGTTCTGGTGTATGTACGGGTCTATCTATCTCCCATCGAATGCAGAACTGTCCCAGAGCATGAAGTGCTAGGAGTCCACATCAAGGTCGACAATACAATGTACAGGTTCATAGTGGCCTATCGACCTCCTCATCGGACGGTAGAGGTTGATATAGACCTGTACCAAAAACTGTCCGGTCTCTTAGACGGCCCTCCCTCGCTGCTGGTAGATGACTTCAATTGCTGAGTCGACTGGAGTGACCGAACAGGCGACGGAGAAGCATATCGGCTTGTAGACTTTGCTGACAGCAACTTTCTAACTCAGTGGGTCGGCGAGCCTACCCGAGGGAGCAACGTTCTAGATCTAGTATTTACCACTGAAGATGACCTCGTCTCTGACCTGTCAGTGGATGAATTCCTAGGTGGTAGTGACCATAACATGGTAAGGTTTAGAGTACGTGCTCCCTGTACGCAAGGTACTAATGAACGAGCACGTAAATTGGATCTCAGACGTGCAGACTTTAATGGGCTTCGAAGGGCACTTGGCCAGAGGCAACCAACTAACGAAGACGGGACGAATTCCAAATGAAACGACTTCAAGAATCGTTTTATGGAGCGTCAGGACGAGTTCGTTTTCACGAAGGTTGTCAGACTAGCAAGCATTCAGCCTAGGTGCTTTTATCAAGAAATCGCTAGTGCTATTAAAGCTAGAAAGACAGCGCAAAGAGCATAGAAGAAGAATAGTAGTGCGTTGCACCATGAAGCCTATGTGACCCATAGTAGAACGGCTAAGCGTAACGGAGAAATTCGTATAGCCTCTCTCTCTATAGAGAGCCGCAAGGAGTTCTTCGCGTACGTGAACAGCCAAAAACCAGTACGCCAACGCATCGGACCCCTGAGGGACGCGGACGGCATTCTCCAGGATTCAGATGAAGAAATAGCTGGCATACTCAACGACTATTTCTCCTCGGTTTCCGGGAGGGAAAGGGACAGAGAGATACCCAGACCGCCTATAGTGATAGATCGTGAGTTAGAATCACTAGAAGCAATAACTACAACTTCCGAAGAGGTTTTTAGGAGGCTAGGTCAGTTAAATGCGTATAAATCTCTAGGTCCTGACAGCTTCCTAAGAGTGCTGCGTGAGGTGAAAGATCAGGTGAGCACTCATCGCTCGACAGTGGCGAAGTACCTGCAGATTGGCGTATAGCCAATGTCACCCCGATCCACAAAAACGGGGACCGTGGCACCGCAGGAAACTACTGACCAATAAGTCTCATTTCAATAGTGGGCAAAGTATTGGAAGGCATCATAGGGGATAAGATAATGAATCATTTAGAGTCTCACGACCTGTTGAGAGACACCCAGCATGGCTTCCGAAAAAAAAGCGCTCGTGCCTAACGAACTGGCTTGAATTCTTACGCGGGATAATGAGTGAGTTTGATAGAAGTCGAGCGGTGGACATACTTTATTTGGATTTCCAAAAGGTTTTCGATAAAGTCCCCCACCGCCGACTGATGGCGAAAGTAAGGTGATGCACATCGGGTATGCGAATCCGCGGTCAGCCTACGAGCTACAAGGTATGCGTCTTGAGTCTACTGACGTCGAGAAGGACTTAGGTGTGCTGATTAGCAACGATCTCAAATTCTCGAAGCAGTGCTTACAGGTGGAGAAAAAGGCTCAGCGCCTGTTGGGTTACATCAAGAGGCAACTTAGCTTTCGAACAAAAGAGGTTGTTTTGCCTTTGTAAAACTCACTGGTGGGGCCTCACCTAGATTACGCCGTTCAATTCTGGTCTCCTCATTATCGAAAATACATCAATCGTCTGGAAAAGGTGCAAGCTAGGGCCACGAAACTAGTCCCATCGCTAAGGAACAAGTCATACCAAGAAAGACTGCAAGAGCTCGATCTCTATTCGTTAGAGACTCGAAGACTGCGCGGTCGTCTAATAGAGACTTTTAAAATCTTGAAAGGATTTGAAAATGTCGACTCCACCAAGTACTTTACCCTCAACCGGAATACGACTCTAAATCACGGATGGAAGGTGGAGCTGCCCAGATTTAATACCATTCCGGTGGGTAAGTCATTCACATATGACATTTGCGACACATGGAATAGATTACCAGCGGGAGTTGTTGAGAGTAGCAGTGTCGAACAGTTCAAGAGTAGACTTGACAAATTGTTTTTGAAAATTTGATGATCTCATAACAAGTAGTTAGTACGTGCTAAGAATCGAAACCGCAAAAAGTGCCTCCTCGACATGGGCCGCAAGGCCTTAGAGGTACTTCTTTTCCTTGTAACTCCTTGTAACTCTCTCTCTCTCTCTCTCTCTCTCTCTCTCTCTCTCTCTCTCTCTCTCTTTCTCTTTCTCTCTCTCTCTCTCTCTCTCTCTCTCTCTCTCTCTCTTGAATATAGGGACTAGCCAACAAGAAAAATTAATGACAAATTTTATCGATACTAATTATTTACACCAATGCGTAAGGGAGCCAACCAGAGGAAATAATATACTAGACCTAGTTATTGCATCCCAGGAAAATTTAATATCAACTCTGGCCGTAGCGGAACATATGACCATAAACTAATCCGCTTTGATCTAAATGCCAGGTATTCAACTACCAATAACTATTCAAAAGTACCAGACTACAGTAAAGCTAACTTAGAGGGCCTCAGAGAAGCCCTGGGAAATATTCACGAGCAGCTGATAGAAATAGAAGATGTAAATCAACTTTGGAATAAATTTAAAGAACTATTTTTTATAGCCCAAGAAAACCATGTTCCTCTTAAGACAAGGAATAGTAACGCGAATAGAGGCAATCCGCCGTGGTTTAATAATGACATCAAACGAGCAATTAGAGATAGGAACCGTCTCCACACATTATTAAAACACAATAGAAGCTATCAAGTTAACCAACAATATAACACTAGCAGAAGAAAGGTTAAAACACTCATAAGATCAAAGAAACGTCAATACGAAATCGAGATAGCAAAAGCAAGCACCACTAATCCCAAACACTTCTATACTTATATCAATAGAAATAGGCAAATGAGAAGCGGGATTGGCCCCTTGAAAAACCAGTTGGGTGAAATTATTTCAGATGATATGGGTATGGCTAATATCTTAAACGAGTTTTTTAGTTCAGTCTTCACCTTAGGATATACTAATAACGATAACAACGAGTCTATACAGGTCAGACACTCATCACTAAGGAGCCTGGAAGTAAATCCGCAACTAGTAATTGATAAATTAAAGAAAATGAACTCGTACAAGACTCCTGGTCCTGATAAATTTTACCCTAGAATCTTAAAACATGTCCATAATGAGTTAGCAGAGTCACTTGCTCTCATTTTTAACAAATCTCTCGAGCATGGGGTCGTCCCTGATGATTGGAGGAAAGCTAACGTCACACCTATCTTTAAGAAGGGATGTAAAAACCAGGCCAGTAATTACAGACCCATTAGCTTAACCTCAATAGTTGGAAAGTTGCTCGAAACGATCATTAGAGACAAGCTAGTAGAGTTCCTCGAAAACAATAACCTTATACGTGATAGCCAGCATGGTTTTAGGTCTAAGAGATCGTGCTTAACAAACCTAATTGACTTTTACCATAACCTTTTCAACCTATATAACGATACTAAATCATTAGATATAATTTACCTAGATTTCAAAAAGGCATTTGACAAAATTCCACATCAGAAACTCATGAACAAAGTGCGTACGCTAGGAATTAACGGTAATATATACGGATGGATTAGTAGCTGGTTAAAAAACAGGAAGCAGAGAGTGATAATAAATGGCGTGGAATCGGACTGGGTATCTGTTACCAGCGGTGTTCCCCAGGGATCAGTCCTGGGGCCTATTTTATTTACTATATACATCAATGACATAGACGTTGGAATAAATAATATCATATCTAAATTTGCAGATGACACGAAAATAGGTAACTCAGTACTATGCGAAGATGACAGGGCTAGCCTGCAGGCTGATATAAATAAAATTACCGAATGGTCTGAGAAATGGCAAATGCCATTTAATATCGACAAATGCCAAATCCTTCAGTGCGGAACAAAAAACAAAAAATACACCTATACAATGCAAGGCGGCTTAATAAACACAACCCCGCAGGTTAAAGATTTAGGAGTAATAATTACAGAAAACTTAAAAACATCAAACCAATGCGCAGCTGCTGCAAACAAAGCTAACACAGCACTAGGATTTATAAAAAGAAACTTTACTTATAAAAGCGAGGAGATAATTATGCCACTATATAAAAGTATTGTCAGGCCCCATCTCGAATACGCTGTACAGTTCTGGGCCCCTTACTTAATAAAAGACATAGATAAATTAGAAGCTGTACAACACAGAGCGACAAAACTTATCCCGTCAGTACGTAACAAACCTTACCACGAGAGGCTAAAAAAACTCAATCTATTTTCCGTCAGAAAACGAAGACTAAGGGGGCAGCTTATAGAGTGCTTCAAAATACTTAAAGGATTTAACAACGTTAATGCCAATAACTTGTTCACACTGACAGGGGAGTGTCCCACCCGTGGACATGATTCAAAACTTCAGGGTAAAAGAGCCACTATGGATGTAATAAAAAACTTCTTCACTTACTCGATTATTAATGATTGGAATAATTTGCCAAACGAGGTAGTGGACAGCAGAACTATAGATTCATTTAAAATGAGATTAGACAAACACTTAACAAATATTGGAATTGTTTAGCATAAGCTACAAAATAAAATAATATTACAAAAATATAACTCTTTCAGGTTTATGTAAGTGGTTTTCATATTCATTTCATTTAATTACTATTCAATGCAAATTTCCTTCAGGTACTGTCTTCTTACACCTGCAAGGTACTTTTCCCAAATTATTTCATGTACGGCTTTTGCCGGAGGGAGTGGAGGGTGGGGAGAGCCTAAAACTTTTCTATCCTTTACTTCTACTATTCTATGTGTAAGTGGCAGTAGATTTAAGGCCAGATCACCTTAGTCTGGGCCGTAAGGCCCGTGTGATCTGTGTATCTATGTAACTCTATGTAACTCTCTCTCTCTCTCTCTCTCTCTCTCTCTCTCTCTCTCTCTCTCTCTCTCTCTCTCTCTCTCTCTCTCTCTCGAAACAGTGCATTGAGGCGGAGAAAAAGGCCCAAAGGATGCTAGGCTATATTAAGCGCCAGTTTGGTTATCGGAACCAGGAGATTGTACTGTGCCTGTACAACTCACTTGTCCGACCGCACCTGGAGTATGCCGTACAATTTTGGAGTCCTTGATTGCGAAAGGACATCGCGAGATTGGAACGCGTACAAGCCAGGGCAACCAAGCTGATTCCCTCTATCCGACATAAAAGTTATGAGGATAGACTGAGGGAATTAAATCTGTTCTCGCTGGAAACCCGTAGACTGCGTGGTCAGCTCATCGAAGTTTTCAAAATACTTCGAGGGTTCGACAATGTTGACTACCGGGATATTTTCACACTGAGCGAGAACAGAACGCGCAATCACGGCTTCAAACTTGAATTGAAGCGTTACAACCGCAATTTGTGTGGAAATTTTTTCACTTACAGTATCTGCGGTATGTGGAACGCACTTCCAGTGGAAGTTGTCAACAGTGAATCTGTTGACCAGTTCAAGTCAAGACTAGACAAGGTCTTGAAAAGTGGCCGTTTAGGGACGCAAAACAATTGAGCAGCGTTGTGCCCGCTCGATTGGTAATCCAAAGGTACCCTCTTTGAATGGATCGTAAGGTCTCCTAGGGTACCTTCTTTCCTTGTTGTTACTCCTTGTTGTTACTCTCTCTCTCTCTCTTTTGGCCCCCTCTTAGCCTAAATTCATTTAACCTTCGGTCATTCAAACTCTCCCCAAACTCTCAAACTACCCTTAAACTAAACTCTAACTAACGAGGGCATTCGGAACTAAACATCGTTTCGAATAAGTTCTCTGGAGAGATCACTATAACTATCCAAATCAATTGGAGACAAACGTCTCTCACTTAAGAGCTACCACCTTGCTTAGTTCTGCCCTGCTTTCCGGGTAATAATTCTAACAACATTGGAAAGCTATAGTTTATTTTCATTAGTTATTCTAAGGGAAATTCCGATTGATTTGGAGAAGTCTGTTTTTCAAGAGATATCCTCGTTGGTTTACCTTTTTGCTCAACCGAGCTTCCAGTTTTCCTTTCAAACTGAAAATGGCCGAAAATCCTCAAATGAATCCCACATCAAAGTCTTGTTCAGAAATAGGTCGTTGTTTAAACGTAAAATCGCCGTGATCTTCAATAAGATTAGCTCTGAGTTAGAAGAGGCGGAAGTCATTGCCCCCGATGTATTACAAACTAAGATAGATACGGTCAAGGCCCACTTTGCTTCCGTGAATGATTTAGATAGTCAGATTCTTGAGGCTTGCGAAGCCCTCTGTGCAGAGGGAGGGGACGAATCAATGGTAGACAGAAAGATTTCTGCTCAGGTCGAATACGATCTTGATTTTAAATCTAAATTAAACGAGTTTTCGATGAATAAGAAATCTCCCTTCCCCCTTCCCAGGCATCCTCGGAGTCAAACGTTAAATTCTCGGATCTCAAATAGATTTTGAGCGACTTGGGCAAACCCGTAATACCAGAACTCCCTTCGCCTGTATTACCATGCATCGCCTTTCACTGTAAGACATATAAACTTAATTACCATTCCTTTATATCACAATTTGAAGAACTTGTAGGTTTGAGGAGTAACCTTTCTTCCGCCACCAAACTTTCGACCTTAAAGGATTACCTTAAAGATTACGCGTACTCCATAGCCAAGCATCTGGGAAGTACAGATGCCAATTATACGGTTTCTTTAGAGTTACTCGAAAGGGAATTTCTCGACAAAAACGCAGTTATCGATTTGTATTTGTCTAAGATCTTAAACTCCGACACTATTCCCGATTCGAGTCTTCACAAACTATCAGTGTTCTTCAATGAAATCCGGGTCCTTCTGTACGAATTGAAAGGATTTGGGATTGATTTTTTCAAGGAAGACAGCGCCGGAAATATCATGATATCCCACGTAATTTATAGTAAATTACCCTCAAACTTGAAAAACGAGCTAAGGTTGACTACCAAAACTGACTATCCTTCCCTGTCATTAATCTTAGACAACTATAGCAGTATAATCAGAGGCCTCGAAAAATTGAGGTGCTTTTCGGGCCCAGGCAAGGAGAGTTACCTCCGAGGAAGTGCTAAACATAACTCTTCTCTCCCCCTTGCTTTCCAAACTGTTTATAACTCTCAGTACCCCTTCTCTAAGCCTCCACTATCTGTTAAAACTTTTAAAACTAATATTTCGACCCCTCTCGGTGGAGAGGCGTCACTTTCAAAGAGCAAGTTTAAACCCAATCATAATATCAAACCTCAAACGTCGAATTCAATCCTCCCGTCAAACTTAAACTCAAACTCCCTATTTTCTAAGTGCAAGTTGTGCCCCGAAACTCACAACATGGTTAATTGTTACGTAAGTGATTATAGAATTGCTAGGAATAAGTTAAATAAGATTATAAAGAAGAACAAAAGGGTGTCAGAAATTAAATTAGCTCAGGATAGCAACAAAGATCCTAGAAAGTTCTTTAGTTACTATAAAATTAATAATAAGTCTGGCAGAGTAAAAATAGGACCTATCAAATATGAACTGGTTGTGAGAGAAAATAATGAGGAAATAGTTGAGGTACTAAATGGTCATTTTGCATCAGTATTTACAAAGGAGAAACTAAATAGTCTGATGTATAGTACTCATGGGTCAGGGAAAGAGGTGTTTAATACCATTAGTGTGGATTAGAGGACGATAAAAGGACTAATAGGTGAATTAGATGCTACCAAGGCCTCCGGCCCTGATAATATTTATTCTAGGATACTTAAAGAAGGGGTAGAAAGTATCTCAATAACTCTGGAGAAGTTATATACTAGGTCACTAGAATATGGAGAAATACCCGATGATTGGAAGAGAGCGAATGTAGTCCCCATTTTCAAGAAGGGTAGTAAAGAGGATCCAAATAACTTTAGACCGGTTAGCCTAACTCCTGTAGTCTGTAAAATTCTTGAGAAAATAATGAAAAAAGGGATTTGCCAACATCTAGAGAGGGAGGGGTTAATCAGCGATGCTCAGCATGGGTTTAGATCAGGTAGATCATGTTTGACTAATTTACTAGACTTTCTGGAGTTCGTAACAAATCAAGTAGATAAGGGAGAGAATGTAGATGTAATTTACTTGGATTTTAGTAAAGCATTTGATAAGGTACCACATAGGAGACTAGTTCATAAATTTAAAATGATTGGAATATGTGGGGGTGTTTCAAATTGGATAGCTGAGTGGCTGAAAGACAGGAAGCAAAGGGTAGTGCTAAATGGTGTAAAGTCAGAGTGGAGGGATGTTATCAGTGGGGTTCCTCAGGGATCAGTTCTCGGTCCATTATTATTTGTCATCTATATAAACGATCTTGGGGAGGCAGTTAATAATAAAGTGTAGTTAAAATATTGATGATAATTTTAAAGTGCAGGGGGATTTAAATAAATTGTTATCCTGGGCACATAAGTGGCAAATGACTTTCAACCTTGATAAGTGTAAAGTTATTAACATGGGAAAAGATAATAGAGAATTTAACTATGAAATGGATGGGCATTGGCTGAGCTCAGTAGAGGATGAGAAAAATCTAGGAGTAGTAATAGATAAGTCATTAAGGTTTTCTAAGCAGTGTATTGAAGCAAGAAATAGGGCAAATAGAGTGCTGGGTTTTATTAAGAGAAATGTCAGTTACAAAAGTAAGGAGGTTACTCTTAAACTCTATAACTCTTATGTTAGGCCACATCTAGAGTACTGTATACAGGCATGGTGCCCAAGTGTAGGCCATGAATGGTCTTTTGCAGTCTCCTTCTTTTCTTATGTTCTTATGTTCTTATGTAACCTTCTCGAGTCAGTGCAACGGAGGGCAACAAAGATTATTCCTTCCCTGAGGCACCTTGAATATATAGATAGACTGAGGGTATTAAATATGTTCTCGTTCGAAAGGAGGTGTGTGAGAGGGGATATGATTGAGCTGTTTAAATTTTTTTCCGGCATAGATAAATTGGATGTTAGCAAGTTTTTTGAGTTAGATGATGGAAATCGGACTAGAGGTCACCACTTGAAAATTAAAAAGCAAGGGTGTAGGTTGGATTTAAGAAAATATTTTTTCACCAATAGAGTGGTAGACTTCTGGAACAAATTGCCGCAGAGGGTAGTAGGTAGTCCAAATCTAAATGTATTTAAGAGTAGGTTGGATGAGTTTATGGGAAGGGAAGGTTATGATGGTTCCTAAGTTTTGTATATATTAATATTGTTTGTATATATCTATAGCTGCATGATTTAGTTCTTGACAAGCCTTACTTGGTGATACCATTGTTTCTGGATGCAATCCTCTGGATGTAGTTTTCCTGGGAGTTTGGGTGCCTTGAAAAAGAGGCCGCTTGACTCGGATGACCTATGATGAGCCCTTGTGGCTTTTGTCATCTGTTATATTATATTGTGGGGGACTTTGATTTTGTCTTCCCCTGGTGATGGTGCTTTTTGTGGGTGGGTTTTGACGGATGCGGATGACCTTTGATAGGCCCTTGTGGCTTTTGTCATCCGTGTAATTATGTTATGTTATGTTATGTTAACGTTGGTTAGAACTAAGCATGTGCTCCCGTTGTTCTTCCACGCAACATCCCCCAGAATCGCGCCCCGCGCTTAAACGCTTCCTTTCCTACCCGTGTAAGTTCTGCCAGGAGGAAACGTACATATCTGCTCTTTGCCTCATCCCTGTGAAACGGGATGTAAATTTGTGACTAAACCTGGGGCAGATTATGACTCTAGAGTTGGATGTGGAAGTAGCCAAAAGTTCCCTTAATTCAAAATTATATTCAGATTTCCTTCTTCCGACTCTGACCGAGTATCTTAGATTGAGGAGTACATTCTCGCCTGTGCGTTGCCTACTCGATCTAGCGAGACAAAGGCCGTACATCTCTGAATCCGTCGCTTCTCAGATGGGTGCCAATCTGGAGGAATTACCCTCGTTTTCGTGTACGATCAAAACATTCATCGGGTCAAAAATCACACGCATAGGGGAATTGGAGGCGGTCTTTCGCTTCGGATCTCTCCAAATGTCGATCAAATTCTTGGTCGATTCCAATTTAAACTTGGATTTTACGGTAAAAGGAGTTGAAGGTTCAATTCTGGTCCTGAAGGGAAAGGACATCCCACTGGCAGACGAGGCCTTTTCCCAACCCTTTGTTCAAAGGGATACATTAACGGGAATAGGGTGTCTACTGGGGATTAACACCATACAAAATCTGAAGTTCTCAAATCGGTATAGAATGAGGGGGCGGGGGCATCTCTGGAGACGGAGAAAGGCCTGATACCTTACGGAAGTATCAACCAAATAAGTGCCACCCCAATATTAGAGGGTCACTCGCGGTACCCTCTGCCCAAGGCCGCCACACTTCAGAAAACAGCCATTGATCCTCAGTTGGTTGCAATTACCAATTCACGGGTGAGCTGACCTGTTGGGGAGCACTTCACTCCAAATAACTACAACCCACCCACCCAATAACACTCAAAAAACTCGTACACGAATAATGGTAATTTCCTTCTAGATGGTAATCTTGAGGGGGCCGGCTCCTCCGATTCCGAGAGTGAGGTAGGAAACGAAGTGTGGAATGAGGTTAATTTGCCCCAAGGGCCTAATTTGGAACCGGAGGATGACGAAATCTTCGAACATGTAGTCAACTGTGCCTTTAGTCCGTCGCCTTCTTATTTCCACCCTTTGAATTTCACAAAATCGGAACTTGAATTAGATTTGGGCCTAGAGTATATGTTTTCCCTAGAATTTCTCAGGTTAAAGGATGCCGATGCGAGATCGATCGACAAATCTAAAATTGAACATCTCAAAAGGTCGATAGAGCTTAGGAATGGGAGGTATTTCGTTGATTTGCCCTTGTTCGACGATGTACTTTCCCAAGTTCCATCCAATTTCAAAATTGCCTTGGCAACGGTGGAGCGTGTTGAAGAAAGTTTAGAGAAACAGGGACTAGATCAAGCATATAGCTAAGTGTTTCAAACCCAATTAGAGGCTGGAATTCTGGAAGAAATCGCGGTTGCACCCAAAGACTATCCCCTCTATAATTGGATTCCTCATCGCCCTATCATAAAAACTACTCTTCAGACTACCACGAAAATACGACCTGTGTTTGATTGCTCCCTGGAATCTAGTCGAGCGCCTTCTCTAAACGAGGCTTCCTTCGGAGGAATAAATTTGCTTGCTTCTTTGTTTTCCCTTCTTTGTAGATTTCGCTCTATCCAATTTGTTATACTTTCCGACATTAAACAAATCTTCCTTCAAATTCGATTGAAGTCAGAGAGCGACAGGAATCGTTTCTGTTTTTTCTGTCGTAAAGAAGGCAGACTAGTTTCTTATAGATACAAGTCGCTCGTCTTTGGTCTAACCGGCTTCCCATTTGTGTTAAATTTCATATTAAAACATCATTTAGGGAGCTTCCCTAATGACTTACATTAAAATTTAAATAATTAATTTTATGTCGATAATTTTGTGTATATTAATTCGGATGTTGACTTCTTCAAAGAAATGTACTCTCACGCCAATGAAAGGTTGTCTCAAGGGGAGTTCGAGCTCCGATCCTGGAATACAAATCTCGAACAGTTAAAAACCGTTTTTAAAGCCGAGAAGACGTCCGAAAACCATAACTGCGCAGTCGAAAGAGCCTTGGGATACAATTACTAAGTAAACAGTGATCTAATGGGTTTAATTTATCCTAAATTCGTTGCAATCGTTAAAACCAAGCATAATGTCTTATCATTAGTTTCTCAATTGTTTGATCCCCTTGGATTATATCTTCCGGTTCTTATTCGTGGTAGACTACTCATGAGAAAGCTGTGGTCTCAGAAATTGGATTGGGATCGTCCGATCTCTGGACCCGATGTCGCTACTTGGAAAATACTTCGCATCGATTTGGTGAAGTTGGTCGAAGTGAAAATTCCACGATATGCCGTTGAGGATGACGGTGGAGCAGAGCTTAAAATATTTTGAGATGCGAGCACGTCTTGCTGCGGATTCTCAATATATTCTGATTTTCAAAATCGATCTAATTTAATCATGTCAAAGTCAAAGGTCTCCCCATTGTCTGGGAGAACGCTACCCTCGCTCGAACTCATGAGTGTGGTTCTTGCTTTCAAGACCCTAGCCTCTTTCCTTGAATCTTTCTTGCATCCTTTTAAATCCTTGAAATACTGGTCGACTCTCAGATCGTCCTCTCTTGGCTTTTAAGCGATGTTCGCAAATCAAAGAACGAATCGGTTTTCGTGAAAACCAGCCTGCAAGATATAGATCAAATTAAAGAAGAATTCACTCGCAGATTCAAAACGCCCATTTCTTATAATTACGTTAACACTTTGGAAAACCCCGCTGGCTTAATAACACGGGGCGTCTCCCTTAAGGAATTTAGCTCCAAATTAAACCTTTGGCTCCATGGACCGGCGTGGCTTACACTCCCTAAACGGCAGTAGCCCGAACCAGATTTAAAATGCTTGACGCAACAAAATAGAAATTTAATATCCACCCACGTTACCATTCGAGAGGAAATCGAGCCTCTCTTTGACATCGAAAGGTTTTCAGATTTGAATAAATTATATAGAGTCACTCGTCTCGTGTTAAAGTTCGTCTTCATCCTTCGAAAAAAATAACAATGTCGATCTTAACTATGCATGTCGTTTGTATTGGTTTTCTTTCATGCAACTCGAAAGCTTTCCGGTATAAAAATACTTTTTTAGAGGCCAGTTCTAATCAAAGGGGAAATAAAATACCACCTCTCGTGAGAGATCTCAATCTTTTCCTGGACCGACACCGTCTTATCAGAAGCAAGGGTCGGATTTCGAAATCTACCTTTTACGACTACGACGTCGTTAACCCCCGTACTGTGGGAAAGAATCACTATATAACTCGTTTAATCATTCAAAGCTTTCATTTGAAATACAAGCATCTTGGGATTGACTCCACTCTCACACCCCTCAGGAGCGAAGGATTTGGGGTTACCCGTCCCCGCTAAACTGTTAAAAAAATTCTTAGCGATTGCTTTATCTGCAAGGAGTTCAATTCCTTTGCTTTTATGAACCATAAGATGACCAATTTTCCGAAGGCTCAAGCATCATTTCAAACTTCATCAAATTCTTGATCAAACTTGATCACTTCAAACTTCTCAAACCACATTTAAACTTAATCATCCATGATCAGGCCTGACACTTGATGGTCTTAAAACTTCATCAAGTTTATGACCAAGTCTAATACTTAATCGTCTCAAACTTATCAAAATCATTTCAAAACTTCATCAAGTTCATGATCAATTCTAATACTTGATCGTCTCAAAAAATATTTCAAATCCATTATCAAGTCAAATAAGTGATCATTCCTATCACTTCATTAAAATTCTTTATTTTAAATGTTTCAACATTCTAATAAATTCCTGTCAAATGTTCCCCCTTCAAATACCTACCCTCGAGTACTTATTCAAGTACCTCCTTCAAATGTCTTATGAACAAATACTCTGTTGTGTTATCTGAGTTTACCCTAACTAAATTTCAGGAGTTTTTGCTTAAGCTTCACAACTTTATGAAGTTGTTAAGCTTCTCTGGACGGGAGGTTGTTAAGATTACAGCCTATTGCACCGTCTAGCACATGTGTCTGTGTGAGCGTGCATGAACGCATGTATGTAAAAGGAGGATAGTTTGGGTGGGTTCCCCCCTCCCTCCTCTCTCTCTATGGACCACTTTTTAGCAAAGGAAGACTGACCATATGGTTTATGGTTATACAATGGAGAAAGGGCAGTTGCGCGCTTGGGGGCATCATGGGTCTCGAGAGGAGACGCCAACGCTTACCGCCTCTCCCCTCCTCCTTGGCGACCAGCACGGTGGACTCGGACTCGGTGGTTTATGGCTTTATAGTCGGCACAGGGAGGACACGCCGGCCTTCCTCGTGTCCTCCCCTCTTATCGGTTCCTTGAAAACTCTCCTGCAGGAGAGACAATCTGGCCACTCTAGATCAGACGCTGGATTAAGAAACAATATCTGAAACTCCTCGCAAACTCTTGGACTCTGGGCGGGACCGTTCTGAAGCTTGAAGAAAGAATCAAACTCAAAACTCTCAAACTCCCGGACTCGGCCGGACAGAACTTCGGAAGTGTGTGGTACCGTGAAGGACTCCAACTCACAATTAGGTCCTCGACCGGGTTCTCCGGCCAAGGTAAGCTTTTATACCCTCTTTCTCGCATGGGTTCTGCGAGTTCCCTCGAATTCCCATCAAGCGCTCTCTCTCTCTCTCTCTCTCTATCTCTCTCTCTCTCTCTCTCTCTCTCTCTCTCGCCTAAATTAATTTAACTTTCGGTCCTTCAAACTCTTAACCTTCTATCCATTTCGGAACCACCAAACATCTCTCAAACTCTCAAACTACCCTTAAACTAAACTCTAACTAACGAGGGCATTCGGAACTCAACATCGTTTCGAATAAGTTCTCTGGAGAGATCATCACTATAACTTTCCAAATCAATTGGAGACGAACGTCTCTCACTTAAGCGTTACCACCTTGCTTAGTCGTACCCTGCTTTCGGGGTAATAATTCTAACAACCCCTTAAAAAGATATCACTCATGACGTTTGATAAATTGTGCCACTAATAGTTAGATTTATTATTACTTTATATTGGGTTTCATGTTTCCATTGTAGATATAGGGGTATAGGAAAATGCGAAGAAAAATATAGAACGAAAATATCGTAGGCGAGTTGCGAACAGCTTCCTGCGTTGCTGGACCATTGTTGGCGAGCGGCCTATCGAGTGAGCCAGCCCGAGTATCAAAAAAGACTCATTCAAGTGAAGCTTTTAAACCGCTCGCTTGCAGTTTTCGGTACTCTACACCAGTGAGAAGTGTAAATTTCTAAACGGAACTACAGAAAGTTCAGAATTAGATCCAGTACTCCAACTAATGACTAAATAGAGACTTTTAAAGAATTAAAATTATATCCTACAATTTATTTGTAAACTTACTGTAGATGAATCCATTCCCATTTTTAGTTTCATTAGGTTTAGTTTAGAAGATTGCTCGAGAGCAATTTTGTTAGGAATTACCTTTAAAATTTTTTGCTCTTGATCCAGAGGACGCTCTACTTTCCGCCATCTTTCCACGATGACGAATTCTTTGATATCTTGAGTAGTTTGCGACTCGGTTCGAAGAAGAGCTTTAATTATATCCTCGCAAGTTGTTCTTTTTGTCACTCCCGTTACCCATTTTTGAACGCCGTCCACCCAAACGCCGATCTCCACTTCACTTGGCATGCCTTCTGAAAGGTAAAAAATAATGCATGACAGCTTTGCTTGTGCTCCAATCCATACCTACAATTAATTAACACCGATAAAATGTTTGTGCCTTAACAAAGAATTTTTAATTAATTCTTATATTTCCTACAAAAGATTGTTTTTATTATTTTGGTCTTTGAAATTTAATTTTCACACCGACACAAAGAATGGTTGCGATAATACTGTTATCATCTGTAATTTTGGGGGATCAAAGCAAAGGTAGTTTAAAATCTCGCAATAGTTTTGATTTCCGTTTCTTCACAATCCCAAATCCTAAAAAATATCTACTCAAAGAGTGCTGCAGTGTTAAGGAGATGAGAATTTATTCTCTCACTTATTTTTAGTTGTATTTTTCTACCGACTGAGTGCAGGATAAATGACGAGGTTGAATGACTGTAATTGTGTTAGAGTATATCAATGTAAGTATTGTTGATGCCTCGTTTCAGTAGTGTTCGGAGAACTGAATCGAAATGTTTTTCGCACTCTCTGAATATCATATAGAAAGGAATTTCTCCTTTATTAACTAGCGATAATTATACCTAAATACGCTGCAAATGATCATATGCGATATGTAAAGGGTAGGCCCTCGAATTCCCATGCTTTTCCTTTCTCATCATAGTTTATGGTGTTTATCGCAGGTCGACCCGTTTCGAGGCTACCCATTTTTGGCCTAAACTTCTGCAACGTACCAGTCTAATTTACGTAGGGAAAGCGACTCATTTGCCCCCCCCCCTTCCCCTTTCTACCCAACTTCCCTTTTCCCCCTTCGGACTGAAGGATAAAAATTGGGCCGTGAGCCCTTTTAAGTTATTCTGTTGCGAGGATTCTGCCTGATTGCTCCGCTGAATCGTTGTCCGTCACTTACCTTGACGTTGTTAATTTTTTTGGAGACCCGTACTGGATTCCTTCGTGCAGCGAGGCTTTTCTGCCAGCGTTGTTGCTGCCCCTCTGTCGGCTGCATCGAATTGTACTCTTCCAGTTAGGTTTGCAAGTGTTCTTCTTTGGGAAGCCGTTCATACTGGGCACGTAATAAGCCTCTGATATCTGACTTATAGTTTGCTATAACTTCTTCAATAATGCCAAACAGGCTTGAGGTTCGATCTGTACTTGTAAAAAATAAGTACATACACAAAGCTTCCACTCGTTATTGTTGCTTTAAACTTGATCCGTTTCGTACTTTTATAAAACACGTACGTAACAGCCACACTATCTTGGGTCCACGTCTGTTTTGGATTATTACTGTTAGTTTCCGCGTAAGTTTTGTGTTGGTAAGTGTGGTTCCTTTTACAAGGAGTTACAAGGAAAGAAAGTACCCTAGCAGACCTTACGGTCCATTCAAAGAGGGTACCTTTGGACTAGCAATCGAGCGGGCACATGGCTGCTCAATTGTTTTGCGTCCCTAAACGGCCACTTTTCAAGACTTTGTCTAGTCTTGACTTGAACTGGTCAACAGATTCACTGTTGACAACTTCCACTGGAAGTTCGTTCCAATGACCGCAGATACTGTAGGTGAAAAAATTTCCACACAGATTACGGTTGTAACGTTTTAGTTCAAGTTTGAAGCCGTGATTGCGCGTTCTGTTCTCACTCAGTGTGAAAATATCCCGGTAGTCAACATTGTTGAACCCTCGAAGTAATTTGAAAACTTCGATGAGCTGACCACGCAGTCTACGGGTTTTCAGCGAGAACAGATCTAATTCCCTTAGTCTATCCTCATAACTTTTATGTCGGATAGAGGGAATCAGCTTGGTTGCCCTGGCTTGTATGCGTTTCAACCTTGCGATATCCTTTCGAAACGAAGGACTCTAAAATTGTACGGCATACTCCAGGTGCGGCCGAACGAGGAAGTTTTACAGACAAAGTACTATCTCCTTGTTACGGTATCCAAACTGGGGCTTTATGTAGCCTAACATCCTTTGGGCTTTCTTCTCTGCCTCGATGCACTGTTTCGAGAACTTGAGGTCGCTAGTGATAGTTACACCCAAGTCCTTCTCAGTGTCACTCGATTCAAGAGCAGTGCCCTTAAGGATGTACTGAGATTTGGGGTTTCTGTGGCCGATATGCATCACTTTGCATTTGTTCACGTTGAAAGGCATTTGCCACGTGTCCGCCTACTCCCCAATCCTTTGAAGGTCCTCTTGGAGGCGAGCAGTGTTCTCCTCCTTTGCCACATTGATACCAAGCTTGGTGTCGTCGGCAAATTTGGAGATTTTGGCAAACATGTCTCCGTCCATGTCGTTGACATAGATAATAAACAGTAGTGGTCCCAGGACGTAACCTCGAGGGACACCGCTAGATACGGGTGCCCATTTAGAGGCCCGACCATTCACCACTACGCGTTTCCGTCTGTCACTTCGCCAGCTCTCTATCCAACCTGCTACCTTGCCGTCTATGCCCTGCGCACGCACTTTCTGGAGAAGGCTGCGGTGTGGTACCTTGTCAAAGGCCCTTTGGAAGTTAAGGTACACAACATCCACCGCTTTATCCCGATCATGCTCACTGAACACGAATTGGAAGAATTCCACAAGGTTCGTCAGGCATGACCGTTGCCTTCGGAAGCCCTGCTGAGAACTCTTCAGTACTAGGTTTGACTCTAAAATAAGACCTTATCTTGTCCACTATCATACTTTCCATGAGTTTACCGACTATCGAAGTCAAACTGATGGGTCGGTAGTTTGACGGATGGCTGGGGTCTCCTTTCTTGAAGATCGGAGTCACCTCCGCCTCGCGCCAGTCTCTAGGAACGCATCTGGTCCGGATTGACATGTTAAAGATAGCGCACAGATGTCGTGATACTTCATCGCACACTTCCTTCAACACCTTGGATAGAAACCAGTCCGGTCCGGGGGACTTATTCGTCTTTAGGTCAGCGATCTTTTTCTTTATTTCTCCTTCGGAGAAGTCCATTACCTCCAGCCATTCCCCCGAGTAGGAATCCGTGGGCTGGGGGATGGGACCACACTCTTTAGTAAACACTGAAGAGAAGTAGTCATTGAGAAGGTTAGCATTTTCTGCATCTGAATGAGTTAATGCACCCTCCTCGTCCACTAAGGGCCCAATCCTACGATGGATTGGTTTACGGCTATTTACATAGCCGAAGAACTCCTTGGGATTCTCCTTGCAGAGTCTCGCCACTCGGAGTTCCTCAGACCGCTTAGCCGCCCTTATGCTGGAATTCACTCTTCTGGCTAGCCTCCGGTACTCGTAAAAGGCACCCGAGATCTTCGATCGCCGGTACGAATTTCTCTTCTCCCTAAGCAGTTGGTCTATTTCTCGATTAAACCACTTTGGTTGAACAGAAGACCGACGGAGGCATTTCAGAGGGATGCAACTTGATTGAAGACTTATGAACTTATTTTTGAAATTGTTCCACGAATACTCAACATCTTCGCATACCGCTAGCCTTACATCAGTCAGCCCAGCACGAAGGCTTGCAAAGTCTGCTCTTCTCAAGTCAAGTTTCCTTGATTGACTGGCAACAGACCTTACCTTCGGGATCTTGACGGTAAATATAATTAGCTGGTGATCACTGCCACCGAGCTCTACGCCTACAGAGAGATCCTCAACGATATCACCCTCAGAGGTGAAGACCAAGTCGAGGATATTGTCTCCTCTTGTCGGTTCTCTGACCCATTGAGTGAGGAACTCGTTGTTGGCAAACTCCAGGAGTAGCGCGCTCTCGCCACAGGCTGCTCTGGTTTCCCAGTCAACTGGTCTGTTGAAGTCGTCCATAACGATGCACACTCTGCCTTGAACAAGCTTACCCAGCAGCTGGTACAGTTCCCTGTCCTTCTCAACGGGTTGGGAAGGGGGTCTGTAAAGCAGCAGGCTCCTGTATCTGACAGGACCTATCTCTAGGTCAACGCCTAGGAGCTCGTGATCGGATATAATGTTGGAGTTCGTAGATTTGATTGTATCCTTGACATACAACATTACACCGCCACCCTCTCTGTCTGGCCTATCTTTGTGGAAGAGTTGGTAGCCAGGAACCGTGAATTCGCCTTCAAAGTCTCGGTTTGAGGTTTTTATCCACGTTTTTGTTATGGCTACCATTTCGGGTTCTCTGCGTGATATTAGTTATTTAGTGCTTTTTTACAATAGTTTTCACATAAGCTTTGATGTTGTGATCCTTTTCATAACACTTACCTATATTGTGACAAATGCAAGTAGTAGAAATGGTGATTTTTGTATAACTTTAATAACTATATACAAACTTAATCATCATCTTGCTAACACATATATTTGCTGTTTTCCTTTTTCTAGTTTTATGTTTGCTGTGCCCGATTATTTCAGTTGTGAGTTAGGCGTGTTCCCTGTAATCATTATTGATGTTGAAATTCTGTGTTTGCCATTTACTGATCTATTTGAACTATAGTGGCCATGTTTAACTACCCATAATCATGTCTGAAAACTCCTAAAAAGGAAAGTGCAGACAATATAGTGTTGAATATTTGAAGTTTGGATTTATTAGTTCTCCTAATAACAACCAACTGCCAATGTACCTTCTCTACGAGAAAGTGTTCTCTAACGAGGCCATGAAACCATCCCGACTTTCTGATCATTTAAAAAAAGATTCATCCTGATAAAAAAAGAGAATTTGTCATATTTTCAAACTTTACGAGACAGATTTAACAACCGAAAAACCATTGGCTCCTTTATAACAAAACGATCTCAAAATGCGACGATGGACTTGTTTGTTCATATAATATCTCCAAAATGATTGTCAGATCTGGGGAGCCTCATACAATTGGAGAAGAACTGATTTTGCCAGCTATAGAGGAAGTCTTGCGTACAGTAGTACATCATCCTTCACCAAGCACAATTGCCAAAGCGATTCCACATACATATTAATAATACTGTTCAAAGGAGAGTTAACGAAATGGCCAAAGACATTGAAGAAATCCTATGTGACACACTTAAAGTTCAGCAATTTGGTTTACAATTGGATGAGTTCACCCTGTCAGGCAATGAAGCACTACTTTTAGGATTTATTCGCTTTATTAAAGATAAAATTGAGCAAGAGCTGATCTTTGCAAAGGAACTTGAAACAAACACTAAAGGTGAATCTATTTTTACTGCAGTTGAATAGTTTTTTAAAGAAAAAGATATTCCATTGAGCAATATTATTGCTTGCGCGACTGACGGAGCTCGAGCATTAACAGGACGATATAAAGGTTTTCTTGCATTTTTTAAGAAAGTTGTGCTCGGCGTTTTTACAATACGTTGCGTAATTCATAGACAACATCTGGTTACCAGGAACTTGAGTGATCGGCTTCATAAATCTCTTAACGTTGTTATTACATCAGTAAATAAAATAAAATGCCATTCCCTTAATTCTCGAATATTTTGACAGCTCTGTGATAACAATGATGATGAATTTGATCGCCTCCTTTTACATACCGAAGTGTGGTGGTTATCGAAAGGAAATGTTTAAAGCAATTTTATTCACTTTTCAACAGCATAGTTCAATTTTTCCGAGAGAATAAATGTGGTCATTTGAGTGATGAACTCCTAGCTTGCAAGAAGGACATTGCCTGTTTAACAGATATCTTCAGCATATTCAACGATCTGAATTTGGAATTTCAAGACTGTGATGTAACTCTTATCAAAGCAAAATCTAAAATTTGCGCATTCTTGGACAAGCTTTCCTTCTTCAAGAATAATATTGTTCGTAATAATATCTCTGTTTCCAAATCTAAATGAACTGGAATATGATGATACTAAGAATTCCATATTGGATGATGACCTCTTGATTTATTGCGAACATTTGAAAACGTTACACGAGGACATGAGCTGTAAATATCGATATCTCATAGATATGGAAATACCAGACTGACTGATAAACCCATTTACACATGCTTATACAAATGAAATTAATCTTGAAGCCTCTATTCGAGCAATCATGCCAGGAATTTTGGTTACAAAAAGAAATTCCTGAAAAGTATCCAAAGCTGTGGGAAGCAATTAAATTATATTTCATAGCTTTCCCATCTTCATTTATGGCTGAACGCGGGTTAGTGCAGTTACTTGACTTGCCACAAAACAAAGAAACCGCCTGCAAATCATAAAAAGCAGGGATTTAAGGTTATTTCATAGTAGGATAGAACCTAGGGTTCAAGAGTTAGCCAAAAAGCACCAAAGTCAACCATCTCATTAAAACATATTGAGGTAAGTTTTCAATGAGATTCTTCTATTTTTTATATTTAAAATAATGTCTTGTAACTTAAGAACAATGAAATTTCGTTGGCAGAGAGGGCGATATCAAAAGATTTAGTGTCCAAGGGGGCATTAGTCCAAAATAAGGTTGGGAAACACTGCCTTAGACGGTAACTTCTCTCGCTTGAGGCAAATCGGAAGTCCCTTAATCTTCCAATAGTTCCAGTTCCCTTTTGATCCCTCAGGTACTACTGTATTAAAATAAACACCCTCTTTACACATCTACTTCCATCCATTCTTATAGGGAGAACTAACCCTTCAGTCCCACCCCTGTTCACCCATTTCTTCAGCCCTCAAGGCTATGTCATATGTGTTACCATCTGGAGAACTGTACTCTCCTGTATCTAAAGCCCGCAGCTTTCCCTGCCACCCACACAGTGCTTGCAGGAGTATCTGTGGCTATATATCTTCCAGGAATTTTTATTTTCTCTAGCGACATCACATTCTTTACAGGTATCTCCGTAAGAACTTTCTAGGGGAATAGCCTCGTTGGATTTCACTTTAAATTCAAAGGAATACAATCAACCTCTTCTCACCTCAGGACTGCTTATTAGCGGCGAAGGGATCCACCTTCACACCAGTGGTGGTGGCGAAGTGGATGTTTAGAATGTCCATTCCTTATTTCCATAATTTTATTTTTTCTTGTTTATTTATTTAGCATAAATTTGGGTGGGTAAATTATATCTTTCAATTATATCTTTTTATTCTCCTACGTGTTGTATGTCCTGTTTAGGGCTTTGGCCCACCCAATTTTTAGTCGCTTGCGACTCTATATCTCACTATGTCGGTCGGTCCGTCGGTCCCCGTTTTGCTTATTTTGGGGGGGTCAGGAGGTAATAACAATGTAACTATTTGGCAGATTCTAACGAAATTTGAAACCCTTATGTTGTATTACATTCTTTTCCGAATGTTATAATGGATAAGGTCCTTCCAAAGTTAGCCCGGGAATTATTTTGTTTTGGCAATAACATCATAAGTATTCGGCTTATAGTAACGAAATTTGAAACCCTTAAGTTGTTTAGGATTTAACCTTTTAGTTTCTGTGATTTTAAATATAAAATTTCGACCATTAAGATTCTTGTACAGAGGGGCTTTCACCTTTGCTCATCCTTCCCCTAAATCCACCAGGAGTTCCAGAACTTGAAGTCACTCTTGATAAAAAAACAGCTTTCCGTCACTCTTAATTGAAAGGACAATAAAACAATTTTTAAATAACATATATTACCCTCCCTTTCCTGAAATCACTGCACCTAAAGAGGTTAGATTTCTTGTTGTTCCTGAGATAGGTTTTTTGAATCGGACCTTCAGAAAAGATATCTCTAAACTATTAACAAAAATCTTTTATTCAAACTGAATTTAATGTTGTTTTTTCCAACAACCATACAATTGGAATTTTTTTAAAATTAAAGATCAAAGTCCTAAGGAGTTACGTAGTGGTGAAGTTTATTTTTACTCTTGTCCAGAGTATACCTTTGAAAATATGTTGGAAGCACCCTACGTACCTTTCAGGCCCGTTTTTTCTCTCACATGGGCATCAGCCTTAGAACAGTGAAACTTCTTAATAAAAAAGAACATTCTTCTATAAGAGAGCACTCTATTCAATGCTAAACAATTCCATCCCTGAATGACTTCGAGACTTTGGACTCCAACTCAAACCCACTGTCACTACGTATCTCTGAATCTATTTATATCAAAACACTATCTCCCTCACTCAATTCTTATTCCTCTTCTATTGCATTAAACATCCTTTAAATCAGGGTTTCCAAACCGGGGGCCATATGGCCCCCTATGGGCCATGGCACATCTGGAGGGGGCTATACGAAAATTTTAAGCTTTAGAGGGGCCACAGATCCATGAAGGGAGCCACAGGACTCCACCTATTGAAACCAAAATTATAGTTAGGGCAGTACCTAATTTTAATTTATGCAGTTGAATTACATTTTAAAAATATTAATACATATATTTTCCCTTTTTTAAATATTCTATTAGCATAATAGGATTTACAT
Source organism: Ceratothoa steindachneri (assembly GCA_963969495.1). Classification (NCBI taxonomy): domain Eukaryota; kingdom Metazoa; phylum Arthropoda; class Malacostraca; order Isopoda; family Cymothoidae; genus Ceratothoa; species Ceratothoa steindachneri. Next base: position 50,003,501 of record OZ018337.1, read on the forward strand.
TAATTTGTAAACAAACATTTTGTATCTTACAAGCTTATTCTGCGGCACACTCCATTGTGCGCTTGATCGTTATGCGCCTGGCACCGTTGTTTGCTTGATGAAAATACTTCAGGCGGAACTTTAAATCCTTACAGTCTGTTTATCAAGTGGTTCGTCGTTATAGTATGTAAGTAGCTTTTATTTGTTTACCTTAATACTGCAAAGTTGTAGTAACTTTACTAGTTTTTAAAATTATAACAGATTGCTACAAGCACAATAATATGACTTTTATAAGTAAATAACTGAGCATTTTTGTTTGTAAGTAAAGTGTGTCATTGCTAGGCCGACACCAAATCATTTTTTTTTCACTTCGGTTTCACATAGGGCTTATTTACGAGATTAGCATTTAATCTTAGATTCTGATGAGTGTAATTATCGTTTTGTATCTGCATTAATTTGAGTAATATATATGTATATATAATATATTACTAAAATTAATGCAGATTTACCTCACTGAGGGAGTACATTTCTGCTGTTTTGCATTTAGGTACAGGTACAGAGTAGCAGGATGTACAATCAACAACGAAAATTTCGGACATGGCCAATTAATAGAAACGCTTATAAAAATAGTTGCATTATTTTGCGGTTCTTCTTTTTGGTGTCAAATATTTACCATCAAGGGCAAGTATTTAGCACATAAAGGAAAACAAAATTTTCAACGCAGCATTTTTATGAGCGTTTCTATTTATTGGACATGTCTGAAATTTTCGTGGCCGACTGTAATAGGAGTTGGTGTTGGGCATAGACTCAGTGCTCTGCACAGGGGATGAAGGTTGTTTCTGGGTCTTTTCTCAGAAATACTCTTCCTTTTTCACCACTGTGATAAGCGCCTTTCATTCTGTTGCGGTGAGCTTCAGCTCTAAAATGTAATATATATATATTATATATATATATATATATATATATATATATATATATATATATATATATATATATATATATATATATATATATATATATATATATATCTCAAAGTAGCACGAGAGAATGATGAAAATTAATCCATTAAACCACATTGAAAGAGAAAACGGAATAATTTTTCCTTGCAGTAATATTTTTATTACCTTTTTACGAAAAAATCCGTGCAGGGAAGCGATTCGAACCAGGCACACTGAGACAGCGAGCACCGCTTTGATCACAGTTAAAAGTATGCCGTTAGTACACTACGCTACTTTTAACGGCATACTTTTAACTGTGATCAAAGCGGTGCTCGCTGTCTCAGTGTGCCTGGTTCGAATCGCTTCCCTGCACGGATTTTTTTTAAAAAAGGTAATAAAAATATTACTGCAAGGAAAAATTATTCCGTTTTCTCTTTCAATGTGGTTTAATGGATATATATATATATATATATATATATATATATATATATATATATATATATATATATATATATATATATATATATATATATATATATATATATATATATATATATATATATATATATATATATATATATATATATATATATATATATATATATATATATATATATATATATATTTAAAAGAAGCTGTACCTAAAGTATTTTGCATACACTGTGTTGTCCACCGTCAAGATCTGATTGCAAAAAACCTAGAAGGACATCTGAAAGATTCACTTGATAGTGTAATCAAGACAGTCAACCTTATCAAGTGCTACCAATGAAGAAGGGTTTGAGCGCCTACTTTTGCATACAGAGGTGCGATGGCTTTCTAAGGGCAATTGTCTGAATTGCTTCATTGCACTTTTACGAAGAAAATTCACGAAGAAAACGGAAATCAAGGAAAACGATTTAAGGATGATTTCTTCTTAATTCTTAATGACGTGATTATTTCTTCTTAATTCTTGATGACGTGATGATTTCTCCTTGATTCTTGATGACGTGATGATTTCTTGAGGCGATCCATTTTATCTTGAGTCTTGTTGAATGGTCCTTAAAGCGTTTTCCTTGATTTCCGTTTTCATCGTGAATTTTTTTCGTAAAAATTGTGGACTTTGGGAGTTTCGATCGCGGGTCTTTGAATCCAAACGCTAGCACTCTAGCCATCACGCTACGGCGAGTCCGTTCTGAGTTGGTAATTTAATGTGCTATTTATATCATCGATTTGGAAGGAATTTTTCCCCGATACATCTTCGCCCCTACACGGAGTTATGGAGGGGGGGGCTTCTTGTTTTAACTTTTCTTATTTATCGAATCTCTTTGCTTCTTCTTGCCTGAAGTTGCCCCTTGAAACATGACAATGTCTTCCATTTATCTGGATTCTATATTCTAGTTGTCTGGGTTAATTCTTGATCTTCGTATCCTTCCTTTCTTGATGCATCTTCCAATTAACTTGACGTAATGATTTCTTCTTGATTCTTGATGAGTTTGAGAAGAGTTAGCCCTTGAAATCGTTTTCCTTGATTTCCGTTTTCTTCGTGAATTTTCTTCGTAAAAATTGTGGACTTTGGGAGTTTCGATCGCGGGTCTTTGGATCCAAATGTTAGCACTCTAGCCATCACGCTACGGCGAGTCCGTTCTGAGTTAGTAATTTAATGGGCTATTTATATTCTCGCGTTGGAAGGAATCTTTTTCTGATACATCTTCGCACCCCTGCAGCCTATCTACGGTCTTGAAATCTAGCCACTTGCCCACCAAGATTCCAAAGATTCTGCTTCGTTGTTTCTACTACATCTTGATTTAAAAAAAAAAAAATATCGACCACCTGGCGACTGCCTACTTGGGCATATATTACTGTAATTATTTCAAAGCCTATTGTTAGGCTAGATTATAAACAAACGCGCAAAAAAGGTACACAAAATCGAAAAAAGCAACAAACGAAAAGCAAAAAAAAGCAAGAAGAAGAATTAACGCTCTGACATCAGGAGAAGGCCCGTCTCCTCCCTCACACAGGGACATGCGAGCCATAACACAGTCAAATAAAAATGGTGGCAGCCATAACACAGTCAAATAAAAATGGAGGAGGCTAGCCTCCTCCAAAAAGTAAGATAGTGTACAAGTCTGTGTGCACGAACTCATCCTGAGTACAAGGGACAAGACGTAGCGACCCCGCTTGTCCCGCAGGTAGTGTGCGTGAATATCACCCAGACTGGGGCATTCGACAAGAATGTGCCGAACAGAATGGGGGAAGCACGCAGTCGTCGCAGTGAAGTGCGGGAGAGCGCATAATCAAATGGCGGTGCGTCCCGCGAGTGTGCCCAAATCGAAGACGACAAAAAGTGACATGAAGCTGTCGCGGCATTGGGGAGTAGCTCAATGAGGATTATCGGGGCGCAATGGTACGCAACTTTAAGTTCTCCTTGGCCGTCTCCTATTTCCTTTCCCAGGTAGCCCGGATGGCTGCCCAGGTTCCTGCCATGTAGTCGGAGTGAGGAATAGCCAAACACTTGTCTGGTCGCCCAGTCCTTGAGGTGACCCCTCCTGGACCTTTGACCTATCCATATATACTGGTACGAAACCAGCATGACATAGTGTGTTCCAAAAAGGCCGAACGCAATACTACTGACAACTGTTCCGTGTGGCTGATATGTGGAGTGCAATCGCGAATGATAAAAAAAAACTTTGCTTGCTTGATGTCATTCACAATCACAGAAATTGTTGCTCATTAAATCTATGAATTCACTTTGTCTGTGGTGACCGAAGGTAACTGATGTGGCTTGAGGGGTTTTTTTTTGTTTATTTTTTCACTCGGGTAAGATGTTCTTTATTTATGGAGTCAAACTGTGCCATTAGTTCAACTTCTTTGAGAAAATTTCCATTTAATTATAAGACGAACATCTCTATATGTCCTCTTAGTGCCAAATTCCTCACTGCTAGTCACTTCACAATAACACTAAAACGTTTCACCACCTCTCTCTATCTTAACCCATCAGCATCCAGAAGTTCTATCTCCTGCTTGTCAATTGTTTGCCCCTTTTCTAATCCTCACTGCCAGTTTTTTCCAGGTTTTCATGCAAGGTATATGTTCTGGATAAGTGCCATGTGAGGTGAGCAAAGAAATTGCGTGTTTCCAGTTGTTCAGTCAAGAGCTTGTTAAATTAATCTCCCTCTTAGAAAATAATTTACAGCAAAGCAGAAAAAGCCGTTGTCATTCTATGAATATACCAACCATCTTTTGGGGATATTTTCAACATTACCTAATGAATTCCTGAAATATTTGTAGTGGCAACTTTTCTATCACCCTCATTCCTTGGAAAAACGTAGTTCGGTGGTAGCTGATTTGGTCCTCAAAATCTATCAGTCAGAATTGAAGGGTCAGTGAGTAGTCGTTCATTTTCCGCAGGAGGATTTTTCAGGCATTTTTATTCAGAGAAAAAAAATGTCATAAGTATTATTTGCAGCATCTATACAATATCACATATTCCCATAAATAATTAAATTACATTGAAAAATTAAATTAAAATAAAATTACTTTCCATACACATACACACCCCTGAAGTGCCCTGCTCTGGAGTTGCGGGCTCTGACGAGGTGTCCTCATCTTTACAATTAACTCTCAACATTACTCTCATTCCCCGACACCTCAACTACCAGTGGTAGTCAGGACTAAACCAATTCATCTTGGTTCGCAGATTTGCTTGTTTTTATTATTAAACATTTTCACAGTGAAATAACATGTATGTGAAACTATTGACCTGTGATATATTCAATATTATGAATGAAAGCCGTTGGCGGCCGAGTGAGGAACCGGGCACGCGCATACAGGTGCATAATGCACTATATACGGTGCAGAGCGAGTGGCATCTCAACAGCATTGACAAGTAGGCTTTCAATGGGGGCGTGCGCAAGACAGCGGTCGCAAGCAGAGACCGTTGTGGTAGTTTGAGTTCACTTTTCGCAATGCAGGCTCGGCTACAGTTGCACAAAACTCGCAACCGTATTCAAGCTTGAACGAACAAAGAATCGGTAGAAAAGCAAGGCAGTAGCTCTATCAACACCCCAAGCTCTGAACGTCACGGACCGAAGTATAACCATGGCGGGAGTATAAAAGAATATGAGCCTCCCAGGAGAGGCGTCGATCGAAAACAAGACCAAGGAAACAGTGTGAATCCACCACTTTCAGCTGAACACCATTTAGGAACAGGTCCTGGTCTGAGTGGATCCCTGGATGGCGGCAGAAGTGCAGCACCCTAGTTTTCGCCAAGGAAAAACTACACCTGTGCGCTTCGGAATAGCGAGAGTTGCGGTTCAATGCCTGTTGGAGTCAACGCTTCAGAGTTAGCATCTTGGTCGCCCCAAAAGTGATTGGAAGTTTGTCTACTTAGGGCGTAGTGAGAACATCTTCTGCCACCTCCGAGATTATACTATTGATGGTCTAGAAAAGAATGTGACACTGAGGACACTTTCCTGCGGGACAACCTTTTCCTGCTCCATTAGGCCGGCGAGGGCTCCCCCAGAACCCACCCATGCGCAGAATCGACGATCTCGCAGAAACTCAGAAATAAATATTGGGAGGCGTCCCTCCTCCCATCGCGTGGAGAATCTCCATGATACCATATCCACATGTGGTATCATAGGCGTTCTCAAGATCGAAAAACACCGTAGCAAATACAACAGTTGTCTACAAAGGAAGGCCTCGCAAAGGACATTTTCCATTCAGAACATAATACCCGACGGGGAGTGGTGGAACTTGCGGAAACCGCACTGTGCAGAAGACAGATAGTCTTCACTGTCCAGGAAAAAGGCTCGTCGAACATTTACTGATTTCTCCATCAACATGCACATGCAAGAGTTTAGAGACACTGGGTAGAAACCGGCCAGGGGAGACTGATCTCTCCCCAGTTTGCGAAAAAACAGCACAGTATCTATTCGCCAGGAGCTTGGGAGGATAATCTCTTTCCAGATAATTTTGAACAAATCTAATAGAAAGGCCATGCCTCGTTCACCCAGGTGTCGAAGTATGTCATACGGAACATCGTCCGGACCAGGGGCGGTGTACACGCAGAAAGCGAGAGCAGAACTCAATTCACTCAATGTAAACCAGTCGTTGAAAGATTCTGCGCCTCTGGCGGTAAAGTGCAGCCGGCATCCTTCAGCTAGTGGAGCAGCATCTCGGCTAGAGAATGCGGAGAGAACAGTCGCGAAGTCCGCCACTGATCCGGGGTTCCTTATTGCGGCTTCATTTTCCTGGAGAACGGGAGGAAGCTCCTGCGAGAACTTTCCCTTAATCCTGTGACTCGCTTCCACAGCTCTGCAAGAGGGTTCTTCCCATTAAGTGAAGACACATATGCCACCTTGAAGAGCAGCGGGCGTGCTTCGAAACATAACGGAACCTAGCTCTAGCTCGATGAAACTCACTAATAGTGACGTCATTTGGGCGACTCTTATAGCCCATATAGGTGTAACGCTTCTATTTGTAAGCCAACCCACACTTGGCTGGCCACCATGGAAGGATTCCGGAAAAGAACTCATCGGCCTCATCCACTCACATAACCCCCTCGACTGTGACAGACAAATCAGTTATTTCTGAAATGTGAACCACTGCTCCCGCACTTAGCACCACGGAGGAGGGGGAGGGGGGCTTTCAGACGGCAGCGGTCCAAAAAAATGATATTTGAATGGAGAAAGTGATCCCTATAATGGATGTCATCGACTACCTCTTGCCCCAAATCAGGCTGTGCATCCAGAGAGCACAGGGATAGTGTGTAATGGGAAGGGCTGCTTGTGATTTTTTAAAAGAGTCTTTCTTGGGGAGAGAAAAAGAAGAAGGAAGAAAACGTTCTTGTTGTCGGCGTGTTTGGAGGGAACGGCGCCGGTATTAGGCTAAGTCGTTCCTATCTGGTTCTTTTTTGTATCTTTTGAAATTCGTGCATTTAGCATAGGTTTCGTCTATTTGTACTTAGGAAGTGGTCGTGGTTTTGTGTTTGTTATATCGACAAATAGTTGTAGAGCATTCTTTGATGTGGGAGAAATAGGCATTCGTTGGTGTGTTAGACTAGTCGTGTTAAACTAGAATTTAGTTTTTTGCATTCTACTATTCATCGACGTCTGAGGTCGTCTACCCTAGGCCTAGGACTGGCCTTGGCCTTCCAGTATTGTCAGGTTACCTGCGGATCTGAGAGGTGAGTTCAGCTGTGTATGTGTTTCCTTGCTACAATGAAACACATACTACAAGCACATTGCTAAAAGCTGTCTAGAAGAATAATGAAGTCTACGGATTTGCGGTTAATTAAGGAGTATGATGGCAGTAAAGACATCATTGAGTGGTTAGATAAAGTGGAGCTAGTATGTAAGATTAGAAAAATTGGTGACTTGACCCTGGTTATCTCATTGCAGCTAACTGGAGGTGCTTTTTCAGTATATCAACAGTTAAGTGAAGATGAAAAGAAAGATGTAGAAGCAGTAAAACGGGTGCTGAAATTTGCTTTTGGATTAGATTAATTTACAGCTTATGAAAAATGCATCAAGCCTCATATAAAGGAAGGACAGAGTGTAGGTGTATTTAACTGGCTGAAAACGTTTGAGCTCGCTGTTTGGCTGCAGTAAGGAGAAAATACTATCGTGTGTTTTTATTAATGGGTTGCCTGAGCGTGTGAAACATGCAGTTATGGCAGGCGCACGTATTGATATTATTGGCCTCAGTCAAATTGTGGAAAGGGCAAGAATGCTTTTAAATGAGGATTCTAACACCGATGCTGCATATTTTCTTAGAGGCAGAGACGATGACAAAGAGAAGTTGTCACGACGTACTGATTTTCAGCGTAAGGTAAGACCGTGACTATGTTTAATTGTGGTAAGCCAAACCACTTTGCACATGATTGACCGTCAACTTTGCATGTGGAGTTAGTAAGTGGATTTACTACATCTAATGAGTTTCGTGTGTGTTTTAGGTGCAATAAACCTGGTCACATAGCTGTGATTTAAACTTCTACGAGGAAAAGCCGTTAGCGCCAGCTTCTTCCACCAAGAATTGAAAATGGCGCTGCCTGTGATTGAGATAACCGTAAATGGAATTCGGGTGAACTCTCTTGTGGACAGTGGATGTTCTAGATGTATAGTTGAGGAGAGTATGTGTCGAGATTGGAGTAGGTGCAATGTTGGCCTAGTTTGGATTAACGGCCATGAGGTTCCCTGCAGAAGAGAGGCTTTTGTCAATATAGGTCATGGAGGCAATGAAGTAAGAGTGAAGGCGATAGTGGTAGATATCGGTCCGCTGAATTTTGGATTCGTCCTGGGGATGAACAATATTTAGTTACTGGAGGGAATCCTTATTGAGTTGACTTGAAAGATAACAGTAGGAAACAGAACCAAGTCTTTGGCAGGTATGTCCGCATGCAGAAGAGAAAAGCCGGCTATGGTGATAGACGAGAAGGACTTTAAAGCAGTGTTTGATGGGTGTCGTTGGGTTGTAACTTGGTTATGGTCGGAGGGAAAGGAACCTAATCTTAAGAACACAACAGAAGAGTATGAAATCCCATGGCATGTGCAAGAGGAGTATGAGTAGGAATTGGCACAATGGATTGAGGATGGAATGCTTGTGCCGCACCATGAACAAAAACATGCCCCCCCCCCTCATGGTTTGATACCTCTTGTGGCAGTGAACCAGAAGAATAAGAAGAAGGTGCGACCGGTTTTCGATTACAGGGAGCTTATTGTTTATGTCGATATTTTTAACGGCAAAGCAGATATGTGCAGAGACAAGATGCAGGCCCCGCGGAGGATGGGAAGCAATACAATCATTGTTGATTTGAGGAAAGTGTATTTGCAGATTCATGTTGAGGAAAGTCTGTGGGCGTATCAGACAATAATGTTTAAAGGAAAAAGGTACTACTTAACTCGGCTTGGATTCGGGTTGAACGTTTCGTCAATTATAATGTCAGGAATTTTGGCAGCAGAGTTGGATCAGGAACCCGAGATCAAGCAACATACGTCAGCTTATTTGGATGACATTTATGTGGATGAAATTGGGGTGGCATGCAGTCGATTCGTTGAACATATACAAAGATGGGGCTTAACATGTAAGAGCCCTGAGAAGGTGTCAGCTGGGACGCGTTCTCTAGGCATGAGGGTGGAGAGTGATCCAGAAAGAAGAGGACAGCTCTACTGGCGCAGAGACCATAAATTTGAGGAAATATTAAATGTGTTAACCAGGAAAGTAATATTTCAATTTGTGGTCAGTTAACTGGACTTTTGCCAGTTTGTGGCTGGTTGAGGGTGGATGCTTCTTACCTCAAAAGAGTGGCAAATACTTACAATGTAGGATGGGATAATGAAATCAAGAGAGTGTGTTCGTGTTATATTGTAAGAGATTTATCCCAGATTGGATAAAGATGATCCGGCTCATGGAAAGTGGAATGTGGAGGATGCCTCCGAGGTTGATCTGTGGGTTGATGCGAGCTCGTTAGCTATTGGTGTGGTTTTGCAGGTTAGTGGAATGGCTATAGAGGATGGATTCTGGCTGCGAGAGTCAGACAACACACATATAAACATGGCAGAGTTAGAGGCTGTTATTCGAGGGCTGAATGTGGCTTTATCTTGGAATATAAATATAATATGGTTAAAAACAGATTCTTCTACTGTCTATCGCTGGTTAACTGGTGCACTGACTGGGAAAGTAAGGTTGAAGACAAAAGCAGCAAGTGAGATGCTAATTCGAAGAAGATTGTACGGCATAACCCAATTGAAAGAGGAGTATAATACAGAATTGAGCCTGGAGCTAGCCCCCAGCAAATGCAACCGGTGGTTTAGTCATCAGCAGGGTGATGTGCGCGCTGTTGCAGCCTGTCCTGACCGAGACAAGATAATTAGCATTCATCAAAATATGGGCCATCCTGGTGTGGAACGAACAATTTACTTTGTTAGAAGGATGCACAAGTGCAGGAAGTTGTTAGAAATTGTGAGGAGTGTAGCAGTATAGATCATGCTCTTCAAAAGTGGACACACGGAAGTCTGAGTTTGCCGGATGTGTGGAGACGGTTGGGAATGGATGTAATGCACTACAATAGAAAACACTACCTCATCCTCATTGACTGTGGTCCAAGTCGTTTCACCTTGTGGCACGAAGTGCGCTTGGAGAATTGTGAGACAGTGATGCGGTTATTGGCACAGGTGTTTTGTGAGCGTGGACCCCCTCGGGAGATCCTGACTGACAATGCAACATTTTTTAGGAGTCAGAGATTTAAGAATTTCATCAGTAAGTGGGGGTGTAGTCTGTGGTTTGATGTGTATATGTTCCAGAAGTTAATTCCATAGTCGAGAGGGTCCATCGTTCAATCAAGTTTATAGCTGCCAGAACTCGCTGTGATATCAGAGAAGCCGTATATTTGTACAACATAACTCCGTTGACAATGTGAACGAGGACACCGCACCCATTAATATGGTTCACAAGTATTCGGCGAGAATTAAGGGAACAGATGAGGTCAAGGAGCAGGACGGAGGTGGCGATTACCGGTACAAAGTAGGGGAGGATGTGTGTGTTAAGGGCCCCCCAAACAAGTGTTTTAAGAAATTCAAGTTCGGAAGAGTAACAAAACTGATCTCTCCTCAAGCGGCAGAAGTGGATGGCATACCTAGACACCTAAAAGATCTTAGTCGTCGTGCTGTGAGCACGGAGGAGAGGTCAGAAAGATTGGAAAGCAGAGATGAAGTGGGCATGAGGATTATAATCCTCTACTGGTAGGATTAAGTGTGAGTGATACTGATTGGTCGACGAGTGAGTAACAAACCGGCATTGACACAGGAAACGAACTGAAGGTGAAGGCTGTCGCCCCTCGGAGAAGTGGAAGGACGAAGCGTTCAACCACTCGCCTTTGTTGTTGACTTCGAATTCAAGGGGAAATTGTGTAGTGGGGAGGTCTGCTTGTGATTTGAAAGTAGAGTTTTTCTTGGGGAGAGAAGAAGAAGGAAGAAAACGTTTTTGTTTTTGGCATGGTTGGAAGTACTGGCGCCGGTATTAGGCTAAGTCGTTCCTATCTGGTTCTTTTTTGTATCTTTAGGAATTCGTACATTTAGCATAGGTTTTGTTTATTTGTACTTGGGAAGTAGTTGTGGTTTTGTGTTTTTTATATCGGCAAATAGCTGTAGAGCATTCTTGGATGTGGGAGAAATAGGCATTCGTTGGTGTGTTAGGCTTTTCGTGTTAGCCTAGAATTATTCTTTTTGCATTCTGCTATTCATCGACATCTGAGGTTGTCTACCCTAGGCCAGGACTGGTCTTGGCCTTCTAGTATTGTCAGGTCACCTGCGGATCGGAGAGGTGAGTTCAGCCGTGTATGTGTATCCTTTTTATAGGTACTTCTTGCTATAGATATATCAAGACAGGTAAATGAAGCGATTCTCGAGCAGTAATGCCTAAACTCATCTAGATTATAATACTTATTTCAAGCTCGTCAATCAGATCGGTAAGAACTTGACCCCTGTTTTTTCATTACTCGCTCGAAGGTGATGTCTTCTATGGCGTAGTCGACGAGTCCCTTCGCATAAACCACTCCTTTCATGAAGTTCATGGAAGAGTGCGGCGTCACGCTTACCAGCGAGCCATTAACTACATACATATTTGAGTTAACCAAACACAGATTTGGATTAAATACACTCAGATTTAGGCAAACCACAAACAGATTTGGATTACCACACCCAGATTTGGGTTAAGCACACACAAATTTGGGGTAGCTACATCCATATTTAGGTTAGCCACACAGATTTGGATTAAACACACATATGTGGGTTTACTACACATATTTGGATTAATTACACATATTAGATTAACTACACACATATTTAGGTTAACCATACACAGATTTGAGTTAACAATACAGAGATTTCGGTTAACCACATACAGATTTGGGTAAAACACACAGATTTTGGTTAACTACACACATGTTTAGGTTAACTCCATACAAATTAGTTAACCACTCAGATTTGGGTTAACTACATTTTTGGAGATAACCCCACACATATTTCGGTTAACCATGCAGATTTAGGTTAAACACATAGAAATTTGGGTTATACACACATAGATACGGGTTAATCATACACAGATTTGGGTTAACCACACATACATATGTATATGGACTACCCCTACGCAGAGTGGTGTTATACGCCCACAGATTTGTGTTATCTACACACAGGTTTAATACTAATTTCCGTCACCCGCTCCCCCTTAGGTGGGTGTGGACATAAAACTACTTGGGCAGGTTTCAGGGAGGAAGAGTGATATGTTGTGTGCGAATCGAAGATGAAGATTCAACGGTAGGTTTTTTATGTAAAGCGAAAACCAACGAGGGCATATCCTGTAGAAAGCTTGTAGAGAGGGATCTTTAAAGAAAGTGGTGAATTGGAGGAAGTTAAAATGTGGGGAAGATCGTCCTACAGGCATTGAAGTTGGGATGGCAAACTGCGACTGTTGGGGCCGAGAGGGCACTCAAACCTCCTGTGTATGCAATATGTATGTAATATGTATGCAATATTTATACATTGGCATGCAATATGCATGCAATATGTATTAATTATGTATGTAATGTTTATGCAATATTTATTCATTATGCATACAATGTGTATGCAATATGTATGTAATGTGCATGAAATATATCTGCGTTGTGTATGTAATATGCATGCAATATGTATTAATTATGTATAATGTGTACGTAATATGTATGTGATATGTAGGTAACATTTCTGTATTATGTATGTAATATGCATGCGTTATGTGTTCATTATGCATTTAATGTGTATACAATATGTATTTAATATTTATGCATTATTATGCAGTATGTATTCATTATGTAAGTAATGTGTATACAATATGTATGTAATATTTCTGAATTATATATGTAATCTGTATTCATTATGCATGTAATGTGTATACAATATGTATGTAATACATATGTAATATGCATATATGCAATATTTCTGCATTATGTATTTAATATGCATGCAATATGTATTTGTTATGTATGTAATGTGTATACAATATGTATGTAATACGTATGCAATATGTATGCAATATTTCTGCATTATGTATGTGTTAAGTGCCTTAACAAAGAAAGTAACTATAGCATAGTTAGATGAAACGGGAACACGCCTCTCACTTCAGACTTAGGAAAAAACATACATTTGCATATAATTAGATGGACAGATAGATGGATAGATAATAGATAGACAGATACGAATTAAACGCTTAGCAGTTCACAAAATTTACATTTTGTTTTTAAAGCTCAGCTGTTCTTTGTATCCCACTCTCTCATATGTGCTAAAACACTGTAATTGATTTTTCGACCGTAAATGATACAACAGCAAAATTGGCCCATCTAAGCATCCAAAACCAAAACACTGCTGAAAAAGCTCAGCTGCTCTTTATATCCAATTCTCTCATGTTTATTAAATTCTATAATTATTTTTTTTTGCCCCTGGATGATATTGTTGCAAAAGTTTGCCATTTAAGCAACAAAATCAAAACAGGGCAGAGAAAAAAAAATTGATTAGGAATCTGTTATACGATAAAAAAAATCCTTTTATGTTCACCGGTGCCACCCACTTCTAAGATAGGTTAGGAAAAAGTGTATGCCCACCCACTGGTCGTAAAAGTAGCAAATAAACAGGCAGTGTTGGAAAGTGACCTGCCTTCCTTAGGTTAGTATTGGTAGACCCACTTTAAAAAAAAACACCCTGTGAAAACTCCTCCCACGTAATATGGGATTTGGAGACTTCCATTAAATTAGCCAATAGCTCATCCTAAGTAGTATCCTATTGGTAAACCACTTTGGAGGTGATCACTACCTCCTCTCATATGAAACCTTTGTAAACTTTAGATCAGCAGAGTCTGAGCAAATCTTGTATTTTTGAATATAACTAAAAGTCATACAGATTCTTTACTCTCCGCCACTGCGTCGTACCAGGTCTTCAAAGACATGCAAGCAAAACACTCGAGATGATGTCGCCACTCAAGGCCATACAAAGCATTACATCGAGTTACTGTGACCCCTTAGGGTCGCACGCTCTTCTACTGCGATCGAACCACCTCCAAAATCATTCTTCAACGTCAGATTGCATCGTATACCAAACTATCAGGTTGCGCCGACTGCCTGAGGGTCATTGGCGTCATAGCCATAGTTACCATACCAGAAAGGAGCACAAACAATATATGTAATATGCATGCAATAAATCTGAATTTAGTATGTAATATGCATGCAATATTTATTATGTATCTAATGTGTATGCAATAGGTATGTAATATGTAGGCAATATTTCTGTAGTATGTGTGTAATATGCATGTAATATTAATTCATTATACAAGTAATGTACATATAATATATATGTAATAGTTACGCATATTTCTGAATTATGTATGTAACATACATGCAATCTGTATTCATTATGTATGTAATGTTTATAAAATATTTATGTAATACGTATGCAATAGTTTGGCATTATGTATGTAATATGTATTCATTATACATGTACTATGTATACAATATGTATGCAATAAGTATTTAATATGTATGCATTATGTATGTAATATGTATGCAGATTGTATTCATTATGTAAGGAGTGTGTATACAATATGTATGTAATAAATATGTCTGCATTATGCATGCAATATTAATCTTTTATTTATGTAATATGCATGCAATATGTTTACTTATGTATATAATCTTTAGATACAATATATATGTAATACCTATGATATATATATATATATATATATATATATATATATATATATATATATATATATATATATATATATATATAAACACAATTTTTCTGTATTATGTATGTAATATGCATGCACTGGGTATTCATTATGTAGGGAATATTTATACAATATTTTTGTAATACGTATGTAATATGTATGCAATATTTTTAGGCACTATGTATGTAATGCATATATAATATGTATGTAATACGCATGCAATATGTATTCATTACGTTCCTAACGTATGTAATACGTATGTAATATGCATGCAATTTGTATTCATTATATATGTAATATGTCTGCATTATGTATGCAATTTACATGCAATATGTATGTAATGTGGATGTAATATTTATCTATTATGTATCTATATAATATATGGGCTATACGTATGTAATTTGTATACATTATATATGTAATATATATGCAATATGTATGCAATATATATTCAATTTGTATGTGATATCTATGCAATAGTATATAATAATATGCATTATATCTGTAATATGTATGAAAGTAGCGATGAGTGTAAATTCAATTGGAATTATATGATAAAGTGGTTGTGTGGCAATTTCTTTCGGTTAATTTGTTTCTTATTTTCGAAAGAAATTTGGCTGTGAAATTCAGCGAATCGTTGATACGACGATTTAACAACTTCAATTAATTACCTGTGACAAATTAATTCTTCCACTATTTCAGGTAAAGAAATTTAAATTTCTTTTAACTTCTATTTGACCAATGGTTTGAATTGGGTCCCCAAAACTGAATGTTCTATTTTCAATCAAATTCCATGTCACCAATCGTCAGGATATGTATAAGCGCTTTCGGTGTGATTTGTGGATGTAATAATGATTCCATTCTCAAAGAACCATTATTTCACTCCCTTTTTTTTGCCGTGAGAAAATAGCAAGGACAAGCCGATTGCCGCTCAAAGGGGGAACCGTTAGGGGGGAACTAGAGTCATTAAAAGACCCTCCCCGACACCATTTATGGTTGCTTTTGTCAGTTCTTTCCCACAGAAAAATAAAATAGAATATTGTACAGAAGACAAAGAAGGTGAGAAATTAAAAGGAAGGGATGAAATATATGAATAAAAACTCCTGATGAAAAGCCAAAAATGGAATCTGCTAGATGAAATGAAATGATGCTTGGTGAGTTAAAAATTTCTGTATGAATAGGGTGTGTGGGAGAATAGAATATTTGCATTTTGAAAGACGAACGGTAAACGAGAGACAGAGCAGACAAACAGGGAAGAAATCAACAGCGATAGAGCTCGGCTTAACATCACGAAACGCCATTGTTGTCCTAATCGACGTTCCAAAATTAAGAACTTTGTCATCATTCCTAATACACGGCTTGCATTCACAGACGAACTGAAGACTTGAACTTATGCTGTTAAGCACTAACCAACTATCTTTCCCACCTATGTTGGATTAACTACATCTTTCACTCGTCGGATTTCATTAAATAATTCTGAAAAATTGAGATTAACATAAGAACATGAAAAAAAGGAGTCTGCATAAGGCTAATCAATAGCCTATACGAGGCAGCTCCTGTAAGCATAGCTGTTTAGCTTCGGTGTTGTTTTTTTTTCTTGCGTGGGCGTTAATCAAACTCTCTATGTATTATCAAACATTAGATAACTCCCAATTATTCCCCCCCATCCCGACCAAAAATTATTATCCTTGTTGAACCGTGTGCGACTGATAAAATATTGACGAAATGAGTTTATTCCGGTAAAAAAATAAATCTAAGCACGGTTAACCATTTATCGCCTACTCTTTCATTCGTTTCCTAGAACATTTCGAACTTTCTAATTTCTATGGTTTACCAACCCATACTTTCGCCTTAACAGCCTCCACCCGATCGTAAAATTTCAAGTCAAATGGAAAAAGGAAGTTCTTTTGCGTTGTGTTCGCGTTCTCCGAATTTTATTTTTTGTAACTTTCACCGCTAATGAATTCTCACACTGATTCTAAATATGTATATTTTTTTTTATAGAAATCATTTTTCCAATGTAGGTTAGGTTATCTTATGATACAGTTAATAATAGAAAGGGATGAAAATATTTATTTAGAAATGATCTTTTAAAATTTTAACTTAAACTATTATTTTAACGCCTAAACTCCCAAAAGGAGCGTAAAGTCTTTTTAAATCGTTCTGCATTTTCAAGAGTAATAAGAAGTCCAAATTTAAATGTTTTCAAACGCAGGTTAGATGAGAAAATGGAGAAAGTAGGCTAATGTTTTTTTTAGTTGTATTGGGGCAAATTACATATTGTAATATAGATATTGTTTTATAGTTGATGTTCTGAACGCATTCATGTGCATGCAGATATGAAGGGAGAAGGGTTTTTTTTCTTCTTTTTTGTATTAATTGTATATATTGTATTGACATGATTTTGTTTTTGACAAGCCATGATAATGAGTTTTTTTTAAGCAGTTTCGACGTAATCTTGTGGATGCAGTTTATAGGACGGGCGTGACTCGGATGGACTCTGATAAGCCCTTGCAGCTTTTATCATCCGAGGAATTATGTTATGTTATGAATCCAACATGGAACAGTGTATCCCACAACGACGTTTGCTTGAACTTGACTCCATGATTCAAGGTTTTATATTCGAAATTATACCCGGGAATGTCTATAATATGGCTGCATGCCGTTCGCGTGTCACTTATTACTACAGAGCCAAGACAAATGAAAGCCTTAATACATTCTTCTAAACTTTGGCGATCTCGTGATGAAATAGCGTAGAGAAAAAACTCTCGACTTTCTCTGCACATCCCTACCAGATACCTAACGATATGGAAGAACTCAATCCTCATCATATTTTTTTCGCAAAAGCAGTTTCATCAATTTCCTAAGTTTTCCAGGGCTGCCAATTCGAGAAGCCTTACTGAGATTGTCATCCGTACATGCAATCGTCGTAGTCCACTGCCGTACATCCATTGATCTCCAGCGTCCCATACAGAATGGAATTGTAGTCAGCTCCTTCCTCATGTTAGATAAAAGAAGCTATGGTGGATAACGGAACCAATCGACCCTCAAACCACTTTAGTAGCCTCTGAGTGGACCACTTTACTGGCTTTTGAGTGGATATAGTATTCCTTGCTTGCTCCCTGTAACTATGTAAATATGTAACTAGTTGGAATTTATTCGTTACAGTTTCGTATGCAGCAGAACTGCTGAGCAGAGCCACCACGAATTCTTATGTGCATCGAATGCTTAGAATGTCATAGCATAGATTTTGGTATGATGTCGTATTCCTAGGAAAAACGCACCGTATCTCTCTGAAAAAACAGAATTAATTTAAAACAAATTAATTTAAAAGTTAGTAACTTTAACTAATTTAATTTAATAATCATCAAACTTACTTTAAACATTATAATTTCTCTTCCAAAATAAATATATTTTGAATCATCATAAAAAACCTACTTTAGTGGTTAAATTTAGGAAAATAAATTGCTTGTACTTTATTGATATTAAAATTCTAGCAATTAACGATCAAACGTCATTTTCTGTTAACTTAACACAACATAAATTAACAAATTTGCTGGTAACAAAAGCAATGAGGTTTTTCAAAGGTCATCCGAGTCAATGAACCAACGATTGCACTGTAAACTACAGGATTGTGTTCCAAATACCGCTACAAAATTACCACTAATCAAGAATTGTCAAAATGTTCAATCATGCAACTGCAATATAAAATAATATCGATATTACAAAACGTACACTTAATACTCAAAAGCCACAATACCACTAATGCTTCCTTCACACGTCTTGCCTGCATGAAGAAATCTGTTCCAGAGATCTTTCTTTAACTGTATTTGTGAAAAATTATGTTTGTTTTTTTCTGTTTATTTTTAATACAAAGAAGGTATCATGTTTGTCTATCAACATATTCAAGGTACTGCAGAGAAGGTATCATGTTTATCTATTTACATATTCAATGTGCCGCATGGGAAATGTATCGTGTTTGTCATTCTACAGAAAAACAACAGTCTATCTGACATAATTCTTTACCTCAATAGCCTTCTTAGAAAATCTTTATTGTCCTCTCTTAGCTATCTTTATTCCTTCTCACTCTCTGCTTAATTAAGCCCTTCATTTCATAGTTAAATTCTTTATTGCCCCTTCCCATGTTAGTAGCTTTGTATTTGCCCTTCCCATGTTAATAGCTTTGTATTTCCCCTTCCCATGTTGATATTTTTGTATTTTCCCTTCCGATGATAATAACTTTGCACTTCCCCTTAACATGTTAATAGTTTGGTATTTTCCCTTCCCATATTAATAGATTGCATTTTTACTTCCCATGTTCATAGCTTTCCATTTTCCCTTCCCATGTTAATAATTTTGTATTTCCCTTTCCCATGTTAATAGATTGTATTTTCACTTCCCATGTAAATATCATTGTATTTCCTCTTTCCATGTTAATAGCTTTGTATTTCTTCTTACCATGTTAATAGATTGCATTTTCACTTTCCATGTTAATATCATTGCATTTCCTCTTTCCATGTTAATAGTTTGTATTTCCTCTTCCCGTTTTAATAGCTTGCATTTTCCCTTCCCATGTCATTAGCTTTGTATTTTTTCTTCCCATGTTACTACATTACTTTTTCACTTCCCAGGTTAATAGCTTTGCATTTCCCTTTCCCATGTTAATAACTTTGCATTTATCTTTCCCATGTTTATAGCTTTGCATTTCCCCTTCCCATGTTAATAGCTTGAATTTTCTCTTATAATGTTAATAGCTTCGTATTTTCCCTTCGTATGTTAATAGATAGTATTTTCATTTACCATGTTAATATCATTGTATTGCCTCTTCCCATCTTAATAACTTTGTATTTCCTCTTTCCATTTTAATAGCTTTGTGTTTCCCCTTCCCATGTTAATAGATTGTATTTTCACTTCCCATCTTAATAGATTGCATTTACACTTCCCATGTTAATAGCTTTGAATTTCTTCTTCTCATGTTAATAGCTTTGTATTTTCCCTTCCCGTGTAAATAGCTTGCCTTTTCACTTCCCATGTTAATAGCTTTGCATTTCTCCTTCCCATGGTAATAGCTTGCATTTTCTATTCTCTAGTTAGTAACTCTGTATTTTCCCTTCTCATGTTAATAGATTGCATTTTCATTTCCCATGTTAATACTTTTGAATTTCGCATTCCCATCTTAATAGCTTTGTATTTCCCATTCCCTTGTTAATAGATTACATTTTCACTTCCCATATTTAAACGATCGAATCCCTCATTATGTCCATCAACGCCTCACTTCCCAGAAGACTGGATTGTCGCGCATCAACGCCACCCATTGCTTATTGCCTTTACGGAAATAACACATTCGATTGTGCGGATTTCCTGGCCGGCGCCCCTACCCGAGTTTAGTCACCTCTAAGGACACACGTCAGAAGACAACATGGGTATTCTTCATGCCCAATGTACAAACAGAACTTAATATTAATTTTTCCCTCTTGTTATGATAATATTAAAATTTTGTATCGAGACGAAATCACATGTATTTACATAGAACTAAAGCACCCCCCAAATATAGTTCACGAACGCTTATTTAAAGCCAAATTTCTTTTTACCTCAAACAAAAATGAATCTTATCCAGTGGTAAGAACTGCTTTTCAACTTCCACTCACTTCTCCGCTTAAAGGTTAAATAAAGTCATTTCTTGCAACCTAACCCCTTTCAAAAACCCTTTGATCATCTTTAAATATTTTTATTCAACTCAACCTGAATTGAATCCTAAAGAAGCAGATGTATATTTAATCCCTTGGGAATACAGTAATTACCACTGGTTGTATAATGGAGAGCCCGAATGATCTTCAGAAAAAAAACACTAACGCGGAGGTGTCATACTTGGTAAAATTAAGTATTTTTATTCATGGTACTAATTTAAACTAGGCGATAGATTTTGACCCGGTAAAGTTAATTCACCCTACAATGACTTTCACAAACAGAAAATATTTAGTCCATTATATTGTTTTACATAAAATGTCATTTTTATTATTAGTAAAACAGGAACTATTTTTTCCTTATTATTAAACCTTTTACTGCGAATTGGGAGTTCAAATTGACTGACAAAAAATCGTAATCAGTAGGGAAATATAAATATCGAGGATTATGCAAAACTTTATAAACCAATTTCCTAAGCATAGACACAGCCAGGAGGGAAGTGAGGGACCTGGTCCTCAAAATAAAAAAATGGATGATTCCTTTATTATTCTATCATACTGTAGCAATGCCACCTTTGTGGTGCAACAATGCCTTTATCATATGACTTGGTTTTTCATTCTTGTATATCCATTCACAAGGATCCATTTGTATCATAGGTCGCAATTCTCTTCAATAATATATCCTTATTCTATCTCGCAACATGTGATGAACAAGAATTCAAGACGTCGTAACTTCTAAGTTTCATATCTTGGCGTTTTTTTATTATTTCATTGTGTAATTTTATTTAATACACCCTCATAATATATCACATCAATTGTTCTCTGACCTTCTACGCCCCTAAAAAACAGCTGCCTTCACTTATGCTGTCAACCTTCCTGACTTTCTTTTGACGGAGCCACTTGAAATTCAATGTAACCATTAATTTGATTTTTGTTCATTTTCAAGATCAGCGGAAATATTATCTCATTTGTTTAAATCAAAATTAAGCATTCAGTCGGACTTGCAAGTTGATCTTCGGGCAACAGTTTTTGGTACCTATGGACAGAAAACTAGAGCAAGTCAAGATGATCTATCAAGATGGTATGAACTGATCCCGCCGAGGTTTGTTTACGTGCTATCATTACCATAGTGTATCGACAATCTTCTTCCACAAGGGCTCTCACACGATCGCCGTTTACTTCATCCGCAAGAAGGTGGATGGTATAGCAGAAGCAATGATCATGCTACAACTGAATTATGGAGGAACAGCACCCTGCGGCCGAAAGAGATAATATCATTGTTGTACGGGCATAAGTGACTTTGTCAGCATAAGCCCCCACCTCCACCACCTCTCCGTCGAGACCATCCATTGCCTCGTTCCGACTATGCCGTTTTATGGAAGGGTATAATTGAAGATATTGGTGAAAACAGGTTTGAGGATTAGCCCACTGCGGAACGCAACTCTAGAGGCTCACAGACAAAGGTCAGAACTGATATCCATGGGAAAAGGGATCTCAGACCACCCACTCAGAAGGTCTAGCCGATACAACAGAAGGAAATAGCGACATTTCTTTGTTTGCCGGGCGCAGCTCAGATACCCAAACTCTCGAGGGGATGTTACCCCTGGTAACGATAGTTGATTCTTCTGCCACCCATTATAAAGTCCGTTGTGATTGACCCCTTTCCCCCCTGGTTTCATCATTCATCACATCCTTTTCACACATAACAGATATCGATCACAAGGGCAAATTCGCGGCGTGGGAGGGGTTACTCACCACACCAGCCCCGTTGAAAAGACACTCAATTGGAGCATCACACACAAAGTGTATTGGATGAAAATGGAAAGGAAAATCACACCACCATCGATTATAGGCTGAAGAAAAAACTATTATCCTCTCACAAAGGCGAGCACGGACGGGGCGATGGCTCTCGCTACCATCACGAGAAGGCCAGTGCTCATGAAAAATGGAAAAGTAAAACCGGATACAGGATATGTGTTAAAAACTATCTATGAGACACTGAACATCGCTATCGCGAGGCTAATCAGTATAGCATCGGGCTGTGTGGCCATTTATGAGACGGAAAACTAAGTAAAATGCAATTACAACAGATGAAACAGTTGCTACACCTAGGCGATAAACCTACAGCCGTCCATCCTGCCACAAATACTAACTCACAGCTATCATCTTCGGAAGGCTAAACAGCCTTCTGAAACAAAAGGAACAATATAGACTATATCCACGTCTTTAAGATTATATTCACGGATCGAATGATGGCGCAGAAAGCTGCTCCTCTTTATCGTGAAAATTTCAAGTGAACAGATTGAGAAAGTAGACTTCATACCAATCCAGATGTGGTTCTATTGTTTTAGAATGAAGCGTCACACGACGAGGGGATGGCAGGCGGAAGAAGAAACTTGTTCCAGATGCAGGAAACAAGGTCACAACTGGAGGAGTTGCATCGCAACTATTAAAGATGTGCCAATTTCCTACAAGGACATTGCGCAATGGCAATAACCTGTCCGCTTAAAAGAGAAATGTTGAAGAAAAAAGTCAACATCTAAAAGACTCAAAGAAGAGAAAAAGAGATATATGAAGTTTGTTTAGGTAGCAAAAGCTGCCCACTCCGAATGTGATGCTAATAAACTCTACCTCAGGGTCGACAATAAACTGCCCATAAAGATTCTCACCTGCATAATGTATGTTCACATCAGAAATCTTGTGCACTTCAGAACATTTGTGAGAGAATTGAGCGCGATGCTGGCTACCAATGGAATAAGGGAAATAATATTCCCGGAAACCCCTCCTCCAGAGACGTACTGCAGATGGAGTATGTCCCTCAGCCAAACCCGACGACGAATGTGGATGAGGTGCAGTAGATGGAGTAGGTCCACCAGTCGAATCTAACGACGAACGAGAATGAGTGTACGGAAAGTAAACCACAAAAACAACCTAACCCATGCATCTAAGCAAAGGAAAGAGAAAAAGCGCAAAAAAACTAATTGCCGAAAAAAAGCCAAAAACAAAATAAACTAGGAAGCCATTACAACTTACTCAAGCTTGAAAAAGACAAGAGAGAAGAAAAACTGGGTATAAAGCCAAGTAAATAGGACAAAGCACTCATTAACCTGTAAATGTACACCACAGAACTAGTACCTTTTCCGAAATAAAAATTCTTTTTAAGAAATCCGCACCATTAAATATAAATGGTATTAAGATGCTAACGAGGATGGACGAAAAGTCGAAGAAGCTCTCTCCTCGGTGGCGTTGACCTATACGAAGATACATGCGAAATCTTGTCAGCAGGCAAATTTAAAAGAAGATAAAACTAAACACCCGAGCAAAACCATTAAATAGAGCATAAAATAATATACCACTTTACAATATAGATATCACCAACAACAAGCTAAAAATAGTAACAATTAATGTCAATGGATGAGTTAACACATCTACAGCATATGAAGAAATATTTCAAATTCTCGACCCAGATATTAATCACAAGGTATAGCGCCAATACGAAATATGGAAAACTTAAAATCCTGAACTACACAACTCTAGTTAAGAATCACACAAAAGAGTGATTTGATGGTGCAGCAATTGCTATTAAATGAGACATGAAATTTAAACAACTTCCAGAACTCGATGAATTCTTTGTTGCGATCGAAATCCCAACCCTTGTATCGGACTAGTAGTGGGAGCGGCTTAACAGCCCCCAAATACCAGACCTCTTCATCTGCAACTTCTACACCCTATTAGGAAACCAAAGTCTGATACTTCTAGGAGGAGATCTGAACTCGAGCTGTAGGCCGGCACGGTATAACCGTACCAATGAGAGAAGGAGAAATTTAGAACTTCTAATGAACAGGAACGATTTCCAAAGAATTGATCCAGACTTTCCACCTTACGTGACTCAACGAGTAGCTATTAGACACGGTATCAGCCCAACCAGCACTAATTTCGCGTTTAACTATTACAATAAATCAGGATCAATAATGCCAAGCGGCCACACTCCGATTATCTAAACTATCTCTCTCGCACCCATCCAAGTTCCGATCATGCCACAAAAAGGCTACGCTCGGTCCAACTGGGAGCAATACGAACGACTGCTGAACAATTAACAACCCGCAGACCTGAGTGAGGCAACATTAGAAGAGATAAACTAAGAACTGGAAGACATGAACCCTATTGTAACAAAGATAAGGAAAGTCTCCTAGAGGTAGCCTTTAAAACGCTCCCTCAGCCTAAGTGGCTGGAATAAATGAGGGAGATAGCACGAGGACACAGGGAAATATATGATTAGTTACGGAGATCGAGGCCTAACCGAGTATTGACTAATGGGATGCGCCAACTAAAGGAAGAACTAAAACAAATAATATTGGAAAAACAGGCTGAAATATGCAGTCAGCTGATTAATAGACTGGAAAAAGAAGAAACCCATAAGAAATTTGGAGAAGCTTAAAAAAGCTTACGAGGAATACACACGTGGTAAAAAAACGAAGGATGTCTAGAGGACCGGTTCAGCGAATTTTGGAAAGAAATCTTTTTTATAACACCGATAGTCAATGAAGAGTTCGACTTATAGTTTGAAGGTCCTTTTGTAAAAGGGCTGAATATGGTCATTGGATGTAACTACCAATATCCGTATGTATGTTTCTGAAGAAAAAGTGATGGTAGGTCACAGGTGACAATTAAACACAGACGAGCTGATCAAGCTCATCAAAACCTTTAAACAAAATGCACCAGGCTGGTCATGAATCACAAACAAACATAAACCAAGTATCACTGCAAGTACTAGGGAAAATAACCAACGTCATGAATTCTGCACTAAACACCGGTTATTTCCCAGATGTGTTCAACTTTCCAAAGTAATATTTATCCCTAACGAGTAAAAGTCACCCGACCAGCTCTTGAATAACAGACCTAAATCACCACTTGAGTTCATTGGTAAGGTATTCGAAAAAGATTTGAAACAATAGATTACAGATCCAGCTGGCCGAAAACGAAGCGCAGAGTCTCCAACAACACGGATTCCGGAGAAAGAGAAGGACGGGCACCACTGCCGCGGTCCTAACCGAGAAGATAGTCAAAAACAAGGCGGAAGGTAAGTACGTGGACATCGTCATCAGAGACATACGGAAGGTATTTGATAAAGTCTATGTAAGGGGTCTCCAATATACGATCCTAACCTTTAGCTAGACCAAACCATGAAAGGATTCTCCGCGATTACCTTATGAAAAGGATGGCCCAGTTCCTAATAGACCAGAATTCAACCTTGAAGATGGTGTGCCCTAAGGGAGTTTTTACTTTAGGCTCCTTTTATATCTTATTTTCACTAGAGATCTTCCATTACCGATAAAAAAGAATGTTTGTATCTGCAATTCGCAGATGATATAACGGAGATGGTCCCAAGCACGTACAGGAGCGAAAGAGTATAGGCAAGAGAAACAGCAGCAGAGATAAAAAATATATATATAAACACCTTCCAGCGAAAATGGAAAATTAAATCCAATAATAAAAGAAATATACCCCCCCCCACACACACACAAACAACCGCAGAAAGCTGGCCAATGTAAATGTAGTTCAGCAGCAATACCGCTCTACCACGGAGAGAACAATACTCGGGTTTCATATTACCACCAATGGCTATAAACAAGATATTAAGAAGCAAATCAACGTGGCAATCCAGAAGTGGACAAATTCCTTCGGTTCCATTAATTAAGCTTCAAGAACATAATAAGTTATACATGGTTGTGAACTTATGTGCGGGTCTAGTTGATATGACTGGCGATGGTTACACAGGTGCCCAAAAAATATTCGTTCAATCAAATGTAGAAGATCCAAGATAAAGCATCATTGCTGATAAACAAGATAAGAAGATTAGAACATATACTACAAAGGGAACTGAAAAGGTTAACATTCTAACGAAAAAACAAGCAAAAATGATGGGAAAAGTGGCAGAGGAAATCTTATCGACACTGAACCACGAACTAGAGATTTTCTTTACCCGATTGCGGAATACGAACTCCAAAAATTCAAGATTCTCGAGTGGAAGGAAGACCAAAGTTCCACCGAACGGATCGTACGAGTCTACGCCTGAAAGAAGTCATCTAAAGAAATAAAGAATAATAAAATCAATAAACAAATCTATAATTAGGAGAGGATAAAAAGTGAATGATAATAATGATATTTTTAAGAAACATAAACCATAATAATAATAAAACTTAAGAGAACAAAGTGTGCTAACAAAAATGGACACTAAAACAATAACCAAACAAGTTCAGCCATGAAATCGAATACAAGCTTGAAGGGAAAAAAAAATATACACTAGGTAAACGAAAATGAAATATGAAAGAAAAGCAAGAATTAAAAAGTATTGATTTATGTAAAAAAGAAAAAAAAGGGAAAGATATGTTTTTTTTCCACCGGGGCAAATAGGCTTCTTCAGTTTAGTTTCTAACTCTCTATTCCCTTCTAATTTTATTTTCAGGTTTTCAAAGACGAGTGGGACAAAATTCATCAGAAGTTTGTTTGAATCTAGTCATAATACGAGGGGCGGTCAATAAGTTTTGCAATTCGGATATAAGGAAACGAGATATGAGGAAAAGTGTTTTATTATTTTTCAATATAACTACCCTCGACTTCAATGCACTTGCGCCACTTGTCCCTGAGGCTTCGAATTCCTGACAACCACAAATCTCCCGACTGCTGTTCAATCCACTCGTGGACGGTGAGCTGGACATCTTCATCGTCCCCAAACCGGCGTCCACGCAGTGCAGCCTTGAGCTGGCGGAATAAAAAGTAGTCGCTAGGGGCCAGATCTGGACTGTAGGGGAGATGGTTGAGCTCCTCGAATCCGCACTCGCGCAGGGCAGCTTGTGCAACTCTGGCCTTGTGGACTTTGACGATGTTGAAGTCGATCATGGGGCGTGAGGTTTCAAGGGACCCAACGGGCAGAGACCTTTGTCATGGCCAAATTATCGTGGATGATGTTGATAACACTTCCATGTGATATTCCAAGTTCTCGCTCGATTTCTTCTTCATTGAAGAACCCGTCGATTTTCGAGGATCATCCTCTGCACATGCACCACATTGTCCTCGTTGGTCACGTCTGACGGGCGTCTTGGACGGGGGTCATCTTCAAGGGACTCACGACCATGGCGGAACTCCCTATTCCAGCGAGCAGTGGTTGCATAGGAAGGGGCAGTGTCGGTGCACACTGCAACCATGCGTTCATGGATCTCTTTTGCATTCTTGCCTTCCTTGGTTAAAAATTTGATCACTGCGCGGTGCTCAACCTTCTCCATTGTTGAAAAATTTGTGACAGACGATCTGCGATCAGCTCTGCTTCTTAAATAGACGAGGCAGGAGCGTGCGGGTGCAGGTCCTGACTTGTCCTAACTTGTCCTAACACCCCCACAAACAGCCATCCCCCTTCCTCTGTTTTGCCCTACCGATTCGCAAAACTTATTGACCTCCCCTCGTATATAATTATCGTTTGAGGAGTGCCATTAAGCCAAAAGGTTATACTATCTGTATCTACACGACGCTCGATCCGTTCCTGCGTCCACAACGTTGTTCGCTCATAACTAACGGTCCTTCACGTGTGCGCTTAAAATGCTGGACGCGCGCGGTGAAACGTTTACTCATTGTAAGTATATTATATGATATTATATATTATATTATATATGATAGGTAGAGTGCGCAATTTTCCTGAATTTGCCTTCACTCCAATAATAAGAATCATCATCAGCAAGTAAAGATATTTTGTAAAGATATTTTTGTGCGACAATATAAGCATTCCAACCAATATGTATCTGTATTTATTCGACACAGGAGTTTTTATCCTGGGCAACGAGGGGTATCTATGCTAGTTGACTATAAGTTATCAAATGTATGTGCCATGAATACTGTTTGTTCGCAATTACTCATAGAAGTTGTTATTATTCGTTTATTTGTCTATATTTATCAAATTTGTTTATATTTGGGTGAGCTGTCTGTCTATCAATACATCCGTCTCAAATATCTTCAAATTTCGTTACCTTGCAATAAACGGTTCATGAAAAATGAACTAAAACTTTGGTATTAAGTAGGAGTATGTATACCATTGAGGGCAAGTATATTTATCACTAATAATACCGTTAATTAATGGGTTTTTAGGCATAAATACAGACAAAAGAGCCCTGGGCTTTAAGTGAATGACCCAAGAAGTCCTAGGCCGGAAAAAAGAAAAGGAAGCGCTTCGAAGACGGAATTAAAAAAAAAAATGGCGCAGGCGGAAACCGTTGCTGCGAATTACCACATTCAAACATTGACGCGGGGCCAAACAGTTCCATCGGAATAAAACTGAGTGGCAAAGCGGAGGTTAAAACCCCAATTATTTCAGTTCCTGCGAGGACCAAAATAATTACCATTGGGACTTCGTGTACGCAAATTGCGTTCATAATTACCATTGGGACCGTGTACGCAAATTGCGCTCATATCGTTGGCCGCAAAACCAAAACCAAGATTCTTCGCGGAACAATGGCGGACGCCGGGGCGAAAAGCACTTATGTACTTGCCAAGGTCGCAAAAACATATAACCACGAAATGAAACTTCTCTTTCTATTAAAAGAAAGGGGGTATTAAAAAATTAAGGCGAAAAGCAATAAAGGCATATATTTATGAAAGTTCCTGTGCAAATAAAACGAGAAGTTAGAAGAGCGAAGTGTTGTGGTGGTTATATACAGATCAGTTTTCTTCTTCGGGTACTTGGGACGTGTCGGGCGAAGGCGCAACTCTCCCAAACGTGCCCTGATTTCTTGTAGTCTTGTAGTGACGAAGATATCATCATCATCCCTATACAATTTATTATTATTATTCTTAAAAACAAAGAAGCGAAAATTAAAATTCGGAAGGGGATTTTTATAAAGTAGTGAGTTGGGGAAGTGAAAATTAGTCGAAGATTTTTGTACATGAGTTGATGGCGGGAGGGCCCGCAATTCTCTAGAAGTCAACGCCAACCTGATTGTCCATGTAACACTCGATGCCCCTTATTAGGTCCCCTGAAAGAATTCATGTGAATGGGGTTTGTGGAAAATCAAAATTTTCGCCAATTATACCCCAAGATGACCTGAAGAATGGGGGAGCTTCCTAAACTAAACGAACGCCGCACCGCTCAAACAAACGGAAGGAAGACACGCTCCGGATGACCCCCGGGGACCATAGAATAAATTATTAGGTAAGATAGCAAACACGGGTGAGAGAAGTAAAGAAAAAAAAGTTCTCAAGTGGAAGTGGGTAAGAAATACTAAAGATGGAGGGAAGAAAGCCTAACCTAGGCACCTGTATACATACAGAAACCCACAAGACTTCGTGGAAGACGAAATTTACTCGATCGTAGGATTAAAGTGGCAAACTCGAATGGTGGACCTTGATCAAGGAAAGCATTCTGGCGAAACCCTCGCTCATCAGTTGGATGAAACGGGTTAGTGATGATTATTTTGCTATGTGAAGACTGAAGCAATGGACATAAAAACTTTATGCCAAGAAACTTGTGTTTACTGCACATAATTTTATCCCTTAATTGACCGTCTACTCAACACAACTATTATATGTAAAGGATTGTTTTGAGGAAGTTGAAAAGTGGGAACGACAATAACAAATTTAGTTTATACTTGTAGATTCCACATATCATGTGCATCAACAGTCTCCTTCATAAACTTCATACACTTCTGGATGTCCTTGTTCTGCAAAGTGTGAAAGATACTCGCGGGACAATGGTCCCCCGGGTATTGTAAAAGTCCTGTTTCATTCGTTACGTCTCTCTCAACAAAGGATACAATGATAGTTTTGATGAAGTTAGAGCCGTTTTTATTGTTTTAACATATAAATGTGTTTAAATTGTAATATTAATTGATGTTGATGCCCTCGGCAGAGAGCACGCGCTCCAGGAGAGACCTGAAGACCGCGCACACGAGGCGGACGAAATCCTGTCTCGTATGGCCTACACGCGGTTCACGGAGGACTTCAGCTCGTCGATGTTGCTGTGGCGGACCTTGCAGTCCTCGCCCTTTACACGTACCCACACGTTTTAGTCGAGGGGATTAAGGTCGAGCGACTGCGACGGCCAAAGGTCATTCGACCAGAAGTTCATGTTCGACCCCAACCACTCTTGTACGGTCTTGGCGGTGTGGGCCGGACACCGTCCTGCTGACAGACTTAGTCCGCCTTTTTCGTGATCTTTCTCGCACAGGGAAGGGCTTTCGTGGTCAAAATGTCCCTGTAATCGGCCAAGGTGAGCCTGTAACCGGCCGCGAACAACACCGGGGGAATCTTATCGCCATTCGAAGCCACGACGCCGAGCATCAGCACGGAGGCCGGATGCTTGGTCGTGGACACGTAGCGAACCTCGGAGACCTCCTGGCCGAAACTTACCACGCGGTCGTTCTGCGGTTGATGACTGGATTGACCGTGAAGGTTTCTTCTTTAGAAAAATGAGAATTTGATTGTCATGACTTTTCAAGTCGTTGAGAAGGCGAGGACAGCGTTCCCGCAGGTGGGTCTCGAATACGATCGGTGAGCAGAGGCCTTTCCATGCAACTTAAGTTCTTGCCGCCCTCCTCCTTGACTGCCCTACTCCTTTCTGCCACTAGATGGTGCTGGGTGGCACCATCTAGTGGCAGAAGCCTCATTTACCCATTCAAAGGCACTTGTAAGTGATTTGAACCATGGGAAACCATCAATACAATAACCATTTATCATTTTATCACAAAAGGCGGAAGGTCATTGGAGGGATTTTCCCTCTTGTTAATGTTAATTGTTATTTTCCACTCGTTTCAGACTACTAAAGCTTCGAATATTGCTTCGTGTCGTTGTATTGCTGTCCGAGGAGTAATACTCCGATGGTGGGGAGGGTCTATCACACGTTATAAATTCACAAATAGATAATATTTCAACCAAATACTGAAACACAATAATTCTTCTCCGACGCCACCTTGAAATGCGAACGCTCGCGCGCGCGTTCACAATTTGTTTGAGAATCGGTTTAAGTTACATTCGCTCGTGCGTTTATGGCAAATTTTCAGAACATAACGCCATGATTTTTTGTAATAAAATGTATTTTTCTGGCGTTTTAGGATTACCATTGAGTTAGCTTCACACTTATGTAGCATGGATTTGTTGTCTGAGCTTGAATCTGTAGGTGTTTGCAATGTTTGTGGTGTGGTAGCAGAATTGAATACATGTGTTGAATGTTGATTGTGTAAGGGCATTGTCGATTTAGAGAGGATATTTAAGCTTGAGTGACTAGATTTTGAGCTTAGGAGGGATGTTAGTGCGAAACCTAGGACTGGAAATAAGATAGATAGTTGGGTAGGCCAAGTAGATGTGTCAGATGTAGGTAAGGATAGTTCTAGCACATGTGAGGGTACCCCACTTGTATTAGCTAGAAGTAGGGCAAAGGGAGAAGATAGTCAGTGTGAAGTAGTTAGAAAGGGTTGGTCTAGTGTAGAGTTTGGAGCAAATGAGACGAATGAAGGTGAATGTAGATAGTATGTATAAGGCAGGAGAGGTTAAATGTGTAAGGCAAAGGGACACAGAACCTCTTAGTTTAGCTAATAGATTCAGTGCTCTGATAGAGAGAGCAACTGCAAGTGATATGATTGGAAGTGAGGATGGAAATGGAAGTGGAGCGACTGTTAGTGTCAATGAAATTTTGAGGGGAGATAGAGTTATATCTGGGGAATTAGAAATATGAGTCTGACTGGTGTGCTTGTGATGGGTGATTCTCCTGTTAGATATTTAGATAGGAAGTTGAGCGTGAGTAGATGGAATAGATTGAAGGTTTGCTTGGCAGGTGCTGGAGTAAGTGATCTGAGTGGAAGTATGATGGGCTGGTGTCTGGTGTGCAAGTGATGCAGTTGTAATTACACATGTAAGAGTGAATGAGGTTAAGAGATTGGGCGTATGTGAGGTACATAGGAGGTATAACAGATTGATTGAAAAGGTGAAAGACGAATGAAAGGTGTTGTGACAGGTGTGTTTCCAAGAATGGACGTTGGGTTGGAATGGATGTCTGGTGCCATACTCAAGAAAAGCATCAACAATTGTCGTCGAAATAACATATAGAAACTAATAGAATAAATACTTTTACAAATATTAGATTTCTTACCTTTATTCAATTACTTGGAGTCTCTAATTTTGATGTAGGTAGAGAAGACTAATTTTAATATTTAGTTAGAGGAGTACTTTTGCTTGAAGGCTGCTAAAGATTTTAGATCAGAATCTTTTTCACAAGTATCAATTCTTAAAAGAGATTCAAGATTTGGCATTCTTCATGATGGAAAAGGTTTGCTCACAAATGTATGTCGACCCAAAATGAACAAGTAATTTTTTAGCAAACTGCTTTAGATTACACTGTCTAACAAAATTTGACTTTTTTTCCACAACAAAGATTATAATAACATTTTTTTAATGTAGCTTTATGTATAGATTTAAAAAATGGAAGTCATTCTTATCGAAATGAGTCCAGTTTTTTTGTAAGTTGCCAACTACTATTTTTGTCCAATTTTGAAGATTTTAACGAATTTCATTCTTTTATTTCTTATTTTCAGGTTATTTAACTGAAGAAAATTTGAAATAAAAGCAACAATTTGAATTAAAATGCCAAGAGGACAGTGTAAAAATAGCCCAGATAAATTCTGCTACATATGTGGTTCAGTAATATTTTTAAAAAATCAAAGAAATTTTTTTTTCTCTAGTGAAAAAACTATATAATTTGTATTTTGGATGTAAAATTGGCGACCAAGATAAACCATCGGTCCCACATATCTGTTGCACGACATGCTTTAATTCTTTATCAAAATAGTCTAAAGGAAAAATAAAAAGCCTTCAAGTTGGTGTTCCAATGGTATGGCGAGAGCCCCAACCAAAATCATGCCACTGACTGCTATTTCTGTTTGGTAGACATACAAAGTAAGTAATTATTTATTGTCCACTGTACCTATATTTTGAAGTAGTATGCTGTAATATTATTTTTTTTAAATATAAAATTAATTAAGTTTAGAAACAATTTATTGTAATCACACATATGTATATACATGCATATACATAAATTGTAAGAGATCTAAACTTAACAAAGCAACAGAGTGTGAATTACTGGCCTCGAGACTGAAAGAAAGAAATTTAGTAGCAGAAGATGTTCGAATTACTAAGTTTCGCATTCGATCAAACAATTTACAAGACAAATTTTGATTTGACAACAATTTATGCTACTGTAATAA
The DNA here is from genome assembly GCA_963969495.1 of Ceratothoa steindachneri. Lineage (NCBI taxonomy): Eukaryota > Metazoa > Arthropoda > Malacostraca > Isopoda > Cymothoidae > Ceratothoa > Ceratothoa steindachneri. The sequence goes on from OZ018337.1 coordinate 50,037,074, forward strand.
TATTCCACGTCTCTTTGAAGAATTAGATATACATTATGAACCCAGTCGATGTAGACTTTTCATTGACGCTTCTTTATATAGTAGTAAAACCGTGCTTCTGCATAATGGAAATAAAATACCACCGATACCAGTAGCTCACTCTGTTGTTTTGAAAGAAACTTATGAAAATTTAGATTTCATTTTAAAAAACATTAAATACAGTGAACATAAATGGTTGATTTCTGCTGACCTTAAAGTAGTAGCCATTTTAAATGGCTTGCAGTCAGGCTACACAAAATTGACGTGTTTTTTGTGCCAGTGGGACAGTAGAGCTCGGGGAGAACATTACATACGCTCAAAATGGCCTTTAAGAGAAGAAACAAAAGTAGGTTGTCATAATGTCATACGTAAACCATTGGATCCTAATGAAAACATAATTTTGACACCACTCCACAGAAAATTAGGTTTAATGAAACAATTTGTGAAAGCCTTAAAGCATGACCAGCCATCCTTCTTATATTTAAAAACAAAATTTCCTAAGATTAGTGATGCTAAAATTAAAGAATGAATCTTTGTTGGGCCTCAGATTCGACAGCTTCTGGTAGATAGTGAGTCTGAGGCAAAATTGAGCAAGCCAGAATTTGTGAGGCCTAGCATAGTTTCAAAGGTGTATGTAATGGTCTCCTTGGAAGGCACAACTCAGAAAATTACCACATTCTTGTTCAGAATTTGATTAGGTCTTATAATGAGTTGAGATGTAGTATGTCACTAAGGCCGTATGCTAAAACAAATGTGAAATGCACATTTGATCAAAAAACCTTTTATATATATATATATATATATATATATATATATATATATATATATATATATATATATATATATATATATATATATATATATATATATATATATATATATATATATATATATATATATATATATATATATATATATATATATATATATATATATATATATATATATATATATATATTTTACATTTTAACCTTTGCATATAATAAATTTATAAATAATTGTGAAGCTACACTAAATCTGATAAAAATGAATTTCACATTTTTCTTAGCATACGTCCGTAAAGGTGCATTTTTTGCATTCCCATCTGTCTTTCTTTCCAGAGAATCCAGCAGACATCAGCGATGAGCATGGTGAAAGATTCCACCAAGATTTTGCTACTATAGAAAATCGTTATAAAGGAAAATGGTGAAGTTCCGAAAATTTATTTTTATATATCTTCTTCTATAACTATATTTTAGCAACATGATATTTTGAAAGGGGGGAAATTTAGTTTGAAGTTCCTTTTTAAAATATTATAATTGGCGAAGTTCAGTAAATTTATAAAAATTTAACCATGGCTGCATTTTTTTAGATTTTAAATTTTAATCTTAGTAGCGAAGCGCAGGGGAAGTGGCGAAGCCACTCCCCCTGCGCTTCACCATTTTGTTTTTTGATATTATAAAAGAATTATTAGAAATAACTTTGATAAAAAAACACAAGTCAACCAAACTAAGATGAAATTATTATTCAAATACTAAAAAAAAATCCCATTCTTAAATTATAGAGTTAGTGATGATGATGATTAGTATGAAAAATAACATCAGTATGAACTCTCTATGGTTCAATCATCTTGATATGATAAAATTTACTATTTCTATGACGACCGTAATAACATGATCCGGTTGGAGAATATTTTCGCAGAAATTGCTGCTGAATAATTCAATGGAAAAATGTAACCACTTGATCTGGATATATTTCATACACTTTATCTTGAATTCTTCGCCGTAAACCTTTATTTTTATCTCTAAGAAGACATGGACACCCATCGCTAGTAATGTTCACGATTTTTTCCCATCTAAATTCAATTTGCAATACATTTCTCTACTTCTTCCAACAAATCTTCTCCTGTTGTTGTTCTTTTCATACGTTGCAAAACTGCTAATTCTTCCGTCAATTTAAAATCACTTGTAATTCCTCTAATAAAAATCAAAAGCTGCGCAGTGTCTTTGATGTCATAACTTTCATCAAGGGCCAAAGAGAAGAAAGCAAAATTACTTACTTCATTTTTTAGTTCTCCTTGAAATTTCTTTGCAATTTATGTGATTCGCCTTACAACACTACGACGAGAGAGATGTAATTTTTCAAACTGATCTCCTTTTTTTTTCTCGTCAAATTAAGACTAAACTGCTTAATTAATTCGCTGTCAGAAAATTGCTTGCTATATTTGGCATTATTATAACTAATCATGTAACTTAGTTTGTTAAGTTGAATATGTTTTTAAAATATGTACTTGTAAAATTTACATTATGCTTATTTTAAAGCATTTTCTATTTCAGTATATTACTTTTTATGTTGTTCATCCGACAAATTGCCATACATATTGGCATGTTTCGTTTCATAATGGCGCTTCAAGTTTTATTGTTTAAAAGCGGCAAATTCGTTACATATTGTAACGAATTTGAACTTGAAAAAGTCCTTATAATTCCAATCATTATTAAATTTACGATATTTATCTAATTTTTGTGTTTTTTTTTTCCTTTCACTCAGGATTGCTTATCCTTTAAAGGTGTTAATAAATTACAGATAAAATCCCCTAATTAATTATAAATGCGGAATTGCAGCATTACAGTGACTCGACAAGTTTTGAACAAACTAACTGTCACCAATCGACTCACGGAAAATTGCCAGATCTATTTGCAGTTGTGCCAAATCTATTTGCAATGCTAAATTTATATACTTATCTTATTTAATAGATCTAAAGATTAGATATATTAAGTTTATGGACTAGGCTGGCAATAGATTACGCACTAGGGTTACGTAAATTTTTAGGGATTTGCAAGGAGTAATTTATTCACTATATTGAAAATTAAAAAATTCATCCACTTAACTATTTCTAAAGATTTTTGTAAAATTTTATTGTTTCTTTTTTATATATTCTTTGAAATTTTGTTTCCAAATGCTAATTAAATATATAAAATTATCGAAAGCTCTAGAAACAATTTTACCGCCATTAATTTTAACGTTTCTTTATTAACTGCGGTATTTTTAATATATGAATAAATTACTCTTCCTATTAATTTACCATCCCGGTTTAATAAAGACAGCAGTAAATAGGGAAAAAAAACCTTTTCCTGAGGTACAGTACTTCTCATTTGCGAAAAAGAGGGTGACAGGGTGACATTAATGATAAATATAATTGAAATGCATGCGTTATTAGAGTGACAGATCACTATAATCATAGTGGCGGATCCTGGATAAAAATGGGAGTGGTTAACCTGAATTCCTCCCTCTGAGTAGTCCGATATTGATGGATGTGTATTGATTCTGGTCTAAAATGCGCACACTTCACGGTGATCGCGCCGTTGAGTAGGCTGATAAAAGGGCATCATTGGTGATTAATGATGGTTATCTTCCACAACATTGATAATAAATAACAGCATCTCATAGAGGAGTGAGTATTAACTCTCTCAGATCCTAATTTTTCCCCACATCAGAAAAATATGAATTATAGTATTTGGACGTCATCTAAGGTATAATACTGAATTTATTAATTATTTTTTAGATTTACCTGGATTCTATACATGTTCATATAAGGTACATTCGATCATTCGATCGCAACGGTTTTAAAAACTTTATATATATATATATATATATATATATATATATATATATATATATATATATATATATATATATATATATATATATATATACAGTAAACCCTAGATATAATGAACTATATGGGGCCGGGGGTCGTTCGTTAAAACCGAAAGTTCGTTAAACCCTATGGGCGTTAAAAGCAATGGAAATAACGAACCGAGTTCGTTATGGATATGTAATGCGTATGTAATTACTAATAAAGTTAAGTGCACTACACAACATAGTTTTGATACGAGTGACACATCAACACTCACTCAGGCTGGTCGTAACGCTTGCCTGTTAAACCCGATGGAGTTCGGCCAGGAAATTTGGTCCGTTATATTTGAAATTCGTTATATTGAGGTTCATTATATCGAGGGTTTACATATATATATATATATATATATATATATATATATATATATATATGATTAAGAAAAATTATTGCAGTAACGCAATTGCAATTGTGGCGAAGATGGAGAAGAAAACAAATTTTCCATTCTCTTCGAAAAGCAAGGGTGACACTTAAAAAAGTCAATCGAAAGATAGTTTTTTTGGCTATCTGAGAGAACACTTTTTTTAAGTGTTACCTTCTCGTGTATGTGAGGTGTTTGCCAAAAATAGCCTTTTAACCGCATATATATATATATATATATATATATATATATATATATATATATATATATATATATATATATATATATATATATATATATATATATATATATATATATTCTATATTATTACCTAACTCTTTCTGAACAGTAGAATACAAGTATGGCTTAAAAAGATAATATAAACATAAACGGGTCTGAAATTTGGAGGGTGGGGGGAGCTTCAGCCTCCTTGCCCCCCTGGATCCGTGCCTGTATAATCATTAATGTAAGTAAAGGTGATTACAATTAACGACGAACATCAATTACTGCAACTCAAAAGAACCTCAGAATCTCATTCCGTTCTCAGATTCACATACGAGTTGAGTGTTAGCGGTCGCATTCTCTTCCTGGATCAAGACGTAAAACAGAACAATGACGGAAAATATGTCACCACCGTCTATCAAAAAGGAGCAGACTTCGGTCAATGCCTTAACACCTAAAGTGAGTAGACCGAGACATATACCAAAAAAAATTGTTAATGAGTTCATACATAAGAAGAACTATCAAGAACAGCTCAACGTGGACCGCACTTGACGAAGAATTTCAACGATCCACAGATCCTAATAAACAATGACTTCTCCAACAGAGAAATTGACAAACTACCTAAAAAAATTCTCAACTTAATGTTTGAGTTACCGGAAGAAAATAATACCAGTCTTCTACAAAAAGCAAATGACGAATGCCTACAAAACAGATGAAAGAAGACATCACAAAAAGCAACACTATCCCAGAAAATGACATTAAGTTAGTTCTACGAATATACTATAAATATACAAAAGTCAACAACCTATTAATGAGAAACAATCACTGTGAAAAACAATCCATCATAAAAAGGCTACAAATATGGTGTAGAAATTCATCCAAACAATCGAAATATTGGTATGACCACTACCACCGTCAGCCGACACCAAACGATGCACTTGCAAGAAGGAGTAATCAAAGCATACTATAACGAATAGCATAACGGACAAATTACAAGAACAATGCTGGTTAAAAACACTACCATTCTCAGAAGAAACTAGGATTTTCACCGCCTGAAGATTCTGGAGGTTCTTCTCAATAAAGGGATGGGTGCAAACCTTGACACCCAGTGCACCAGCTCGGAGCGAGTACTGCACCTTTTCGGCTAAAAGTAAACCGTAATCTGACTCCGACCCATCAAAGAACGAAAACGAACTTCATTATAAAGGCGCATTTTTCGTAAGCGAGCATTTGTTGGCATACAAATCGAAATTCATTTTTATTTACTTACTTAGTAAAGGACTCGGAGCCACGTCACTGACAAAGCGTTACCCGGAGAGTCAAAGTGGAATTCACCCACATTAAAAAAAGAGAGATATACTACATCTTCAAAGAGAGTCAAAGAACTAAAAAATAAGGGCTTACCCCCCCCCCCTCCCCATCCCATTGCCCCCGCCCATGAACGAACGTGAGAACTTTCCCGAGCTATCTTCCATCCATTAATTTCGTTCTAACTATCCCCGCCACTTGGTACGGACATAATTAGGGACCAACGAAGAAACTCGTTTGAGGAATAAATAGCCCACAGTGGAGTCACGGGTCATAAATCATTCCAGTATAGGACTTAATTGCAACCTTTGGGGGGTGGAGTAATCCTCACACCCGAGGGCCCAACCAATACCATGGAGGGAATTAGCACCCGTCTCTTTGTACGTTGGAAGCAGTTATGATGTAAGAAACCTTAGACAGGGTAGTTAGTGGCAGTTAATTCTGCCACTACTTTCATAAAGCCCTCCATGACTCACCCCTCAAGAGAGGCCCAACCGGATCCACCCATCCATCATCATCCTTCATCCCGAGAGTACTCGAGTGGAGGACCAATTGGGTAATAGCTGGGAGCTCTCGATCCCCACATCCAAACCATTCTTCATATCCCGGGTTTTGTAAAAGTTCTTTTTTTTTATCTTTCGAGAGGTTAAAGTGTGTGATAGAAAAAGTTCCGCCAAACAAACTTAAAGTTCTACTTTTCCAGCACGTGACATTGAAACGTCTTTTCCATTGTGTACAGGTGTGTCGAGATGAAAGTGAAAAGAATCGAAATCTCTGCTATCCTGTGCGCCAACCACAACCATTCTGACATCGCCAAGCGGCTCAACGTCAGCCGGATGACCATCAAATGAGTCGCGGAGAGGCTCAAGAACGGGAAGGACCTCAAAGATCAACCTCGTTCAGGCAGCCTTCAAGTTGTCAACCGTTTGAATGTGAGAAAGACCTTCTAAAGTGCTCCGAAGCTCAAAATGACAGCGCTCGAGAAGATCATCTCGGTGACCACCGTGTCTAGAGACGTCAAGGAGGAGGACTACAAGAGCTTGACGTGCGTGGAAAGACCTCTACTCCCTTCCGTGTGCGAGAACAAAGTTAGGAGCATTGTTGTCGCCTTCTCAACGACTTGAAGAGTTATGAAAATCTAACTCATTTTTTCTAAATTACGTAACGCTGATATTTCTTTTCCTTTCAATACTTTTATTGACATCATCTCCACATCTGCAACAAAAATTGTAAGTTTTCTTTTAATGGCAAATTTTACCTTCAAACGTTCGGTTTAGCTATGTGATTTTTTTTTATCTCCTGTCCTCTCTAATTTTTATATGGACTTTTTGGAAACTACTTTCATCCCTACCACTATAAATTTCCCCATTGCTTGGTCTAGATCAGGGGTGGGCAACCTTTTTAAGTGGGTGTGCCAAAATTGGCCAAATCTTTGCTACAAAATTTTCTCACGTGCCAATACTTGACTAAAACACAATGAAAGGATATAAAATTAAAGATGTTCTTTTTATTCATTCCCAACCCTTTATGATGCATAAAAATTACAAGGAAAAGATAGTCATTTTACCTAAAAATATACATATTATATTAAACAGAATTGAATCTTTATCATTTCATGAAGAAAACAACAAATCCAAACTAGAGAAAGAAAAATTGTGGACCTTTTCATATATTTACCATCAATGAGACTCCTGCTGCTGCCTCTCTGATAACATAATTTATAACAGGTTGTAAACAATGCGGTTGTTATATAAAATAAATTGGACATACATTTATTTAGTTTTCTTAAGTTAAGCATTTGGCTTCGCGTACCGGTAGAAGTCGTTGGCGTGCAATGTTTGGCAATCGTGCCAAAGGTTGCCCACCCCTGGTCTAGCTAGATACATGGACGATATCATATGTTTGTGTCCTACTTCTAAGGATGTCCCTTATTTCGTCACTGAGCTTAAATCTTTGGTTCCTTCAATTAAATTTTCCCTAGAAGTTGAGCAAAGTAATGTCCTCCCGTTTTTAGATCTTCCAATTCACAGGACTCTGTTTGGCTTTAAATTTTCTGTCTATCGGAAGCCTACCAACTCTGGTTCCTACATTCACTTTTATTTTGGTCATAGTGATAAAGTTAAAGGTATTTACTTCAATGTTTTTCCGAGGGGTGCGGGTCGCCAACCCGGAATTCTTGGATATTGAGATTACCAAGATCTTTGAAATAGGTAGTAACCGGCTAAAAAGACTCATTATAAAACTGAAATCCCTCCCGCATTTACGTTGTAAAAATTCTCTTGTTTTACCATTTTTTGATGCCCTTTCCTTTCTTATCTGTTTCTTGAACTGTTTGAATATTTCAATCCTGTTTACGTATAAGTCTACTATGTACAAAGTGTTGGTTAACAACAATACCAAGGATATAGGAGGAGTTTATTTTGTTGACTGTGCAGTTTGCCCTAAGCGTCACTTTAGGCAAACTGGAAAATCATTGAATGTTCCTTTCTCCCAACACAAGTATAATATTGGAAGATGTGAACGCAATAATGCCTTTTTTGTTCATTTATCTAAACATGATCATCCTATCAGATGGAATTCTATCAAGTTTATTTACCACTCAGAAGACTATATTAAAAGAGATATTGTTGAATGGTCCTTCATTATCTCCTCTTCTAACTTCGATATATCCCCCGGTATCTTTAAACTTGATCCTATCATTAAAAAACTTATTTTAAACGAAATTGTCGTCCTTGTTAATCCTTAGCCGTTCAATTTGTTTACTTTGTTATATTTCTTTTGTTCATTGAATAATGCATTTATATTTGCGTATGTATGTATTCATATCTCTGTGATTAATATTTCTACATTTCACACACACTCTCTCACACTTTGCTATTTTGGTAGAGTTTATTTATATGTCTTTACCCTTTCTGTACCTGCTTTTTATCCCTTTTTTCTGATCATGTATTTCTGTTTTTTCTCGTCCACTGTGTTTTGTATCCTTTCGTTGTACGTAAGCAGAGCTTCGCGTATTTTTTCTCATATATATATATATATATATATATATATATATATATATATATATATATATATATATATATATATATACGGGTCTTGTCAAATAATTCTTTATGTATTCTTTGAGAATGAACTGAATAATTTGATAATTTGAAGGTGAAATATACAAAAGTTAGACCCCAAGCCCCATTTTGTTAATAAATAGTCAATTTAGGGGCGCAGTCAAAATTTACAATGGTTTCCTTTGTTCTTCATGACTGCTCCATTTTGGTTTAATATTGACCCGCAACTGCTCACAATTGGGTGGCTTCTGTTTATCAACCCCCAGTTTGATTTTCGCCAACAAATTCTCTATTGGTTCAAATCTGTCGAATTCCAAGGCCAAGGCCTCAAAAGTTTGATGATATTTTCGGCCAAGAACTTTGTTAATGCTTTTGTTTTGTGACAACGTGCGCCATCAAAAGCTGAAAAATGCAGTTATTATCACCAAATTGGTCCTAAACAGTTGGGAAAATGTGCTGGTGAAGTACCTTTGGTACCATTTTGAGTTCATGGCAAAGTTCTTGGGCAAAAGTGTTAGTGCTCCAGTTCCCTGAGATGAGAACCAGCCTCAGATATGGAGAGTGTCAGGATGCTTCAACGTGGGTACAGCACAGGACTCGTAAAAGTGCCCCCTACCTTTTCTTCTCTTAACAAGAGGCCTTCTAGAAGCCCCAAACAAGTGAAATGGAGTTTAACCAGAGAATATCACTTTGTCCTAGTCTTCAACAGTCTACGAGGGGCGGTCAATAAGTTTTGCGTATCGGTTGGGCAAAACAGAGGAAGGGGGATGGCTGTTTGTGGGAGTGTTAGGACAAGTTATGACAAGTCAGGACCTACAGCCGCACGCTCCTGCCTCGTCTATTTAAGAAGCAGTAGCTGATCGCAGATCGTCAGTCACAAATTTTTCGACAATGGAGAAGGTTGAGCACCGCGCAGTGATCAAATATTTGACCAAGGAAGGCAAGAATGCAAAAGAGATCCATGAACGCATGGTTGCAGTGTACACCGACACCGCCCCTTCCTGTGAAACCATTGTTCGCTGGAATAGGAAGTTCCGCCGTGGTCGTGAGTCCCTTGAAGATGACTCCCGTCCAGGACGCCCGTCAGACGTGACCAACGAGGACAATGCGGCCCGTGTGCAGAGGATGATCCTCGAAAATCGACGGGTGAAGGTCGAAGAAATCGAGTTAGAACTTGGAATATCACATGGAAGTGTTTTCAACATCATCCACGACAATTTGGCCATGACAAAGGTCTCTGCCCGTTGGGTCCCTAGAAACCTCAAGCCCCATGATTGACTTCAACGTCGTCAAAGTTCATAAGGCCTAGAGTTGCACAAGCTGCCCTGCGCGAGTGCGGATTCGTACGAGCTCAACCATCATCCCTACAGTCCAGATCTGGCCCCTAGCGACTACTTTTTATTCCGACAGCTTAAGGCTGCACTGCGTGGAGGGCCGGTTTGGGGACGATTAAGATGTCCAGCTCGCCGTCCAGGAGTGGATTGAACAGCAGTCGGGAGATTTCTGGTTGTCGGGAATTCGAAGCCTCAGGGACAAGTGGCGCAAGTGCATTGAAGTCGAGGGTAGTTATATTGAAAAATAATAAAACACTTTTCCTCATATCTCGTTTCCTTATATCCGAATTGCAAAACTTATTGACCGCCCCTCGTATTCTTTATATTTCCTACAAAGTTGAGCGTATCCGTAATGTTCTTTTTGGTAAGACGAGGTGAGTTCGCAGCCCTTCTCAACTTGAGACTCTTGTTGAAAGGCCTTTCAGCGGGACTTGATGTAGCCCTCCGTATTGACCCTGAGGCCTTCGGGGAAGATAAACTAGGGCATAATGTAACCCTCATTACTGAGCATCCCAAAAACCATGATGTGGACCGGGAACGTGGTCTTCATGACTCTCGGTACATCTTCAGGGAACGCAGCAAGCCAGTGAATGTTTCACTACCTGGTTCTAGCAGAAATTCTTCTCGTCTGAGAAGAACCAAAGCAAGCAGGCCTAAAGGTGATGCTTCAGTTTGTCAGAGGCTTCGTAGCACGTTCCTTCCGTGTATCCTTCATCTTCTGCGAAAGAAGCTGTCCCTTTCTCATCGTGTATGCGTAGTAGCGGATGTCTCATGAACTAACTGCCTGGCGAGAGACTATGATAACCTCTTGTCCATGGTTATGGCCCTCATTGACTTTCTGGGGACTATTTTCATATCGTAACGCTTAATAGTGAAGCTTCCGAACCGCAGTACACTCTTAATCACAGCCTGATTCATCCAACTCTTTACTGATCCTCTGGACCTTCCTCAGATTGCAACCCGAGTACTCGGAGATCTTCGCATTGGAGATCCCGGCGTGAATACAACGCATTACAGCTTGCTTGGTCCAAAATTTTAGAGGATTGAATTCAGCCATGGTATTGTTTCCTTCACAGACTAAGCACAACTGAGTCGACTATGATAGCGAGAAAAGAGACCCGACGCTAGACAACACGCATAGTGGAGAAAAGGAGGTGGTGACAAACTTCATTACAGAAAGGTTTTGATTTTGGAAGGATTTAATAAAGTAAATAATAAATGGGCCAAGAAATAAACAAACCACAATTCATATTAAAATCCGGGACTGATGCTATAACAAGGAGCTTCAAGGATGCGTCTGAGACATGAATGCAAGAATACTTTAGAACTGAGCCATTTAACCACATTATTATAAAGGAATATAATCATGAATTAATCATTTTGCTCACTACAACGAAGGATTATTAGATTGATTACGTTATATCCTTACCCTAAATTCTTTGCGTATCTCTCCAATAAAACTTTTGCGGTAATTCCTACATTCGATTTTATAGATAACACGTGGTTTGGGTGGCAGTGGTTTTTACAAGTATTCGGTACAAAATACAATAATATTTTAATAAAACATTAATATTATATTGTTTAAGATGCGGGGAGTGCTAAAAGTACTGATTAATCAGTAAAAAAAAATGGTATTTTAGTTTACAGGTGGCAGTATGGTGTTATGATTATTATTAAAAACAAAATTTGGCAGATAGTTTTACAAATATTTAAAAAGGGAAGAGAAAAATGCAATTCAATACCACTATTATATATAAAATCACTCTCCTTATCCGAGTAATCTGATAAACACAAGAAAAAAGAAAACTGGACATAATCTATGAACATAATGAAAAAATGCCATGTAAATAACAATGTGAGATAATCATCGATTACTTGCTCATTATGGCAGGAATAAAGAAGTTCTCACCTTTAATCTTTTTCGTTGTTCATCTTCTTTATTTCAAAGTGAATATCATCATCAATTATATTATGGAGTCAAGCATAGCTCGAGAGAATTACGTAAACGTTCCGATAAACAGTTATATACACACAACAAGGTATACGCCTGTTTAAATCAATTATTTCTAAAACTGAGTTACGGATAAATATAACTAATGCAAATTCCACTTCCAAAAGAAGCGATATTGAAAAAAACAAACAAAAAAAAAACCGCGCGACCAGAGTATGTTTATGCGTGTTTACATCAAGTATGAATTCATCTAATATTAAACAAACTGATTAAAAAAGCGATAAATTTAAGTAACAACCATTAATCGAATCGAGACATAAATTGAAGTCAAACTTTGTGTTATCCAAGTTTTCTTGTAATGAACTGTCTTATGACAGAGCAGAATCGTACTCAGCACATGAAGAACACAACTAGAAACATGAAAAGACCAAACGGAACTGCAGGAAGCGTGAACATTACAAAATAAGTGAGGGAGGGGTGCCGGAAAATATCACTAAGGCTTCGCAGATGATAGCGAAAAAAGCGCTGAAGCATGAAGAAATTTCCCACACTCATAGTTTATACACACCCTTAGCCAAAAGGATAAAGCACACTGTTGAATCATTTATATAATGTGATTAGACATTTAGGTTGAATGAATTCAGTATATATTATATTATATGTTTATTTATTTTTAGATATTTCGCCAAATTTTCACAAATTTCTGACGCCATCTTTCCCTAGTCGGCTTGTAATTTTTCATACATTTCTGTTTTATGTGTACTTGTGGGTACTTCTTACTGCTTTTTCAAACCCCCTTCTTCCCCCATTGTTCTATTTGATTTATATCTGGGCTCTGTGGTGGCCACTCCATAGGGGATAGGCGCTTATGGGGGAGTTAGGTGGCTGAAGGCCCCCCCCTCAATAAAAATAAGACTCTTTATGTTTATATTTTTTTTAAGTCAAACTTGTATTCTGCTATTCAGAAAGAGTTATGTACATTATGTAATAATATAGAATATATATAAAAAACCGTTTTTTTTAAACCGTTGCGATGGAATGTATCTCATATGATACCTGTCTAAAATACAGGTAAATCTCAAAAATAATTATTACATTTAATATTATAAAGTAGTTGACGTCCCAAAACTACAATAAACCACAATTCATAATTTCCTGACGTGTGGAAAAAATTCGGATCTGAGAGAGTTGTTGCTCACTCCTTTATGAGATGCTTTTATTTATTATCAATGCTGTGGAAGATGACCATTATTAATGTTTAATTCCCTTTTCTAAGACTCCTCAAAGGGAGAAATTTAGGTTAGCCTTCCCACCCCCAATATTTTTAGCCTGGATCGGCCACTGAATCCCCATTTCTCCAAACCAATTGACAGTGAGGATAGGTGTATGGCATTAGTCATTGTCCTGCTGAAATATAACTGGTGTTGTGGGATGCAATTTCTGGATAGATGTTTCTAAAATTTGTGACATGATGGTATAAGTTGTGGAGTTCATTCTTCTCTAACATAAAAACATTTCTCGCTGCTCTGATGAAGACATGCGGTCCCATACCATCATAGAACCACCTCCAAAATATATTTTAATGGAATTACATAAATTAAATGTAAAACAACTATACAAAAGTCTTTCTTACATACATGATAATTACTTTTCTCTGACCAGATAACTTTACACCATATTTCATATGCCCAAGTTTTGTGATCTTTGTCCCACTGAAGACGGGTTTTTTTTTCTTTTTTATTGACCTCAAAATATCCATGACTTCATTCTCGCTTTACGTTCTTGTAGCCATAGATCTTTAAGTCTCCTTCTAACTGTTTTGGGTGATATTTTTGGACATCATTGAACTCCGCAGCAAGTTCGGATGTTTACTGCGATTCTGTAGTGACCCCCGAATGGTAGATATCTTTCCTAGGTGTTGTAAGATATTTTCTGGTACTTCTCTTCCTTGATATAAAGCTCTTGGTCTCTTGATATCGTTTTATAATGGTTTGGACAGAATAATCGGAACATTTTATTTTAATAGCAATTGCTATTTGTGATAACCCCCGGCTATGGAGAAGTAGGATTTGTGGGGTTTCTGTTTTTGTAAATTCTCTAGTTTTAGTCATATTACTTATTTACAAATATATAGAATACACAGAAGTTATTCATTTGAGCTGAATCATAAGAAATATTTGTTAAGTTCTGATTTTAGAAAAAATACTATTTTATTAATTACATACCATTTAGTAAAATACTACAGGAAGGGGCCTTGGACGGCCTCTTTCTGCCTCTCTAAGCCCGGATGGGGGGGATAGGGGGGTAGTGGGCACCTATTATGCATTGGTATGCATTCACCTATCACAACCAGCAAATCATTCCAAGGCGATGACCTACCATAGTCAAAAGAACTCTTTGAATAAAATACATGTCTCTCGCCCTGTTTTTATGTCTTTCGTGAGTATAAAGCGCCACTCAAAGACATATATTTAATCAAAATTTTTAGAATTTATCATATTCATAAATATATATGATAATAATGTGTATTTTTGGTAATATGTTTATATATTTTGTTAATATGTTTGAATCACTTTATACTATTTTAGTAAATGGTGTGTAATCAATAAAATTAGCAAAAATCCGCTTTATGGGCGTTTTTTATAGCGCGCTTATTCGCTTCACTCACAAAATTAAGAAAGTATGGGAGAGAAAAAGTTGTTTTTTTCACAACAGATTCAAAATTAGTATGCAAGAAAAAAAAATCATTTCACAACGGTGAAAAAAATCAGAATTTAACAAATTTTTCTTATGTTTCAGTTTAAACTTATAACTATGATGTATTCCATTTGTTGTAAATAAGACGACCTTTTTATTACTAACATAATCTCTGACTTTTTCAACAGCAATTTTCATGTTTGTCTTGCACTTATAGTAAATGTTTTAGTTTATCAGCGCCTCCTTGTAGACAACATTGTCAATGATCTTCTTGCCTTTATCCTGGCTGCCATAAGAAAGTCCCGTTCTCCAAGCGAAACTTTTTAAATGCACAGACGGACACACACACACAGACACACACATACGCTAGGATAATTAGAATTAGATGGTATGTTTTCTAAAATCAGAATTTAACAAATATTTCTCATGTTTCAGTTTAAAGTTATAACTATTATGTATTCAATTTCGTTGTAAATAAGAAACATGACTAAAACTAAAGAACTTACAGAAATATTCAGCACAAATCTAACTTCATAGCGAATGGGAAGGGGAAAGGACTTTCTCAGATTTCTCTATGACCTACAGCTTAGAGATGTTCTATGATGCCTTGGGTTCCTATGACCCTGTGTCTCTATCCTAGAATTACTTTCTTCCTTTCCGGTCTTCTTTTTTCGTATATGTGTTGAGTTCATTCGGCCATGCTTTAAGACGACTTTTTTATTTTTATCTTTAGTTTTGTGGGGTATTTTTTCCCCAGAGGGGCTAAGTATGCTAGCCGTTCTCAGTAGTCAATCAGTATTGTTTGCTCTCTTTACAGGATTTTTTTTTATATTGAAGGATAGCGGCATCGATCACGGGCCATTTCTCTTCCTCACCCAAGAGGGTTGGGGCAGGTAAGCAAACTTACGAGGGGCGGTCAATAGGTTTTGCAAATCGGTAGGGCAAAACAGAGGAAGGGGGATGGCTGTTTGTGTGGGTGTTAGGACAAATTATGACAAGTCAAGACCTGCAGCTGCACGCTCTTGCCTCGTCTATTTAAGAAGCAGTAGCTGATCGCAGATCGTCAGTCACAGATTTTTCAACAATGGAGAAGGTTGAGCACCGCGCAGTGATCAAATTTTTGACCAAGGAATGCAAGAATGCAAAAGAGATCCATGAACGCATGGTTGCAATGTACACCGACACCGCCCCTTCCTATGAAACCATTGCTCGCTGGAATAGGGAGTTCCGCCATGGTCGTGAGTTCCTTGAAGATGACCCCCGTCCAGGACGCCCGTCAGACGTGACCAACGAGGACAATGTGGCCCGTGTGGAGAGGATGATCCTCGAAAATCGACGGGTTCTTCAATGAAGAAGAAATCGAGCGAGAACTTGGAATATCACATGGAAGTGTTATCAACATCATCCACGACAATTTGGCCATGACCAAGGTCTCTGCCCGTTGGGTCCCTAGAAACCTCACGCCCCAACGTCGTCAAAGTCCACAAGGCCAGAGTTGCACAAGCTGCCCTGCGCGAGTGCGGATTCGAGGAGCTCAACTATCCTCCCTACAGTCCAGATCTGGCCTCTAGCGACTACTTTTTATTCCGCCAGCTCAAGGCTGCACTGCGTGGACGCTGGTTTGGGGACGATGAAGATGTCCAGCTCGCCGTCCAGGAGTGGATTGAACAGCAGTCAGGAGATTTCTGGTTGTCGAGAATTCGAAGCCTCAGGAACAAGTGGCGCAATTGCATTGAAGTCGAGGGTAGTTATATTGAAAAATAATATAACACTTTTCCTCATATCTCGTTTCCTTATATCCGAATTGCAAAATTTATTGACCGTCCCTCGTAACTATGAAAAACAAACAGTGATCACATTTATATCCTCGTCATAAGCTAACCTAGACTATCCCGGTTGGCAACTAGGCCTATTACAATATCTTCAATGACAAAAGTAAACAAATAGGCTCCTGGAAAACACATCAATTGCCGATTAGTATTTTTATCGTGACCCTTTTAGATTAGCGTTAAACATTAAATTAAAGTACTCTCTTTTACCAACAAATATGACAGGGGTTCACACACAATTGTTTTTACTTCTATTAAATTGTGAAACGTACTAACCACATACTATCGCAATATGAATATAAATGTTTTTGCTAACTCACATGACAGACGGGATCAGGGATTGCCGGAGGTCGTTGGAGGGCTTATCTCGCACTTCAAGGATTTGGAGTGCCGGTGATAGAATTTCGCCGAAAGGTGATGGAGAGAGCGAGGTAGGGCGCTGTCAACTTCTTATTGCAACCTTGCCTCTGGTTAAGTTCAGAAGATGGAGAGAATTACGGTGCTCTTCGCTCCAAGATTCCTCTTCTGAATAATCTTGAAGCCTCTTGGTGTCTTATTCTTCAACGTAGAGTTACCAACTAGATTTTGGGGTATTCGGGGGGATTTTTACCGTAATTAAAGAACGGAACCTCGTAGAGGGTGGGTTCTTCTTCTCTCACTCTTACGGAGCTTGAGATGTGAGAGTCACTCGAGTGTGAGCGGGTTTTCTTTTCTCCAGTCAGACTTCTTCTAAGTCTGTAAAGGATTCTTCGGTATGGCTCCGATACAAAACTTGACGATTTATGTTAATTCGGCCCGGAAGGGGGGATCGATCTTCTCAATCTAATCATTTATCGTTTCTCACGGAAATCGTCTTGTCTGGCTGAAGGATCGATCTTCACGAACTGATATTTTGTCTTTCTTACCGAATTCTAATCCCTTCTCTTTCTTTCCAGGGCTTATTTATAGGCAGACCACTGCCCCATCTAAGGGGAAAGGGGCGAGGCCACAGAGGGGAGTGTGAATGGTGAGTTCGCATATGGTGAGAGCGAGAAGTGCAAAGGTTGGCACTGAGGTGCCCAAGTCGGCTTGTTAATTAGTGAGACCCTCAACCACCACACTCCTTGGCGTGCCTTTTGATTAGCACCGCTTTTTGGTGACATAACCACGGGTTTATGGATCTCGTAGGTAATTGGATCGTTAGAGCGTCGTTTAAGGGCCTTAGGTGGTTGCCTTGACACAGATGGTCGCTCCAACTACCTAAGTGGCGGGAAGATCGAAAAGGGTAGGCAGTTGCGGTTATTCGCTGGCTACCGTTCCCACGAGTCTCCTCATGGGGCTCGCTTCTCCGGTGTTCTCCACAAGGGGCAGGGGGCTTTAAGGTATATGTCCGCCTGGCCCTTCGGGAGGCTTTATGCAGCCATTTCTCTACACCTTGCGTTTAGAAATCTAGCTTAGGCCAACGTGGTCTTTGCTTGAAGAGAGGGGGGGGGGCACAAAGTCACCTTAGGGTTCGTTCCCTCACACTCCTCCCTTCCGGAAGATAACCTTTTCTTGAATCAAAGGGGGAAAATAAAAGAGCATCGCCAAACTTTGAAAGGGGCCGTGCTCGTAGTGTATCATGAGTGGGGACAGGAAATTCCTAACCTGCTTCAAACAGGTGTACACATGTATGACTATCCGACTAAACCGATACAAGTAATAAAAGAAATCATTACTTATAAAGAAAAAAGAATTACTTAAACAAACAATCATGCAAATGGTAGTGGAATGGAAACGACAAAACATTATATTATATACAAATACCGAAAATCACAACATATCTCCAAAAAAGAAAAATACATAAGCGTCAAATGGTATACATAGAATAGGTAAATATAACAACAGATTTGAGGCTCATAACGCGAGTACGCAGACTCGGCGACCAAACTTTACGTACAAAGTGAGAATAATATAGAACCAAGTGTTCCTACTTTAGCTGATGGGGGGTCCTCTACGGGGTTTCTACTGAAGCTATCTGCTAGGACATTGGCACTTCCTTTAATATAGAGAATTCGAAATTGATATATTCTTGGAGGAGCAAGCTCCATCTTATCAAACGCCATTTTGACTTTTAGAGTTCTTTAAATAGGCTAGGGGGCGGTGATCAGTTTCTACAATAAATTCTTTTCCTATTAAATACATGCGAAGTATATGTACACTCCAAACAATCGCGAGAGCTTCACGTTCAATAACCGAGTAATCCTTTTCTCGCTTCAGGAGCTTCCGGCTGGCGTAAGCAATAGGGTGACTTTCGCCGTCCTCCCCATATTGGAGGAGTACACACCCGATGCCATCATTACTGGCGTCGGTTTGAATGCCAAAAGGCTCGTTTGGGTTTGGGAGCCTTAAGATGGGGGCAGACGCAAGCTGATCTTTCAACTTATGGAAATTGTCGGTATCTTTGAAGTTACATGCAAGGGGATTAGGCGACTTCTTCTGAAGCAAGGAGGAAAGGGAAGCAGCGAGTGAGGTAAAATTTGGAACGAATCGCCGGTAGAAAGACGTAGATCCCATGAAAGAGAGTAACTGCTCCTTCGTACGCAAGAGGGGCATGCTGACTATGGCCCTTATCTTTTCTTCTTGGGGTGCAATTTGATTCTTGCCGGCGTTGAACCCTAAATATATAATTGTACCGTGCGGGAAGTAGCACTTACTGGAGCCTACAGTGAGTCCGTTCTCACGGAGCCTACTTAAGAGGGATTGGAGGGAGATCAGATTTTGATCCCAGGTGTGGGTGGCAACGTAAATGTTGTCGAAGTAGAACGAAACATTATGCAACCCGTCCAGTATTTGACGCATCATTCGGTTATAGTTACTGAAAGCAGTGACCAGTCCGAATTGAAGGCGCCGAAATTGCATAAGTCCTTTCTCGTGGGGATAGCGGTATATTTCCGGGCATTTTTCTTCAGGGGGATTTGGTAATAGGCCTTACATAGGTATATTCCTGAAATAAATCTGGCCTCTTCGAATAGATGTAAATTTTGGTCTATCCGGGGAATGGGTTCAACTTCGAAAACGGTCAGGGCGTTAAGCTTCCCCAAATCGACACACATACGGAAAGACTGGTCAGGTCTTCGGACCATAACGATGGAGTAGCAGTAATCTGAATTAAAAGTTTCTATGATTCGCAAATTTAACAGATTTTCCACTTCGTCGTTGAAAGCCTTACGCAAATGGATTGGAAGGACATAGGATTTTGATCGAATGGACTCTTGGGTAGTGAGTGTGATCGAGTGCTCAAAGTGGATCGAGCAACCGTAGTTTTCCGAGATTACGTCGAGGAATTTATTTAACACGCCTAATAGTTGTGTTTTCTGGTAGGATACCAGTCGGGGGTCCACATCTAAGACAGGGGTGGAATTTTCTGGGGAGCCTGGTAAAGAGGGGAGAGGATAATCATTATCCTGCTCAACACACACTGTTTGGACTACGTTAGGGGAGTGGGAGGGATAAGAAGCATTCATCACTGTCTCTTCAGCAAGCGCGACTATATTATTGATACAGGCGCGGCGGTGGTATCGTTTTAACATGTTCACGTGGAACAGATTATCTCCAGGGTGGGGTGGTAATAATATAATCCACGGGGCCACGAACCTCTAGACGGGGAAGGGACTCTTCCATTAGCTGAGGAGCTTGTTCGTCTCTGTAGGAAAAAGAAGGAGTACTTCATTGCTGGGTTTAAATCGTCTTTCTTTTGACTTGACATCAAAATAAGTGCAATATTTTTCTAAATTTAGATCGGCATTCATGTAGGCTATGTTGGCTGGCACACTCTTCTAGACGATTGCGGAGGTTCAATAAATAAGAGTAGGATGATTTTATTTTTTCATCGAGGCGGGGGTTGGCAAATGGCTCGTTAAGGATGTCCATGGGGCCTCTTACATTTCGGCCATAGAGGAGCTCAAATAGGGCAAATTCTAGGGCACGATGAGCGATTTCCCTGAAAGCGAAGAGGGCATCGGGCAGGTACCGATTCCATTCTCGTGGCTGAGCATGACACACCTTCAATACGGCATTTAAGGTACCGATCAATTTTTCACAAATCCCATTCGCCGAGGGGTGAAATCGGGTTGTAAATAGGGGCTTAATCGTGAGGAGCTTGTCGACGTATTCCATTAATTCTGAGGTGAATTGTCTACCTATGTCGGACAAGATCTCCTTCAGGATACCGACGCGGAAGAAAATAGAGATTAGGGCCTCTGCACAGGTAACTCTATCTATTTTCTTGAGGGAGACCGCTTCGGGGAATCGCGTCGCGAAATACACTAGGGTTAAGACGTAAGAGTGTCCTTGGCTGGACGTGCTGTGAATCAGTCCGATTAAGTCAATAGCCACTCTGAAAAAGGGCTGCGAAATTATTGGGGTCTTTTTGAGGGGGACAGGTCGTATACGCCCCTTTGCCACAGTCTTCTGGCAGATGTCACAAGACTTGTAAAAGTCGGCAATTTATTTTGCAGCACCAGCCAAAAAGAAATATCTAAATATTCTTTGAGCTGTTTTGTTATGGCTGAAATGACTAGCCAACAGACCATCATGGGCGAGATTGGGGACTTGCGGGATGTAATATTGGGGGATACACAAGGTATGAATAGCGGGGCTGATCCCATCCGAGCAGGCGCGGTAAAGTAGGCCTTCCTTAATGAGCTAGGAGGCCTCTCTTTGTCTGAGGCTAGAGCCCAGCTGGTGACTCTTAGTTTTTTCTAAAGGGGCAGGAGAGTTACGCATTCCTTTTGGGCTTGCACAAAGGCTTCGTTACGGAGGGATGCGAATTCCGGGTCAGGGGGGACCTCTAGGGCAACGGGAGGCGCAGAATTCTTCAGAGCCTGGGCCCGGGTAATAACTGGCTGGGCTACCGGATTAGGGGTTATTTGGGGAGCTCTGGCCTACCAACACGGCACAGAATTTGATTGGGGCAGCGACTACCTCAGCCCATCCATTAAAATACTGGCATTCCAGATAGCACCGGACGACGGGGAATCGGTCGTCTAGGATTGATCCTGGTCTTGGTTTTATGCTTTGTGGTGGAATAATTTGTGTTTTTGACGCCGTGATTAGATGATTAGAGGTGTAGCCAGTCTAGGTCAGGCTCTCTAAATTGTCAAAATATTTCGTTCTTGAATATCTCGGAATCGAAAGAATAGGCTCTTCTTTCTTAACCTACGTCATTAATATGATTTATATATTCGTTCGTAGTGCAGAGTCATAATACGACCTTCCGAGCTATGGGATCTTGTGGTCAATCGTGACATCGGCAAATTCCTAGGCCCGGCAATCGTTGGATGGGCAGTTCGAATTTCTGACCGGATTCTTTTTAAAGGTGACACTATTTACTAGGGAGGTTACGTCCGTTGACTGGGCATCATGGTCGGGACAGGTAGGTGGAACTCGTAGCCATGACAGGCAGTCCAGCTAAGATAGGGATAATTCTGATTTCAAAACCCTGGAGCCAGCCACGGGCCTCTTCCAGAAGATCCTCTGTGAGTATAAAAGTGCTTTATTTTTTACTTATTCCATTTTTTTTTATATTTTAGTTTCTTAAAAGATATATCCTGAATCTTTACGGTCGTGTATAGTCATTAATCTTTCGTTTCTATAAAGAAAGGCAGTGTTAGCCATCGTGGGCATAGATTAGATCCTGTAATAGGGGCATACATATTTCGAGTATAGTATAGTCTGATGCCATTCATCTTAAAGCCGAGCTAGTTGCAATACACCTGAGATTACGCATCACACCCGGTTCCAAGACCTGATTGTGTGAGACCAAAAGCCGGGGGTGTGTGAAGATTGTCTACTGTTGGGTTCCTGAACATGTAGGGATTGCAGAGAATGGTCGAGCTGATGACGGCACCAAACAGCCCACTCTGACTACATGGCAGTAATCCGGTAACACCTTCGGACTGCTTGGCAAAGGAGATTGGACTTACTCTCAGACTTTTCCGATGGACCAACCTCCCAATACCCCTCCATGCTCGCAGTGTTTTGGGAAGCTCGCTGCGAGAGTGCTTGTGCTTTATCGTTGGAGAGGGGCCTCCATTTAACGGTTGATAACATCCATCGCCGGGCCCTTCATAAAGGGCTCCGCTTTTCCGCCTCAAAGACGAAGGCGATGCACATTTACCGGAAACAAAGCGCGCATGTTAGACACCCCCCCTTGGAATTCGTGTCTGAGATATGGTTTCTGGGGATGACCCTGGATCTCAAACTTATTTGGTGTCCTCATCTACGTGACCTGCGACGGAGATGCTTCCGGAAGATAGACTTACACCTCCCTCGTCCAGTCCAAGTTGGACTAAGGTAGTGAAGTGTATTTCTTGGCCTCTTCCTCCTCTTTCCGCATTCCGTTCTTCCCTTATATCGAGCATTAATTAATTAATTAATTTTAAGGATTTTTTGCTCATTTTGCCTTATAGACTCAGTTGGCTTAAGTTGGTAATAAAAAAAAAGAGATAAAAATACGAACTGCCGAAAAAAAGGGCAGTCAACTAATGTAGAGATATCAGTTTAGTTAAAAGATTAAAAACAAAATAAAAGTGCACTAACATGCGATTAGGTAAAGTCCTCCATGTAAGGATACGGATGTACAAGGATCCGAAAAAACTAAGGAGAGTAAAATATGATTAAAATATAGGGCAGTAAGGAAGTAACTAGGGTATTAAATTTTAGAGGAAAGGCCAGTGTAGAGGTTTTAACTAATGCATGAATACTTAAGCCTTAAATAACAAATGCAATAGTCAGTACGTACATATATTTTGTTGTTTTGGTTTTAATTGGTCGTACCGTAACAATAACGTGGATTTGAACTCTCCTAGATATCATAGGAATGTAATGATTCAAGGTAACAAAAATAGGGTATATTATAATCTTACAATAATCTATGAGTTGAAGTTATTATTATTATACAAAATTGAATTGAATAACGGAGAGGATATATAAGGGATACAAATTGAAGGCTATACAGAGAATATTGAAGAGTACATAAATGGTTTAAGTTGAAATGGAATACAACTTATGCGTTTGGAAAGTTAATATTTGAAAGCACGTGACGAGAATGGTGTGTTCACAGGTGTATATAAATATGTAATTGTAATTATGAAGTACACGACTGATGATGGAATGTGAATTAGGGTATGTAAATGAGAGAAGGAAGAGGAAACAAGACCTAGTGTGTGGTGTGGATTGTTTGCAAGGAATAAGTGGAAGAGGAATTTTGACTGACCTTTCTTTGAACCGACGCTGTGGACGAATGGACCTTGAAAAGCGATTCGGGAGATGGTGAAAGGCGTGTGTTCGGGTAAGGAAAAATCTTGTATACAAGGGATTTTGTCGTATTGGTGTGATATTACGTAGAAATAATTTATTTTCGTCACAGAGTGATTGATTGATTAATTATATTTGATGCTAGATTTACACACACACACACACACACATATATATATATATATATATATATATATATATATATATATATATATATATATATATATATATATATATATATATATATATATATATATATATATACATATACGAGGATCAGTCAATAAGTTTTGCAATTTGGATATAAGGAAATGAGATATGAGGAAAAGTGTTTTATTATTTTTCAATATAACTACCCTCGACTTCAATGCACTTGCGCCACTTGTCCCTGAGGCTTCGAATTCCCGAGAACTAGAAATCTCCCGACTGCTGTTCAATCCACTCCTGGACGGCGAGCTGGACATCTTCATCGTCCCCAAGCCGGCGTCCACGCAGTGCAGCCTTGAGCTGGCGGAATAAAAAGTAGTCGCTAGGGGCCAGATCTGGACTGTAGGGGGAATGGCTGAGCTTCTCGAATCCGCCCTCGCGCAGGGCAGCTTGTGCAATTCTGGCCTTGTGGATTTTGACGACGTTGAAGTCGATCATGGGGCGTGAGGTTTCTAGGGACCCAAACTTGGTCATGGCTAAATTGTCGTGGATGATGTTGATAACATTTCCATGTAATATTCCAAGTTCTCGGTCGATTTCTTCTACCTTCACGGGTCGATTTTCGAGGATCATCCTCTCCACACGGGTCACATTGTCTTCGTTGGTCGCTTCTGACGGGCGTCATCTCCAAGGGACTCACGACCATGGCAGAACTTTCTATTCCAGCAAACAATGGTTGCATAGGAAGGGGTGGTTTCGGTGTACACTGCAACCATGCGTTCATGGATCTCTTTTTGCATTCTTGCTTTCCTTGGTCAAAAATTTGATCACTGCGCGGTGCTCAACCTTCTCCATTGTTTAAAAATTTGTGATAGACGATCTGCAATCAGCTAATGATTCTTAAATAGACGAGGCAGGAGCGTGCGGCTGCAGGTCCTGACTTGTCATAATTTGTCCTAACACCTCCACAAAGAGCCATCCCCATTCCTCTGTTTTGTCCTACCGATTCGCAAAACTTATTTACCGCCCCTCGTGTATATATATATATATATATATATATATATATATATATATATATATATATACGAGGGGGAGTCAAAAAGTTCTCAGATAAATGGCATAAAATTTTTATTTGTAATAATACTGTAATCATTTTTCTACATAAGCTCCATTAACATCTATACACTTTCTTAATCTATGAATCCAACGGTAAAGACCATCTTTGTAGAATTCACGGGGTTGTCTCTGGCACCAAGTAATGACCTGCTTTTTTGCTTCATCTAATGATTGAAACCGGGTTCCTTTTAGGTGTCCCTTTAAATTTGGTTAGGTTAGGTTAGGTTAGGTTAGGTTAGGTTAGGTTAGGTTAGGTTAGCTTAGGTTAGGTTAGGTTAGGTTAGGTTAGGTTACCTAACCTAACCAAATTTAAAGGGACACCTAAAAGGAACCCGGTTTCAATCATTAGATGAAGCAAAAAAGCAGGTCATTACTTGGTGCCAGAGACAACCCCGTGAATTCTACAAAGATGGTCTTTACCGTTGGATTCATAGATTAAGAAAGTGTATAGATGTTAATGGAGCTTATGTAGAAAAATGATTACAGTATTATTACAAATAAAAATTTTATGCCATTTGTCTGAGAACTTTTTGACTCACCTACGTATATATATATATATATATATATATATATATATATATATATATATATATATATATATATATATATATATATATATATATACATATTGTAAAGAAAAATAGGCCCTCGGATTCCCCTGTTTTCCCTTTCTCATCATAGCTTACGGTGTTTAGCGCAGGTCAACCCGCTTCGAGGCTACCATTTTTGGCCAAAACCTCGGTAACTTGCCAATCTAATTTGCACGGGGGAAGCGACTCATCCCCCCCCCCCTTGTGCCCCACTTCCCCTTTCCCCTTTCGGATTGAAGGATATAAATGGGGCCGTAAACCCTTTAAAGTTATTCTGGTGTGAGGATTCTGCCCGACTGCTCCGCTGAATCGTTGTCCGTCACTTACCCTGACGTTGTTAATTTTTTGGAGACCAGTACTGGATTCCTTCGTGCAGCAGGATTTTCCTGCCATTGATTCCTGCCAGCGTTGTCGCTGCCCCTCTGTCTGCTGCATCGAATTGTGCTCTTCCAGTTACGTTTGCAAGTGTTCTCCTTTGGGAAGCCGTTCACACTGGGGACGTGAAAGTTCTCCCTCAGTCACCCACCATCTCCTTTTTGGGGAATTCTGTCGTCTGTAACTCCTTCTCTTGGATCGTTGGGCCTTCGAGTCATCGTTCCTCGTGGTCTCGACGCCTTTCGCCAGGATATCAACGTATGTAGATTTCTCCTCACCTTCACCCCTGTCGACTTGGGTCGAATTCCATCATCGTCGCCGATCCTCTTTCGCCTGGGTTTCCGACGTGGGTTATTGCTTCACTGCTCTGATATCAGATATTTTGGAGTATTTCTTTCTTCTTACGTCCCCTTTTAGTGTTATAAGTATTATTCATGTAACTTTGGGCTTTCTGGTAAGGGACGTAAGACAGGGAGGTTATTCCGGGAACACCTGTCACTAGAGTAGCGAAGCCTATTTCATCTTCAACGGCGCGTGACGTTTCGGCTTTAAACAACTTTTTCATAGAACCCAATTTTGTATGCACGAATATCTTTTTGATTAAAACGACTTGTGGTCGTTCGATGGTGACTTTTCTTATTGTTTGATGACCCCCGTATAATTTGTTAACGGTCAATTTATTTCATTCTAATTTTGTTATAAATAATACTGTAAATACTTTTATGCGTGTGTTTATTTAATCCCTTACGGATTACTTGTAATTTAGCAGCGCCCTGATAAATTCTGAAGAATTTCTGGTAGGCCTTTAGATCCCTGGTCTTCTATAAATTTTATGTGTGTAGATCAATTGGGCCGTGTGAACCGGGTTTCGCGATAGCCTTTACACACACACACACACACACACTCATATATATATATATATATATATATATATATATATATATATATACACGAGTATATATGAATTTTTCTTAAGGTGGAGTAGCTGAGGGTGTCCATATAAGTTCCAATATCGCTCCCATTCTTCTCTGGCTAATTTAAGGATGAGAGGGATGTAGTCTCGGTGGAAGATGGGCGATTCAGGCATGGATAGTGCAGTATGGAGGGTGGCCTTCTTAGCTTCTAGGTCTGCCCTTTATATCGAGCATTTATGTAGATAGTGACATTTTCCCGCTCCATGTCTGTTTATGGTATATATTCCGTATTAAGCAGCTTCCTTGGTCAGAGTTCTACATGAGCGTCTTCCCACCAGGGTTTGTCGCCGCCTACGACAGGTCTCTATTCTTACACTGCCCCTTGAGACTTGGTGTAGGGGAACACGTTTCCATTTCCGCTCCACGCAGTCCTGTCTTTCTCGTTCCAGCTGGTCTCCCAGGATACATTCCCCTTGGACATGGATTCTCTGGTTGGCCCGCGTGTGGCATGTGCTATGCTCATTGAACATATGACATCGCACACTTTATGCAAGTTTTATTATTATTAGCATTACGCTTTTTACCCACTTTACATTTTACTGTCTAGTCATGTCGGAGTCCAGGGTAGCGAGTGGGCAGATAAAGCGGCTACTTGGGCACCGACTTGCTGCAGTTTGCCTTATCGAGACCTTTATCTCCTTATTAACGACTACATTCAGTCGTTCTGGTAGAGTGGGATGGCTGCATTCCGTTAAGCCCTGTTTTGCGGGGGTGAGCATTTTTCAATTTCGTCGAAGCTATTTCTTTCTTTGTCACCTCTAAATCGGCCACACGAGTAGCCATGGGCCCCACAACACTCCTGTTCGTCTCATTTATCAGTATGCCATTTTTTAGTTCACTGACCTTGGCCTGGAAAGCTTCCCATCTATTTTACGCGTCCCGCGTGACGATCGACAGCGTTTCCTCTAGGCCAGGGGTCCTCCAATGTAAGAGTGTCGGTATGTCTGCGCCATTTTTTGCTTTGGTGTTGGGCAATAGGTGCTCCCCCCCCCTTGCTTTCGGTTTTTGTTAAGCTAAACCGGAGCATGTCATTTGTTATTGTGCCGAGGGCAATAAACTTTACCATTTTTATGTATTTTAGGGCCTTGTACCCCTTTATGCTATGCCACTACATAGTCTTTATAGATTTTAGCGACGTACACCCTGCTCCCAACAATAATAACCCCCAAATTATTCGAAGGCTTCAGGTCGTTTTCAGCTGCCTCCGAATCGGACACACATCAGTTTTGTTGAAACGCTCCCCTAAAATTGTGAAGAGTGTATGGTTCGTCACTGTTCGCTTTATTCTTGTATAATGACCCAATTTGGGAGGGGGATGATATTCACGTGGGTTAGCTGTTCAGGTAGCGGAAGGAGCGAGGTTGCTAAAGCTCGGTTGGGTGCTTGTACTCGGGGCAGTTTCGTGCACCCTCGACCGCAGCGGCATAGTTGCTGGGTCGTTTGGCCTCCTCCATTATAGCAAGAGTCTTAGTAATGGAAAGGCTATGTACTGACAGGGGAAAGCTTACGCACTCGGCTTCTCTTTTCACCACAAGGGTTAACCAGCGGCAGAAGCTACAATGCGAGAAGGCAAGCAAAGCAGGCACTTAACAATAAAGTGCAGGCCCATCGCTGTGTGGGCACGCCCTGGCGCCTACAAATCACTGCATCCCCCCTCTTACCTTTCTTAAGGTTCTGCCTTTTTAGGCAAAGGCTAGAGGAAGGATACCTCGATCACAAACTAGGATCGGGAGTTCCTATAGGCGAGCATCAACGGACCTGTGTCTCGGCAGGTCCCTACCACCGGGGATGAAGCCTAGTCGTCTCGAGCCTCAACTGCCACCAGGGTCCTTCTCCCCTCGGTCAAGATACGGGTCCGATGACTGCACACATTCCTACCCGTTTAAACCTAGTGCAGGTTGATGCCCTCAAGAGGACATCCGCCATCATCGATCTCGATGGACTTCCCAAAGCCAAAAAGGCAACTTGTATCTAGTTAGTAGTCTCGGGCGTTTCTCTTTTTTTATGGCATTTTCATTTTAGCCTAATAGGATGAATAATTCACCGGGGAACAAATTTCAACTTTTTGTTTATTGACTTAGATTTGAGAGTTAATTATATGTAATTTGGGTGCGTTGAGCAAGAATTTTTACTCCGTTTTGCTCTATCAAGTCCTGATTTTGTTCAACACACTTCCTCTCTCATCATATTCATAAAAAGGATATTTTCTTAATACTTGCTAAGTCTTTTTGTAGTTGTACATTATAATTATCTATTAGTACCTATTTAAACTAATGTTTGGTTTTATATTTCAGATTTTGAAAATAAGGAATTGAAATACCTTTACAAATTGACAAAACAATCAAGTAATATGTCTTCAAGCGCTAGAAAGTTTACATGCAAAAACTCTCCTGATTCATTTTGCTACATATGCGGAAATTTTACACTTCCACATCAATGAAGATATATAACGGACTTCGTGAAAAGAGCTTACTTCGCTTATTTTGGCATAAAACTGGGGGATGAAGATAAATCATAGTTTCCACTGTATGCATTGAAAGACTGCGACATTGGAAGAAGGGTTCGGAGTCAAAAATACCTTTTGTAGTTCTGATGGTAAGTTTATTTCATAAAACTTCGTAAAACTTAATCATTTGCATACTGTAAATTACCTAAGTGTAATTGTAACTTAGGTACATAAACAACCTTTGATAAAATTTGCTTTTGTTAACGCTTCACAATTTTTTTTCCATTTCAGGTGTGGCAAGAGCCTACTAACCATAAGACGGATGACTACTTCTGCTTTGTCAAGACTTCGGGGCTCACTAAGAAAAATAAACATTGTATCGAGTACCCATTTTTTTTTTTTTTTAATATCCCATCTGGCGACTGCCTTCTAGGTAATAAGTCGCCGAACTCAACCGAGCCTAAATCTAGGCTATATTAAAATCAAAATAAAAAAAAGAAAAAAATACAAACATAAAATAACAAAAGAAAAACAAACGAATTGGAAAAATATAAAGCGAGCTCCGTCGACGGTGTAAGGCCCGCCCTCCCCCGGCGAAGAAGAACGCGATCCATAGTCAAATATTAAATAACGGCCTCCTCCAAAAAGTCTAAAAGTCCACCACAGGTCAGTGTGTACGAACCCGTTTCCAGTACAAGGGACGGGCGGTAGCGACCCCGCCCATCCCGGTACCAGAACAGGTAACGTGCGTGAAGGTCACCCAGACTGGGACATTCGACAAGAATGTGCCGAACAGTCTGGAGGACGAAGCAGTCGTCACAATAGGGTGCAGGCGAGCGCTCCATCAAATGGCGATGCGTCACACGAGTGTGCCCGATTCAGAGACGACAGGAAGCAACCTAAAGCCTTGGCGGCATTGGGGGGTAAGTCTATGGGAACGGTTGAGGCGCAATGGCACGCAACTTTAAGTTCCCTTCGACCGTCTCCTATCTTCTTTGCCAAGCAGCCCGTATTTCTGCCATTTAGTCAGTGTGAGGAAGAGTGAAACGCTGGTCCGGTCGCTGTGTCCTCTCGGACTCTTTGGCGCCCTCATTTTCCGCAATTCCTACATGTCCAGGAACCCAGCAGAAGATAATCTCGACATCCGCCCGGCTCGCCAAAATCGTGGCGTCACGGATATCGCGAACCAGGGGATGCGGAGATTCCAATGCCCCGAGAGCACTCAGGGCGCTTTGTGAGTCGCTATAGATCACAATCCGGTCTCCGAACCGGGCACGTCGCGTACTCTCCCGTACCGAGTGGTATATTGCCACCAGCTCAGCCATGAAGACAGACGCAGCGCCTGGCAGAGCCCCGCTGACTTCAAACAGAGGGGATATGGTGTGGAAGCCGACCCCCTCTTGGGACTTGGAGCCATCCGTATTTACTGGCACGGTTCCAGCGTGACACGAGGTGTGCTCCAAAAAGGTCGAACACAATACTCGCTGCGCTGTACAAGCTTTGGGAGCAGAGGCGTGGCGACAAATATCCAAATGTGGTACCCTCCAGGGTGGCGTCCTGGGCAGAACCATGGGAGCCACCGGCCCGAGAGCTATACCTAGTTCTCGAAGGAGTTTCCTAGCCCTAAACCCAAAGGGCTTAGGGTATGACTGGCGTCTCTCGGTGGCATAGGCACCGTCGAAATCAGCTGCGGATGGAGTGAGAGCTGTTGGCGACTGAGGGAGGCGCCGGGCTCGCGCGTACAGGCCAATAATGCATTGAGCACGGCACAGAGCGAGTGGCATCTCTCCAGCATCGAAAAAATTTCGACACCGCAATACGACCTATGCTACATTCAAATGAAATTCCCATTCCAAGATTTAAGAGTCTGCCATCTCAGGAATTAGTTGAAGATGTTTCTGAAAATAATATTTTGCACTCTGAGGAGTCAGATACTGAATTCGAGCCAAGCGTAGTTGTAATTGAGCGTGATCAGCAAAGTTGAATGACCTTGTAAGGGATCTAAATTTACCAAAAAAAGGCTGCAGAAATTTAGGCTCAAGACTTAAACAGAAAAACATGCTTAGTTCAAACACATACGAGTACATTTCATTTTACAGAAACAGAGAAAAAGAACTTCTTAAATATTTTAGGACAGAGCATAGTTTAGTATATTGCTGCGACATACCAGGTTTGTTAAAGGAGATGGGGGTTCAGTCTTACA
The DNA here is from genome assembly GCA_963969495.1 of Ceratothoa steindachneri. Lineage (NCBI taxonomy): Eukaryota > Metazoa > Arthropoda > Malacostraca > Isopoda > Cymothoidae > Ceratothoa > Ceratothoa steindachneri. The sequence continues at coordinate 50,068,658 of OZ018337.1, forward strand.
ATGCAAGTGATTGGCGTTTGTTTTTAGACATAATGGCAATCTATACAGCTCAATAGCAATTGGGCACTCAACAACACTAAAAGAAAAGTATGAGCATATAGAAACTGTTTTAAAACTTATCAAATGTAGAGAGCACGAATAGATCATATGTGTTGACTTAAAAATGGTCAATTATCTGCTAGGGCAACAAGCTTCCTTTGCTTATGGGACAGCAGAGCTAATGAAAAACATTATTCTAAACAAATTTGGCCAGCACGAATATCACTTACTGTCGGATAATTTTTTTTAATTAATCCACCTTTAGTGAGCAGAAATAAAATCATATTTCCTCCTCTGCATATCAAACTAGGTCTCATGATTCAATATGTAAAAGCTTTAGATACAAACGGCGAGTGTTTCCAACATATAATTTCAAAATTCCCATGTTTAAGTTATGAAAAAGTCAAAGCTGGAATTTTCGACGGTGCACAAATAAGAACATTAATTAATGACAGCAGTTTTCCTAATGTCATGAATGAACGCCAAAGAAATGCCTCGTTCTCATTCGTGGACTTGTTAAAAAGCTTTTTATGAAATTATAGGGCAGATAATTACGAAGAAGTCGTAAGAAAAATTTTAAGGGACTACAAAGAACTAGGTTGCAATATGAGCATAAACATGCATTTTTTGAATAGTCATCTTGACCAATTTCCAAGTAATTTAGGTGCTGTAAGTGACGAACAAGGGGAGAGATTCCACCAAGATATGAAAATCATGGAGGAACGTTATCAAGGACACTGGGATTGCCACATGATAGCTGATTATTGCTGGTGCTTGAAAAGAGACCTGCCCTCAACAACCAAATACTCTAGAAAGTCCTATAAAAGAAAATTTTTACCATAGTGAAAGCTTCATATCTCTTTGTTTTGTTTTATTTTAAGTCATTTCTATCGTTATAATGTTATTTTACAATAGTTTGAACTGCATGTATTCATTAAAATTGGAAATAAAGGGCGCATGGGCTGTTTACAAGAATGAGGACCCGATAGAGCCAAACCGAGGTGAAATTCGTTTTCAGCGTACGAAAATTACTTACAATGAAGTGTCATATATCATTGAATAAAATACGCGTTCCCAGTGATTAATTACTATTTCAGTGCTGCTTAAGGTAGTCCATCGGGTCTGATGATGATGTTTTCTCTCTTATTCCCGTCCATATTTTCTTCGGTGTTAGTACAGGCCAATCTTGGATAAGCATCGCCTGCCACAGGTAGAACTGAAAATTTGGGGGAGGTTGCGGCTCTTGCTGTTTCACACGCCAACGACAAGCTTCTCGTGTTGATGGTCTCATTGATGGTTGTCTTCAAGATGATCCACTCCCTCATGGATGAGCCGTCTCCAATTCACCCCGTTTGAAGCTGACTCCTCCAGATTTGAATGGTCAACCATGCATTTCTTCAGCGTTTTCTTAATGTTATCTTGGAATCCGAGCTTGGGACCACCCACTGCCTTCCTTCATCATGGAGTTGACCGTACAACACTCTGGGGGGGGGGGGGGAAGTCTTTCTTTCGGCATGCGTATGACGTGACCCAACCACCGCAGCTGGTGTTTAGCAATAATTGCCTCGATGCTGGTGCTCTTGGTTCTCTCCAGTATCGAGACGTGTGACACTCTATCTTGCCATGTGATACCAAGGATCTTTTGCAGCCATCTTATGTGGAAGGACTCTAGAGGCTTTGCGTTTCTCCTATGTATTCTCCATGTTTCACAGCCAAACAGGAGGTGATAGACATACCGCATTGTAGACGGTCATCTTAGTTTCGTCTTTGTTTTAATAGAACCTTGTAGATATTTGAACGAAGGATGCTGCTGCTTGCCTGAGATTCTCACCAGCAATTTGATACACTGGGTGATTAGGAGGAGCTTCATCAGATCACTGTGAGTATTTCTGTTTTCTTTATATTTACAAGGCCGAATCCAGTGTATATATCAGTAGCAGTTGTCAAGACATATTGCAGTGCCTCTGGAGAGAGTTAGACACCAGAGCACAGTCGTCTGCATATTTTAGGTCCAGAATGTGGTTTCTTGAGTTTGGTTCTTGCATGGACTTTCCTAATGTTAAAAAGGCTACCATCCAGTCTGAAATTGATGGTTATTCAGCTTCTCTTACGGATAGTACGGTGAAGTAGTGTAGTGACGCATACTAGGTACTACCCATTGTCACTTTGGCCTGCATACAGTCGTGTAAATGTCTTACAATCTTTGCAAATTTTGGTGGGCACCCGGAAATACGCCTAACCCCAGTGTGTTACCCTGTTTACAGTGTCAAAGGCATTCGTGAGGGCTATGAAAACCATAAACTGATCTTGTTTTACTCTCTGGGTTTTCCTTGCAATTGCCGGGCTATGAAAATCATGTCAACTGTACCTAGATCGTTGCGAAAGCCACATTGCGATTCCGGGAGTAGGTCTCCCATGATCAAGGATGTTAGTATCCGCAACATGATTTTAGAGAGGACTTTTCCGGCAACAGAAAGTAGTGATTTACCTCTGCCGTTGCCACAAATGTATTTATATATTATGATATTAGCATCCTTCCACTGTTGAGGCACTTGTTTCCTGTCCCAGACCTCCTGGATGAATTTGTAGAGGTTACGTTAAAATCTCTGCGGGTATGTTGTCAGGGCCTGAGGATTTGTTGTCTTTGAGTGACTTAATTGCCCATAACAATTCATTGAAGGTAGGAGGAAGATCCATCTCGTGTGTTAATGGGGTGCAGGAAGGCCGATAGGAGCCCCACGAACTCCTGCCTCATGGCCAGGCATGGGTTAGGTAGGAGGTAAGAGGTAAAGGCGCCCCTTGGTGAGACCCAGCCGAGGGCGATTTCGGAGGAGTCACTGTAGGCACATCCCCAGCTACGCGTCGAAGGAGACCAGGGGACCAAGGGACCCAGGCGGAGGAGACTCACCCTTTGACGACCTAGCGTAGGCGAGTTGTGCCCAAAATCGGGGAAATGAAGCGGTCCCCCACACGAAATTGAGTAGTCCCTCCGGGTGAGCCCAGAAATTTGAGGAGGGCGTAATAGATGGAGCCCATTCCAGGGCCATTTTGAGGCAACGGGTGATGCCTGGGGTGAGGCGGGTTGAAGCCGTAGATAAGTTGATTGAGACCCCTAAGTATACTAGAATTTTAGCAGGTTTGAGGCTACTTTTGCGCTCGTTAATGCTAAGCGATGAGGCCCGCAACCAAATGATTAGTCAGCCAAGGTCCTCCTTGCACCCTAGAAAGAGCACGTCATTTAAATATGTATAGGCTACGCAGCCGTACCCCTGAGATATGGCCGGAAAGATGGGTGTCATGAAAGCTTGCAAATCCCATGGACAGACGGGTGAACCTGTAAGTGACCCCTTCGCACTTTACACCAAACCATCTGCCTGTTGCCTTGGGAACCGGGATGTGGTAAAAACCGTGAACTAAATCGAGCTTAGCTACCCACACCGTGGGCAACACCTCAGACAATACCTAAAGAGGAAAGAGAGAAAGAGGGCGTGTCGTAGAGCCCAAAGTCACCCAGTGGATTCATATCGTAGACCACCGCTGTCTTCGGTGTAGTTTTTCGGAACCAGGAACAGGCGATGGGCACACGTGACGTAGATTGATTCCTTCAGCACGCCAGCATCCCGAAGAGTGCGGACGCATCCTGCTAATCCCTTATCCGTGGCCGCAAAATGTCGGTACTTACCAAGGTACACTCTAACTCCGTATCCTGCTGCCAGGGCACGCCCTGGTAAACTGATCCAGGGATAAGTTTGAAAGATGTACCCTTGGCATTCCCTACCTTTTACCTTCTCGATGGGGGTCCAATACACTAATCTCGTTGTCGCCATCATCACCATCCTGATGAGGAGCTTCCCTCCTGGTAGGAAGAACGAGACCCGGCGCGAGGGGCGGGGAAGTACCGAATTCTTCGATAGCGTCCATGGATGCCCGTAGGCCAGGGTCAGCATTCATAAGATCTTCGAGGCAGTTTTCCTCCTTAGGAGGAACAAGGTCCAGAGCTTCGAGGGCTGCAAACAGGCCTTGGTCCCATGCAAGATGTTTCTGCTCCGAGAGCCAAAAGTTCCCTAAATCCTCCGGTGGACGGAAAACATTATCAGGTAGGGGGCCTCAATTGTCAGAATCTCAGGGGAACCAAACCAGTCACCTTGAACAGAGATCCCAAGGGGTCAGCCGCCCCGACCTCCACGGTGAGGTGGCCCGGGGATGGAAGAGAACCAGATGTAAATCAGGATAGGGGACATCCTAGCCAAACAACACGTCCCTAATCGCCCAAACTTCATCCACCCACTCAGTTTTTCTTTCTTCCTCTTGACCTATTGCATCTACCGTGGCCTCATCTACGCACTGGTGCGGGGGCAGCAGCTGGGGCTCGAGAGGACGGGGCGTTATACCGGCGAACGAAGAACGCCCTGTTGTAGATCACTGGATCTATCCCAATACCCACCTCCTGTGGGTACTGTAGACTAGCGTCATCTAACGCGTACTGCCAATTTACTAGGCTTACTAAATAGTAAAGCCTAAGTCGTGGTTTGAGGTGGGTCTCCCGCAATCTGTGCAACGTGAATAAAGAGCGGAGCTCTTCGATATCCTGAGTACGTAGGCTCGAGGTAGTGAGGGTGATGCTCGACTCTAAGTGGCAAACAACCAGTTCGCAGTCTGGGGAGACATGCCTTGGTTCCAGGCGTTGGGGAATGTCAAGGGCCGGTTGGAAGCCTAATCGCGATTCTCCCTCGGCGTCGAGGGCGTTTGCCGAGCTGCGAGTCACGAACACTGGCGCAGAATCTCCCCGGGCGGAAGATGTGCGCGGGTTAAGTGGTGCCACCTCCAGAGGTCCAATGGAGTCAAGAGCCTGCCGACACAGTTCTGGGTTCGTCGGTTCTGGCGCGGTAACCCTGGGTCTACAGGGGAAAGCTAGGCTAGAGCCTGGGGCTAGTGAGCCGGCGGAGGGGCTGGGGTTCGAATCCCGCTGATCGTCACTCGTTGGGGTGGGGGAGGGGCACTCTGCCACCGACAAACGGGTAGTCCAAGAAGCAGTAGGCTTCTTGGGATGCATAGAGCAGTTCATCCTAAAGATTTCTGCTTGAACTCTAATTAAGCTACAAGCTATATATAAAGTTGAGGGAACCTAGGCCACCGGAGGACTTACCTTAAGTCGGGACAGATATGATGCACTTTAAATATATATCATTGAATATATTTCACAAAAGGTTTGTGTACACAATTATTATTAAAGTTTACACAAATTTAATACATGAAAAATGTCCGGCTATAAACAAGTGACATGTATAAGCGAAGCGCGGACTTAACGGTGAGACGATCAGAGCAGGAATCCCGTTCGAGAATACTGCGTCGGACGGGGAATTATTTCTTAAGTTCTCCCTTTTAAGATTGTTGGTGTTAAGTCTCTCTTTATTTAATTTTTGTCGATGTATATGAGGGCGGATGGAGTTTTAGTGGATCTAATTAGCCTATGGTCTGTCCAGCAGAATGCGCCCATCATTCCTTGAATGTGAAGGACATATTGATCCTTTTCTCTTAACTATAACAATCAGAGAAGCCAATGTTTTGAGCATGGATGCATCCAGGAAGTCCTGTATTTCTTTTTATTGGAATATAGTGTTGGTTAACTGATGTGTAACAGTGTCAGCAACCTGAGCCCAGGAACAGGCGATGGGCACACGTAACGTAGATTGATTCCTCCAGCACGCCAGCATTCCGAAGAGTGCGGACGCATCCTGCTAATCCCTTATCCGTGGCCGCAAAATGTCAGTACTTACCAAGGTAGACTCTAACTCCGTATCCTGCTGCCAGGGCACGCCCTGGTATTGTCCCTTACATTACTGTCTTTGCCAACTCTTGAATCAGTCTCCCATCTAAAGCGGAGTAGAAACGGTCGTCTTCTTTAGGTGCATATGCACTTATTATGGTGTAAGTATTATTGCTAAGCGTAACTCTGAGCGACATCAGCCTTTCATATATTCCAACCAGGAAATGTTAGTTTTTTCAAGATTTCATTTTTTTATGGCGAATCCAACTCCATGCAAGTGCTGACCTTCTTGAGGGTACCCCTTCCAGAAAAATGTGTATCCTCCACCTATTTAACATACAGATGATTCATCTAACAGGCGTCTCATTGAGTGCTGTTATGTCAGTTATACCTTTGAAGTTAAGTTCAGATGCAACAAGGGTTGTTATTTTGTGTGGTCTGTCCGCCTCTAGCAGGTTCTGACATTCCAAGTGGCTACTTTAAGAGCCAATTGTTTTTTCTTGATATTGCGGCCGCTAAATGGGATGTCCCGGTAGGAGCGGCTACCTACCCAAGAGAAGAGTGGAGCAAACGATGTTTAGGCCATCTTTTCTAGATCCTTCCCCGTTCAGGGGTGCGCAGCGTGGACCCTAAATAGGTCTGCTCAGGCACACAGGAGTCTGTCGAAGGCGGCTGGCACGCCGGTATAATAGCCCTGTGCCGCCGGCGTGCAGGAACAAGCTCCTGTGCTGCCGACGTGCAGGAACAAGCTCCATCGCCGTCGAACTTTGGACAAGTGAGGGAATAATGCTGGGATAGCGAGAAAGAAAACCAGCGCGAATATTATGGTTCCCCAGGGGGCTCGCAGGTTCTGGAGCACACAATTGGTGCTGCATAGGAAGAGCTAATGGACAGCATTGCAGGGGCTGCCGGTACCCGCCCTCGACAACACTTTTCTCTCGCATTCTTTCCTATCAGATTAACCCATAAGGCAGTGGTTGGTAGGTGGGCCTTCAGACCGTAACTACAAGGGCCACTGCTGGTTCAACCTGGGGCTGTAGTGGAGCGAATGTGAGTGTATGTATAAGGGGCCATTCTCCCACCCTTTTTCCCAATATACTCTCCCTCCTTCTGTAAGAATATGTGTGTGTGTGTTAATGGTAATGGGTTTGTTTTGTTTTTGGGGGTTATTTTATATATAAATAAATTACCATGTTTTTTTCCAGGCACCATATTCTGGAAAGGACTTAGTCTAGCACATCTTTATATAGCAAACAAAATATTACTTTGTCTTAGGTAAATTTAGTATTGTTAATGAAAGAGGGCTTAGAATAGCCACGCAAGAGTGATAAGATCACTTATCTTCCATAGGCATTTTGCTCACTCGAGTGGTAGGTGGCTGGATGTCCACCCCCACCCCCCTCTTTGTACCACGTGAGGCCTTCTCTTTTTTGTAAACTATATATTGACTGTTATAGTCCGGATTTTTGGGGGGGGCTGTTGGTTTTTGGAATGTTTCTTAGGATAAATTAATAGGATTTGTATATTTTTTGGATTGCGGGTATAAAGGAAATTTAGCTATATTTTTGTGTGTGAATAGGAAAGAGATCTCTAATATATCACCCCTCTCCATTGTAATTATCATTGTACATTTTCTTTTGTAAGTAAAGGGACTGTATATGCAATCCGTTTCATTCTCCTTCGATTTCTCACGTCCGGATTAGTGTAGGAAGCGGGTTCGATCGATTGGGGGTTAGTCTAGATTTTCGGCCCGCTACATTTTGCGCCCGAATAGGGACGTGAGACTTCGAAACCGGGAGCGTGACGGGATTGGATTGCAGTTCATACCCAATTAGCGTGACAGGTAGTTTGATTGATTTTTCCGTGCTCCTATCTTTTACTAACTTGGGAACAATGGCTGTAGCTGAAACTTTGAATGAAGAAGTAGTGCGATTGAGACTGGAGTTGAGGAAGAAAGAGAAGGAGTGTGAAATGTTGCGGGGAATGATGGAGGGAATATAGAATGAAATGAAAGGGATGAATGAGAAGACTGATAGGATGAAGAAGGAAATGGGAGACCGACCAACGGATGCAGGACTGGTATGAGATGATGAAGGGGTCAGGACCGGCCCCAGGACCCTCGACCTTGACCCATGCTCCGACTAAAGGGATAAATGGGAGTGTGTGGGAGTCTAGAGAGGATAGGGTGATTATGAGTGATAGGAAGGCCGGAGAATGGAAGAGAGTTGAATGCAAGAGAAGAAGGAAGAGTGGTGCAAAGGGAAAGTATAGGAAGGTAAGAGGCAAGAGTGTGGACTCATTGTACTCGGATGAAGGAGAGAGTGATGGTAGGATTGATATGAGTAAGAGTGAAGTGAATGTGGGAAAGGGTATTTTGATAAGGCAAGTGCCAAGGATAGATAGATTTAGGTTACATGGTGGGAAAAGTGTGGAAGAATTCTTCGGGGAATTTGAGCGATATTGTAAGCTCAAGTACCCGGAGAATAAGGGATACTGGATGAATGTTTTGGGGAAATGTTTGGAGGGAAAAGTATTGGAGTTTTTCCGTGTGTTTACAAGTGACGGGGAACCGAGGTACGATGTGGTCAAGGAGAGATTGATTGGGCAAGTGAAACGAATGAAAGAGAGTGTGAAGTATAAAAGGGTGAATGAATTTGAGAAGGCTCGAATGGGAAAGAGTGAAAGTGTGAACATTATGCACATAGGCTTGAGAGTATGGCGAGAAAGAGGTATGGTGATGATGATGTAAATGAATGTAAACCACTGATGAGGAAGTTTTTGGACACGATCCCGCGAAAGGTGAGTGAATGGCTGAGTGGAAAGAGAAAGGAGAGAATGAGACTGACAGGTGAACGGTTGATGTGGGAGGATGTGTTGGAGCTGTTGGAAGATGGACGATTTGATGATGAAAGCGATCTCGAAGAGGATGGATGGCACAGTGTGAATGTTGGGGGTAAGAAGCCCAGGAGCTTTCATCCACCCCAGCAGTTTGTCAGCTACAGGGATGCCCTGAAGACTGCGCCAGCTGGAGTGATGTCGAACTTCCTGGGCCGGCAGAATGGATGGGTAAATGGAGGGTGGTCGAATGGAAGGGAGAAGATGAATTTCAAGCGTGGGAACGGATATATGAGAGAGAAACTGAGGTATGTCCCAGCAAACGAGACCGAATGGTGGAAGAAAGATTGTGGAATGTCGTCGGTGTGGAAAGAAAGGTCATATGTTGGCAGAATGTAGGTGGACGTTTGGTGCATGTTTTAGGTGTAGTAAGAAAGGGCATATGATAAAGAATTGCCAGGAAAGTGTGAAAGAGAGCTTCGAGTGTAAAGAAATAGGCCATTTGAAGAAAGATTGTCCGAGGTTGAATGGTGGAGCAACTGCTGGGGAAAGTATGAAATATGCGTCGTAATTGTGGAAAGGCTGGTCATTATGCAAGGATGTGTCGTGACCAGAGGAATGTATGTAGCTATTGTGCGATTGAAGGACATTGGAGTGAAAAGTGTTGGATTAGACTGAGAGCACAAGGTGTGAATGGAAAGTCTGAAGCGGGAAACTGAATTGTAAGAGGGTACCTGCTGATGTATTCTCTGGGTGCATGAGTGTGAGTAATGTGTTGGTAAGTCTGTCTAGTGTGAAAGTGCTGTCTGGTAGGAAATATGAGTGTCTGAGTGTGAAGGTGGAATTGAATGGAATTGAGTGTTTGGCTTTAATAGATTCTGGATGCAAGACGAGCTTGGTGTATAAAGATGTGTATGACAAGGTTAGCGAGAAAGCCCTCCTGTCTGAGTGCAAGGGTAGTTTGGTAGGTATTGGTAATAGGAGAGTGCCTGTGATTTGAATGATAAGGTCACCTGTTCGAATGCATGGTATGTTGATGAATGAATGTGAATTATCTGTGATTGATAAGGTGAGTAGTGAGTATGGTGTGATTTTGGGGTATGATTTTATGAAAATGAATCGTATGGTTGTGCATCCTGCGAGTGATCAGATTGAGAGAAAGATTGGTAAAAATAGGGTGTATAAGTTGTATGTAGGGAAAGATGGTAGCGTTTTGAGGAGTGTGTTTACTGGTATTTAGGTGACTGCTATGGAGAATGTAAGGCTTGTGAAGGGTGAAAGGGTGTCTGTTAGAGTGAGTTAGGATGTTAGTTTGAATGATCCGTTTGTATGTATGCAGGCGGACCCCAGGGTGAAAGGACAGGTGAGGGGTATCAAATCGGAGATGTACAGGGCCACCTCTCCACTGTCAATGAGGTAGGTATGGATGATAGTACGGATGTCAGGGTGAATGTTGCAGGTGAAAAGACGTGTGAATGGACGTATAATGAAGTGAAGAGCATGGTGGAATTGGATGGATGTTTAACTGAGTATGAAAGGGAGGATGTGTATCGAATGATATTTGAACGAAAAGGAGCCCTCAGTAAGGGTGATCTGGATTTCGGGGTTGCAAAACTTCCGGAATTCAAGATTGTCCTGAAGGAGGACTCCCCAATCTATCAGCGACCGAGGCATTTCCCACGTCCGGTTGCTAATGAGATTGATGAGCAGTGTTTGGAATTGGAGCAATTGGGGTGATTGAAGAGAGCGAGAGTGCATGGAATAGTCCAATTGTGCCTGTACGAAAGCCAGATGGAAGATTGCGTCTGTGTGTGGATTATCGAAAGGTGAAAGGACTGTTAAAGAAAGGTTTCCGATGTGTGTGTATAGTATGCATGGGATGGAGTGGTTTACGATGCTGGATCTGGTACGGGGGTATTACCAGATGCCCATTGCTGAGGAGAGCCGGCTGGTAACTGCCTTTTCTTCCACAAAGAGGCATTACCAGTTCCGGAACCTCAGCTTTGGGTTGGCTAATGATCCCGGAGCCTTCCAGCGGGCAATGAATGTTGCAAGAAAGGTAGTACGGTTGTCAGGTGGAATGATAAGATGAATGAAGCGTATGAGAAACTGAAAGAGGCAGCGGCTGATGTTGAATTGGCGTATCCAGATTATAGTGTGAATGCTAAAATGCTTGAATTGTATACATATGCGAGTGGGTATAGTATGGGAGGTTTTCTGATACAAGAGCAGCGTTTGAATGGAGAGAATGTCAGGCGAATAATTGGGTATGTATCCAAGGCTATGAATGTTGCAGAACGAAAGTATTCGATTGTGGAGCGAGAGTTGGCTGCGATAAGATATTGTTTAAAAGTGTTGCGCCCGTTTTTGTATGGTGCGAGGTTTGTGATCAAAACAGATTATCAACCTCTTGTGTATCTGCAGCGTATGAAGTGGGCTGATAGTAGGATTGCAAGGACTTTGGAAGATTTGAGTGACTTTGACTATGTGATTGAGTATGTGCCTGGTGAACGGAATGGAGTGGCTGATTTGATGTCAAGATATCCTGGTACGAATGATGAAAATGTGTGTGGAGTGAGTGATCCTGAGTATTTGCCGAAAGGGATTATGAATGGAAAGGAGAGTAAGGGTGGTGGTGATTCCTTGTTTGAGAGTGTATGGAATGGTTTGCAAGATTAGAAGAGTGATGGAGTAGACGTGAGAGTGCCAGATAGTGTGGATGATTTGGGGAAGGATGTAATGAATGAATTATGTAGGAAGCCCGAAAGCATTGGTATGGCAAAGGTGCGGAACTTCATGAAAGAATTGAGAGCGATGTGTATGCAAGGGGTCCCGCCATTTCAGGAAGTGTTGATTGTAGTGAGTCGTTTGTATGGAATGATTGTTTATGTGCACTTTGGTGGTGAGAGGCCGATTGTGTACAAGGATGAGAAGATGAAGGGTTTGGATGCTGTGGTACATCTGCAATGTTTGAGCGGTGTGCACTGCAATTGGGTGATTGAAAAGTGTTCATATATGAGAGAAGAATGATTGTCTGGATGAAGATGAGCGTGTGGTGAGTGATGATATGGGAGTTAATGACAGTGTGGATATCAGTGCTGATGTTGGTGTGCTTGTTCCTTCTGTGTATTGCGAACATGGTGGACCTGATATGATGGAAGCGAGAGTGAAAGTTGGTGAAAGGTTGTTCTGTGGTTTGATTGATACTGGAGCGCAAGTGTCTTTAGTGAATGAGAGGATTCTGAGTAAGTATGACGAGTTTAGATGTTGCGAGCATAAACCTGTGAAGTTAAGGATAAATGGATTAGGGAATGGCATGATAGTGGCATGGGAACAAGTTAGTGTGAAAGTGAGTTTGGGTAATGGTGTGAATGTAAAGCATGACTTTGTGATTCTGAAAGATGAGCAAATGCCGTGTTGTTTCTTGCTTGGTGTAGATTTTATGAGATTGAATTATTTGTCTTTGGATGCTGATAAGGATTGTATTATTAAAGGTGAATGTGAGGTGATGAGGCTGAATGAGTGTGCGAAAAATGTTGTCAAATTTTGTGGTATGATTGAGTTGGTCATGGATGATGAGAATGAGATTTTAAGTGATGATGATATTCTAGATGCAAGAGATGCGTCCTTTTGTTAGTGAGTTGAAGAGGTGTGTAATGTCGCGCGTTGATTTGAATGAATGGCCTGAGTGTTTAAGTGATTTTAAAAGGTATGGTAAGGATTTTGTTGTTTGTATGGATGTTGTATATTTTGTGAGGCATGTGAAGGGTGGTGATATGTATGTACCTGTGATGTCCTTGGTTGGTATGATTGGTCTGGTGAAGGTTGTGCGAAAGAACCGTTTGAATTGGTAGTGATTGATTGTGTGTCTTTAACGCATACGAGTGCTGGGAATGTTGGTATGGTTGTTATGGTTGATCATAAAAGTAAGTTTGTGTATGCAGCGCCTGTGAGAGATAAAAAGAGTGTGACTGTTGCGCGTGTGGTTGAGCAGTTATTTTTTCCTGTTTGTGTATGGAAGCCTAAAGAATGTCTGAGTGATAATGGGCCTGAATTTGTAGGAGAAGTGTTTGAGCAAATGTTGAGAGAAAATGGTGTGGAGCATGTGAGAACGACTCCGTATATACCGTCTTCAAATGGATTGGCTGAACGTACTATAAGAACCTTGTGTAAGATGTTGAGAATGATGAGTACGACAGTGAATGACTGGGATGTATGTCTGGGAAGAGTGTTGTGAGCGTATAATTCGACTGTGCATAGCGCAACTGGAATGTCCCCATGTCAGTTTGTGATGAATTTTGAAAGGCGAGTGAAAGATAGGTTTCGTTTGAGTGAAAGTGAGCAGAGTGTATGGCGTTAGGCACATGAAAAGTTTCGTTCAGTTAAATTAGGTGCGAAAGTATTGAAGGTGAAAGAAGGGAAGGGTAGGTTGAATGTGTCAAAGATGAGTGAGAAGTTTGATGGACCTTATAGAGTTGTGAGTTTGGGAAAATGGGGTGACGTATGTTTTGGAGAGTTTGAATGACGGTATGACTGAGAGAGTGCGGGCTCATCAGAGTCAGTTAAGGAGATGGAGAGAACCTCCTGACTACCTGGTGAGCCATTCAGTGTATGAACTGTGTAGAGAGAGAGGTAAAGTGCCTGATGATGAGATTGAGTGTGATGACGAGTGAGTGAGCTGCCTGTGCCTGATTTTTCTGGTTTTGGGAACAGTATGAATGATAGTGTGTTTGGGCAGAATGAACCTAGTGTGGCTGATTTTACAGGTTTTGTGAATGGTAATAGTAAGGGTGAGTTTGATGTAGTGAATGATGAAATGGCTGATTTTTCAGGTTTCTGGTGGGAACCAGTCGAAGGGGTTTCTGGTATGACTGTTGAGAATACAGGGGATGTGAGTGACCTGTCTGTTTCGCAAGAGTGTACCTTGAGTTGGATGAGAGCTGTGAGTGAGGAGCTGATGAATGGGGGTAAGGGGTATGAAGAGTGAAGGTTCTGAGCGGAAGAGTATGAAAGAGTTCTGTCGTGAGATGGGAGTACTGGTAATGAGGGCTAAGAGTATGGTGGACGATATGATCAATAGTGACGATGAGACTGACAGGAAGACTTATGAACAACCCCGACTGATTGCTACGCGTAGCCAGGGACCAGTAGACGAGTGTGAATGGGTGCAATTGAGTATAAAAAGTACTGTGAGTAAGGATTGAGTGTATTGTGAGTGACTGTGGTCGAATGGCTTAAGGAAGGAGGGGTGTGGTGGAGCGAATGTGAGTGTGAATATAAGGGGCCATTCTCCCACCCTTTTTCCCAATACACTCTCCCTCCTTCTGTAAGAATATGTGTGTTAATGGTAATGAGTGGTTGTTTTGTTTTTGGGCTTATTTTATGTATAAATAAATTACCGTGTTTTTTCCAGGCGCCACATTCTGGAAAGGACTTCGTCTAGCACATCTTTATATAGCAAGAGGGCTTAGAATAGCCAGGAAGTGATATGGAAGAAATAGGCATTTTGCTCACTCGAGTGGTAGGTGGCTGGACGTCCCCCCCCCCCCCCGCCTCAACCATCTTTGTACCACGTGAGGCCTTCCCTTTTTTGTAAATTATATATTGACTGTTATAGTCCGGATTTTTGTTTTGGCTGTTGATTTTTTGGAATGTTTCTTAGGATAAATTAATAGGATTTGTTTATTTTTTTGATTGCGGATATAAAGGAAATTTAGCTATATTTTGTGTGAATAAGAGATTTCTAATATATCACCCCTCTCCATTGTAATTATGATTGTACATCTTTTTTGTAAGTAAAGGGACTGTATATACAATCCGTTTCATTCTCCTTTGATTTCTCACGTCCGGATTAGTGTAAGAAGCGGGTTCGATCGATTGGGGGTTAGTCTAGATTTTCGGCCCGCTACAGGGCCACTAGCACCGTTACCAGCTGAGGAACTTAATTTAAATTTAAAAGTTCCATTAAGCCGTCTGAACCGGGATCTGCGACTGGCTACAGGGCCTTTTCGCTTCTAGAGTAACCAGCTTCGGTGCACAACGCACAATTCCTTCCAGGTTGCGCCCAATAGTACCTTCCAAGGACAGGGACTCCTCTTATCGGCTCTTCCACTTCCACTCTTGAATCTATCGACCTTTAGGTGTATTCCTCTGTGGATGGACATCTCCAGCAAGGATCTGGAACCATTTCTTGCCAAAGCCCCTGAAACCGGCACGGGTTCTTCTATATAGCTATTTAGCAATGCCTGATCCCTTTACCCATGGCTCATGCTACCTCCACAACTCGTACGATGCCGTGGCGAAAACTAATCCTCGGCGATACCATTCCTTCTGTCGTAACTCCCATACTCTTCTCGTACGTGCTTGGTAGCCACAATGTTCATTCTGCCTTCCACATGCGATTCTTGAGACATGGCTAGTTAGCTATCAGGGTAACTCGGAATCTCGCTAAACCTTTATTTGGTGCCTGGGTTCAATGCTTTCATTGTTCCATGGCCCACACCAAGCTAATCCACCAACAAATTATGGCCCACAATCTCCCACTTGCCACAAGGGGCTCCTCTAGCCATCGTTCCGACTCTGATAACAGGTTTGATCCTGACCAAAGGCCATCTGCTATTTTCCTACCCATCGATACTGACGAATGCGCGCCGAGTAAAACGAATGAGTCATTCTTCTCCCATCCAGGTAGGAGGAAAGAGCTCACGGTCGGATTTGCCGCGGAAATCACACGCGAATGGGAGCACACCTAGTTGCTATACCCTAAAATGGCAGGAAGTGGAAAGTATACTTCAGACAAATCAAAAACGAGCCTATAAGCAAATTTGGGAAAATACGCTAAATCATTTGAACTATTAACAAGGAAATACCAAAAACATGGAAACTTAACTTTATTCCACTTACAAATTACCTAATTTTTAGCACTTATCAACTAAACACTATTTACAAGCTTAAACAAGTGATACGTTCGAAAAGCCACGTTATTATATGAAAAGTATCCTTTTCTGAGAATAATAATAAAGGCAGTCTTCCAACAGATAATACTGAGATCAAATTTCGGCAATTCGACACACACGACGGCCGAAATTTAGAAAAAATATTGCAACAGATAGCAAAGTTTGGTCGAATACTCACTCGCGAACCCTGTAAATCAAACTTACTCCATTTTTGAAGGATAGGCATACGAAGACGAAGAGGAATCGAATGTGGCTACTTTAGTTTGTTTGCTGTTTTGTTTAAGGGAGTGCAGTAACTACTAATGTGAGGTAGTGAGTGACAATTGTGGTTGGTTGTACAATAGAAAATAGGGAGAATTTGATGGGCGAAGTTCATAAGGTTCCCTGGGAGCTGAGCTCAAAGGTGTCAGGAAGGACATCCCCCGAAAGTTTGTGAGTGGAGATCTATAAAGTGAAGATGTGTGGAAGCTATATTGTGGTAGATTCCCCTGGGGCCAGGAGGCAACTCAATTTTGCAGTCAGCTGCAGCAAAGTCGCCCATACTAGAATTGAGACCCACTTGCTCCGTTATATGTTTTGTGGGCGAGTAATGACCAAAATGTCGCGTAGGGCGAAATACACATCGATAGAAGTAGAAGGGCACAAACGAAACCAAATTTCAGGTTAGTGGCTGAGGAAGAGATGCAAATGAGAACTGATGAGGCTTCGACCAGAAGCAGAGGAAAGGAAAACTATAATGACCCAAGGACGGCAGGATGGCGGCCAATAACTAGGCTTGCCTTTTTGTATTGGATCGGGCCATTACTTTTGAGATTGGTGATAAAATCTTAGGGTTTAGATTACTGAGATATTAAAGAAAAGGCTGAGGGAAAATGGGATTTCTGGTATGATCATTTTCATGATCGTGTTTAGCAGCTGATAACGAGAGTGGAACGGAAAGTAACAGCACGTCAGACAAAGGTGGTAGTATTGGTAAAATGTTTGGTTTCTGTTAGGAACGGAGTGGCTGGTATGGTTGATATGAGTGTGTGTGTGTGACAGGAAGGATACCCATACCGTTTTGTGCAATTATCTTCGATCGAACCCGGCAACGCTTAGGGAAAATGCCAATGTGGTCTTCTCCATGTTATACTTAAAGTAGTTTTGAAATGGTCAAGAAGCGGATAGGCTGAGGGATGTTCAGGTTGAGAGCGGGGCAGTCGAGGGGTTAAACCATTGTTGTATTCATGCAGGCGGAGCAAACTGATTCGGCGAACAAGGGGTTGCGTGGGATTGAGAGAATGAAAGTTGCGGGGAGGGATATGACTAAAGAAGCCAGGATCTTACGAGTGGCCATCCGATTTCATATCGGGTTAGGCTCGTTTTCAGGTCTTGGCAAAAACAAATGAACAGTGGAGGATCATTGGATGGTAAATAATTAGGGCCCCGACTGCACGAGCCTTTACAGCTTCGGCAAGGATTGCCATCATGTTGGATTGGCAAGCACTTGGAGCTATGATTGAGTTACTGCCACTTTTCTCTCTGGCCAAACGAGAAGCAAAGCTTTCTTTTTGAAACGAGCAGAATTTTTCAGTCTGGTGGATCTAAATGAAACCAGTCTACTTGAACGGTGCTGCCGATGCTCCTTTACTTTCAATGGCGAATTCAAAAACATTAGAATCAATGCTTACGGAAGTGTCTTGTGGGTGGACTTAAGAGTTTTGGATTACAAGTTATAATGACATTTAAATTTAGTACTCACACCAGTCCCTTTCCCGGAGGACACCCCAAAGACTATAAAAACGGGTTGCGTCAAACCTACTACGATCCGCTATAGTTTAACAGGTCGTTTTGTACATATATGTATTCGAGCGAATCAGGACGTGGGAAATTAGAGGATTGGCGGAGGTGTACGAGGCACATATCGTAGTGTTTCGTCTTCTCTTGTAGCCCGGAGCGGGGCACTTGGGAAGCAAGTGTGAGCGACAGTAACAGCACCGCAAGTTACTAGTCAATGAAAATGTTGATGGCAAATAAAAGTACTTCCTATCCTTGAATTCGTGAGGCCTATGTTGTCTATACAAATTAGTTCCAAAAGGTCCCGAATCCCCCCCCATTGGATTAATTTTTGCCTACCCGCCCTCCGGATAATTAACTCCACAAACATCAGAATAAAGATCACTGATGAGACAGAAGGCACCAGTGCCTGGTTCTAGTCACCACCCGCTGATCCCTTCGAAAACACAGGGTGGAAGTAGGAACCAGTTCCGCGTTAAAGGTACCTAGATAAGAGTACCCTATCGGCCGGAATCTCGAGCGGAGTCGATATGTTGCGGTGTGAAAACGGCAAATGGTAGGGCAGTGATAGGTGTGGGAGCTAACTACCCCAGCCTATCCGTCCACCTTTGATGCCATTGAACCCAACACCTAGATGTCAGAAATCCAGAGCCGCTGTATTCACGAAGCTCTCCAGAGCCCCCCCCTTCCCGCACACACAATATCGATTTGTATCATGGCAATGGGATTGCACCCTGAGACGCCCAAGTGAGGTGGAAAATGATACGACGATGGCAATCGGGGAAATTCTCTTCCCAGGAGCGAGAATCCGTCACTTTGCCGCGCCCTGACATCCGACGACTACGCCCTCAAGCGGGATACTTACTAGAAAAAAGTGGCCATAATCACGCTACAGCAGATTAAGGGAGAAAGCCTTTGCTCTAGGCTGTCAACGTTACCACAATTAAGTGGCACCGTGCTTTCTGCTGATGAGGGATCAGGAGTGTGTGTGTGTGGAGGGGGGGGGGGGGGGTAGAACTCCCTCCCCCATGCTACAGCTAGGAAGTGGGAGTTCAAATGGGGCTTTAGCCCCACCAGGATTGCATCTCCTATTGAATAGAAGGCTTGCGCCACGAGTAACTCCGAAATAGTGGTACTTATCAGGTTGGAGACTTGTGTATGATAGGTGTAAATGGAGGGGATGTTGGGGTCTCCGGCCCAAGCATGAACCCCGAATGGACCAAATGCTAAAGGCACATAGCGCAACATCGCTATGAAGACCAATTTTGGCGCGAAACAAAATGACGGGTTTTGTGCTTGATATGGCAGATAGGGATGGGGGGAATGATGCACGCCAACCCCACTTCGTGGGAATGCAGTCGATCAGTTTAGGGGTCTGCTTTAATAAGCATATGATGCGAATGTGGCAAATAACATACAATTGCATCGTTCATCCAAACGAAAAAGCAGAGACAAACGCTTTGACATGTTAACAATTTACATAAATATATCAGGCGACATTTTGAAGCGAAGTTTAACAATTATAAAATTAAAAAAAAAGGTGAGATTTTGTACTAATATCTGTATTATCTAGTAATTCGTAAAAAAAAACCCCACAAAAAAACAGGTTCAGATCTAGAATGAAATTATTGGGGGGAGGAAGGATTCTTCTAAATAAAGATTACAAATAAAACTAAATGATATCCAAGTGCATGCAACACAAATTTACAATGACCTAAGGTAAAAAGATAACTAATTCTGGTTCACAAAAACTCTATTTTTCTCAAACTAAAAAAAAAAACTAGAACAAAATGATCTGCGGGTTAAAAAAGTATATAAAATATTTTTTTAAAAATGAGATTTTTTACGTCACCTTAGAAGGAAACATTTGGTCTTTTGCAGTATTGGACAATTTCTCACATCAATGGTTATAAGAATGTGATCATATAATCAAGATCCTCAGCAAATATAAATTAGGAAAATATAAAATTGGCGTGTCTTAAAGCCAATTAAACAAATAGAAACTGGAGGTACCAGGAAGGTACTATCTACTTAATGAATCATTTTTTTGTTTTAACTCAGATCCGATTAAAGGTGAAAAAAAAAAGAAGCTAAAATACTTTAGGAATGAGTTTGTGTGGTACTCGTGTCGTGTAACTACTCCACGCCAAACCATACTTGTCTCGGCAAGATTTTTCAACCACGGAGATTCGAACAAGAAGGTGCAAAATATGAAGAGCAAAGATAAGCCAAGGAATGTTATGGTTGAAGCCTGAAAAGGAAAATACAAGTCATTATACTCAATCTCAAACTAAGGGAAAAAATAACTTTTGAACATCAGAATAAGACTTACCACACGGCAAACACCAGGACAAGTGAACAATAAGCTCCCCAAGGTAATTTGGATGACGGACTAACCCCCACCAGCCGGAAACGAGCAACTTCTTCGTGGACGTCGGTAAACTTTCGAGGTCTAGAAAGACAAAACTACAGCGGTCTACAGCATGGCAGCGTGGAAACACCGTTTGCGATTACAGCATAGTTATGCTACATAGGTGGCATTAGTGATCAGATGGAGACCCAATTTAAGTAGACTTATCGGGGGCTGCCATACGCTCTAGATAGTGAGGTTCAGGTCCCACATTTAAACTCGTCTCCGCTAAGAAATAAAGACTATCTTAAATTAATGCAGATGAGGGTAAAACCCCTACCAATTAAGAATTAAAAACAATCTTCTCACCATGTATACATAAACCTGAATCACCATTATGAAGTGTCCTAATTTGAAGTTGTTTTTTTTTACTATAAAGTAAAAAACTTCGAATTAGGACAGCAACAAACAAGAACATCATAGATGCCCCAACTAAACATTAAGTCCTCCATCTAATACAGAAACAAGTCTATCTATATATCAACATGTGGAAGTGTATTAGCAGCTATGAAAATGTAAATTTAACTAACTAAGGATTTTTTTTATTATGGTAGAGGTGTTGAGCACAGAGTGAAGAATATGCGTCAAAACTGAGTGAAACTAATAAAAGACAATTTCCCTTTCAAAATTTAAAGGGCAATAGAAACGCGGCCATATCATGTACAGTTATTATAGACTTGTAAAGATAAAGTGAAAATAGTGCAAGATAAATGACTGGTCCTCCCTATTGGTATTGGGGACAGGAGGGTCCGCAACCAGGGGCACTGGGGCAGGGTCTCTTAGACTATCCACACCCTAAGATGGCAGTAGTAGTAGGAAGAATGATAAAGATACTAATAGATTAAAAGAGGTGCAACGGGTGACTCGAGCGACGCATTTCTCTGGGGAAAGGAGGGCGTGCTTCTCCTCCAGCTAAGTCTACACAGTAACCCCCCCCCCCCCACCAGGCTCAATAGCACGCGGGGGTGTAGAAAGATTTTTTTTTCCCCTACTTAGCATCCATCGAGCGGCTGCTTACAAGGGCATAGGTCAATGTGATTAGGTGGAAGGATGAGGTCCAGTAAAATGGGAGGGGCTCAATGCGGAAGTTTGGGCAATGGCCGAATTTGGCAGTGTACATTAAGGATCTGCTTCATGTTTGGAAGATCAGTGAAACAAAAAGGAAACAATAGCAAAAGGTGAACCATAACAAAAACAGCTTGAAAGAAGCTAGCCTCTTTCAAAATTTCGGGTACATACCCATAAAATAATAAAACGTCCATAAAGTTTTCTAACAACTCAAGTACCCCCACACCATTCACAAGAAAATAAATACCAACTTACGGACAAGGGCAGGATCAGATGGATTGGTTCGAAAAGCGTGTTTTTGAGAGTTGGCACCTCTTAAAATAGTATACCCCAACAGATTAAGGGCAACAATGCCAACAAGGAAGTACCAAATCAATTCGACACTGCACAAGCATGAAAATAGACAGAATCAATCAGTAACACTGTAATTATATTAACGAGTTCCTATGATTATTCCACTGGAAAGCAACACATTTACTAAAAAACTAAAGCTTACCCATGGTTGAGAATAAATTTACTAAAGAAAGTAGAGATGAAGGCAAAATTCAGGTAGATAAGGCACGATGTTAAGCCCATTCCATGAGCTGTGTATTCGTAGGTAGAAAGAAACGAATCCTCAAACAGTAGAAAATCGAGGCAATGGAAGACCTTTCAAGAAAAAGTTTATTAGCATTTGGTCAATCACTGAGCCGGAAAGAGAATTTCAATAATGCAAGGGTATGGTCATTCTAAGATAAAAAAATTATATGATAGAATACTTAAGAAATAAAGAATTGAGAACAATTATAAAGCAAAGGATTAACAAGCTTTGCAAACGCTGTCTTGATAGACTGGACTATTTAAGCCACCGAGACCTTCCATTCCTACTCACACCCAACCCTCTGAAAAATATATACACACCATCTGCATTGCCTTTCAAACCAGGCACTCAATTCCCTGGTTGAGAAAACCAACAAAAGATCAATCCGCTTCAACCCCAGCAATGAAGGGTTCCAAGATTGCTATTTGGCGTATATAAACACACACACACCACCCTACAAAACTACACTCCGGATCTCGTCCACGTTGCAAGGGGCGGATGATGCTAATTCCTAATATTTTATCATACCACTCCACACTCAATACCACAACCTGCTCTCTACCCTAACCCTAAGTCTACCACCATAAATCACATTCCATTAAGCACCGGGTCAAACTCTGATTCTCCTTCAAGTACATCTCGCATAAAGTAAGTATCTGCAATTTTAAAATAAATCCACTACTCTACACATCTTTCCCTCAGCACATCCCAATTTCTTTTTAATGCAGCTATCTGGTGACAGACATAAAAAGGGCAGTCACCAACAATCACATTCCATATTGACCTGAACCCACAATCGGGGATTAGTTGCCTTTAAAAGATGGGCCCGATAGAGTATAGGTATTCTTCTGTTTGCCAAAGACAATATAGATGAATTGACAAATATAATAAAATGAGAGACAAAGAATAAAGTGAGGAAATGAGGGAAGGGGGGTACAGGGTGTCTATTTGTTTGGTGATTTTGAAATCAAGGACTTTTTAAAAAATAATCAAGGACGGGTTTTAACCATTTTTTTTCTTTAATTAAAAAAGTGCATTAAACATTATGGGACATTGATGAAGGTGAGGTATTTAAGGGAAAAATGGGTTATAAGCAAAGCATAACCAAAATCAACTCACCAGTGCAAAAGAACAAGAACAAGGTATCCAAGCGACAGTCACAAAAATATAGCAAGCATCCATCATAAAATACAATGCATCCAAAGCATACATATGTTCACTCACATTAGTGAGTAGATTAACTTAAATATTACTATTTTCCTAATAGACATTAAAAAGTATATAAATAGTGAATTTGAAAATCATTTGAACAATCACTCAATGATTTATTTTTTAAATTCAAGGACCATCTACCTTTTTCATCAAATTCAAGGACTATTCAAGGATTTCAAGGACTTCAAGGGCAGTAGACACCCTGGGGTAATATTGTAATAAGAAATGGGAAATGGCTTTCTACAGGATTGGGAAATAGATAATAATTGGGGTTAAGTAGTGGCTAGAATAGAAATTGAAGCTGAAATTTCAAATTGCAACTGAAACAACTTCCATGAATAACCTGAGGACTCTTTATTCAAATAAGGTACAAAGAGCCACAGTACCTGCATCCCAGATACAACGAGAAGGGTTGGAGAATAGTGACCGGGTTTTCCTTGCAAATTCTTGGCCACGATGAGAAGATTCAAGAAGATCTAAAGAGAAAATCGGGGAAAGATTAAAAAAATATAAGCTTAAATTTGCCACTTTTTAAAAAAGTGGCCAGTGGTCTCATTTGACAACTGCCAGCAAGGAAAGTCACCAAGCATATTTAGCCTAGAGCTAGGATGTTGATAGACAAAAACAACAAAATGCTCGCTCAGGCGATAGAGGAGACTCAACATGCAGCCAACAGTACAATGAGGGGGGGGGGGGGAGGCCTGCCTCCTCCCAAAACTAAAATATCCCTGGTGGGCGTGTGAGAGCCTATCTTGAGGAAAGGGAACAAGCAGAAGCTACCCACGGTCTGGATAAGGGTATGAGATCTCCAAGACTGCCAGGTGGTTGTGGTGTAAATCATTTCAAAGTGGAAAAGTAAAGTAATAGTACCATTGTAAAAGGGCAAAATGGAGAAAGGTGAATACAACTATAGGGAGATGATGAGTCTGTTGAGTGATGTAGGAAAAATTCGGTTTCGGGGTAAAAGGATAACCGAGGGATTGATAAGATGGGGTCGGGGGGTGGGGGGAGTGACATCTAGCTGAACCTACCAGCCACCCACCCGATGATTAAACCGTGTTAAGTGTATGCTGGGTTCAAGGATCCAGAGAAGACTAAAGATCATCGTGCTGGCAGAGGTTAAGAATGTTTGAAGCGAGTGTGATCAACTATGGGATGGTGTGAACAGTGTATGTTGAACAAGGCATGCGTTTAGGTGAGTGAGTGAGTGAGTGGGATGCCACACATGGGTGTGTGTGATGTGCCATCTCTGTTCAGAATCTTTAATGGATGGAGTACTGATATAAATGCGTAGGCGAATGAAGGAAAGGAGATTGGTGAGGGAGGGATTCTACCAGGGGGTGTTCAATAAGTTCTCAGCCTAACCCAGAAGGAGCAAAGGTTCACTCAACTACTTTTATTTATTATCCAAACGTGATCGCCTTTGACATTGATGCACTTCTCGTCTCTTTTTCAATTGCGAAAATCCGTCCCTGAAGAATAATGGGTTGAATCCCTCCATTACCTTCTCCTTGGTCATCAGCGAAAGAGATACCTCGCAGCTGCTTCTTCATGTGTGGCAAAAGGTGAAGGTGAGAGGGTGCCAGATCTGGGGGAATAAGGGGGATAGGGCAACAATTCCAAGCCACAGGACACCAATTTGTTCATGGCCACCGTGCTCTTGTGTGTAGGTGCATTGTCCTACAAGAGAACACCTCAGGTCACTTTCGGCGTTTCTGAAGAACCTCCCGAAGCTTCCTCAGTAGATGTGCATAGCATGGTTCATTAATGGTGCAGCCATGATCCAAGAAGTCCACGAGGAGGACCTCTTCAGGGCCCCGGAACACTGTCACCATGACCTTGAATTTTCGTGCTGTTGGAGATGAGGGATGCTTCCATTGCTTAGATTCGGCTTTGGTTTACGGATCGAAGTGAGGAACCCACGTTTCATCCTGGTTTACGATTCGGGCCATGAATCCCTCCAGATCCACTCTCATGAAGGTCAACATCTCCGTTGAAGTCATTATTCGGTTCTTCTTCTGCTCAGGCGTCAGCATTCTTGGGACCCATCGGGCAGACACCTTGGAAAGGTGATCCTGCAAGATGGTAACAATGAATCCATTACTTATCCCCAGGTGAGAAGCAATGTGTCGCACTGAGATTCGGCGATTAACCATGATCATGCTCTCCACCATGGCTAGTTTCCCTAGTGACTGTAGTTGACAGACAACTACTTTGAGGGTCATTCTCACAAATCTCGGACCTGTTTGAAGAGAGCAGCCCAACGTTTGAGAGTGGAATAAGATAGGGCACTGTCCCCTAATGTCTTCAACTCCTCATGAATCAACTGTGGCGCTTTTCCTTGAATCACAGAAAACTTTATCACAGCCCGCTATTCAACTTCACTCATTTCGCCGGAAGGCAGCATCCTCACTCAGGAAAAGTCACCGCTGAACCGAACAAAATGTGCTGGGAGGATGCCAGCATGTGGATTACCTGTTGGAACATGCATGAACGTGATCCAGCTGCAGCATGCTCCTGTCTCCCCTTCTTGTATGTTAGGCAGAGAACTAATTGAACACCCTGGTAGGCATAACAGTTCTGTTTGAGGGCTGTCTCACCACCACAGAAACGGTTGCTGTGCAAAACAGGCAGACATTCTAGGAATAGGAGTTAAGGACACAACGGCGGTTGCTTTAGAACTCAACGGCAACATCCACTAACCTAAACTCGTTAACTGGGACGGAGAAAGCCCCATCGGTGTTTTTTTTCAGGCGGTAGCAGTCCAGAAAGTGGTCGCTACTATCGAGGTCATTGACTAACACCCACCCAAAATCATAATTCATCTCTCCTTCTACAGGTATAGCTATCATGGGTACCCACAATTCTCGATCAGTGATCTTTTCTTACTATAATATAATTATTAAACTAATTAATTATTAATATTATATAAAAATAGAGATAGCTATTCTTTTTCTGTTATTCTAATGCTTGTAGCATTTGTTTTTTGAAAAAACCCGGGTTTTATTGGGCTTTTTCAAAATTTCATTTTTTTGCCAACCTAGTTCAAGGAGATGCAAGGGCCCCCTTCATAGATAAGACCCACTCCTGAATGGCTGTATGCTTCCCAGAGGCATAACTCCAGGCGCTGTCGCACTCGAGGACTTATCAGGCAATGTTGGGCAGGCTATGAGTCTTTTCCATCATCCTTTAGAGGATCCAGTCTCTGAGCAACTTAATCCAGCCTTGGGTGGGAAGGTAGGAGCCAAGCTCTTTTGCTTTCCTCATATCAAGTGGTAGCTTTTAGGAAACCTGTAAGATTGCCTAACAACCTCCTTCATAGATGTTGCCCCCTGCAAGTCGGTTGAGGCTTGTGGCCATTTCTTCGTATGGGAAACCGCCACGCTGTGCGAGGGTAAGAGCCCTGGTTTTAGCCAAGGCTTGCTGAGTACCCTTTCTGCAAGGGGTGAGTCTCACACAGGGGGTGGTAAAAACCTGTATAATTGTTCTGGATGGGTTTAGAAATGACCATGACTCAAGGGGCCAGGAAAAGGTGCACAAGACTTCTCAAGAAGCGCCAGAAAAGTCCTTCACCAAGCAGAATGAAACACCACATTGCTTTGACGGGTGTGGATCCCTGCCTTACGCACTTTGGGTAAACCTAACTTTGTACACTTTGTGTCAAATTATTAGGTAGCTTTGTTGTTTTTTGTAATAACAGTATTTCTTTGGTCGAATCCAGATATTTTCCCCTGAATAATGATAACACCCATCTGCATATACTACACTAAAATGAATCTGATCCGGCCATACATAAAGAAATAACAGCCATTTTTGTTAATAGGAATCATTTTTATCATCCTAAATTATTAATTAGGTAGGTCTAATAAAAATGCTAATTATGTAAAAACAAACATTAATTTTTAACAACAAATATAATCATAACAGACTTTATAATGAGCATAATAATATGTTTGAATTGAAATAATCAAAGAAATATGACATCATAAAGTTCTTAATGATGGATGTATGATCCTCCACATGAAAGAACGTCCTGGACGCGTTTATCCATTGAATTCTACCAGGGGGTGTTCAATAAGTTCTCAGCCTAACCCAGAAGGAGCAAAGGTTCACTCAACTACTTTTATTTATTATCCAAACGTGATCGCCTTTGACATTGATGCACTTCTCGTCTCTTTTTCAATTGCGAAAATCCGTCCCTGAAGAATAATGGGTTGAATCCCTCCATTACCTTCTCCTTGGTCATCAGCGAAAGAGATACCTCGCAGCTGCTTCTTCATGTGTGGCAAAAGGTGAAGGTGAGAGGGTGCCAGATCTGGGGGAATAAGGGGGATAGGGCAACAATTCCAAGCCACAGGACACCAATTTGTTCATGGCCACCGTGCTCTTGTGTGTAGGTGCATTGTCCTACAAGAGAACACCTCAGGTCACTTTCGGCGTTTCTGAAGAACCTCCCGAAGCTTCCTCAGTAGATGTGCATAGCATGGTTCATTAATGGTGCAGCCATGATCCAAGAAGTCCACGAGGAGGACCTCTTCAGGGCCCCGGAACACTGTCACCATGACCTTGAATTTTCGTGCTGTTGGAGATGAGGGATGCTTCCATTGCTTAGATTCGGCTTTGGTTTACGGATCGAAGTGAGGAACCCACGTTTCATCCTGGTTTACGATTCGGGCCATGAATCCCTCCAGATCCACTCTCATGAAGGTCAACATCTCCGTTGAAGTCATTATTCGGTTCTTCTTCTGCTCAGGCGTCAGCATTCTTGGGACCCATCGGGCAGACACCTTGGAAAGGTGATCCTGCAAGATGGTAACAATGAATCCATTACTTATCCCCAGGTGAGAAGCAATGTGTCGCACTGAGATTCGGCGATTAACCATGATCATGCTCTCCACCATGGCTAGTTTCCCTAGTGACTGTAGTTGACAGACAACTACTTTGAGGGTCATTCTCACAAATCTCGGACCTGTTTGAAGAGAGCAGCCCAACGTTTGAGAGTGGAATAAGATAGGGCACTGTCCCCTAATGTCTTCAACTCCTCATGAATCAACTGTGGCGCTTTTCCTTGAATCACAGAAAACTTTATCACAGCCCGCTATTCAACTTCACTCATTTCGCCGGAAGGCAGCATCCTCACTCAGGAAAAGTCACCGCTGAACCGAACAAAATGTGCTGGGAGGATGCCAGCATGTGGATTACCTGTTGGAACATGCATGAACGTGATCCAGCTGCAGCATGCTCCTGTCTCCCCTTCTTGTATGTTAGGCAGAGAACTAATTGAACACCCTGGTAGGCATAACAGTTCTGTTTGAGGGCTGTCTCACCACCACAGAAACGGTTGCTGTGCAAAACAGGCAGACATTCTAGGAATAGGAGTTAAGGACACAACGGCGGTTGCTTTAGAACTCAACGGCAACATCCACTAACCTAAACTCGTTAACTGGGACGGAGAAAGCCCCATCGGTGTTTTTTTTCAGGCGGTAGCAGTCCAGAAAGTGGTCGCTACTATCGAGGTCATTGACTAACACCCACCCAAAATCATAATTCATCTCTCCTTCTACAGGTATAGCTATCATGGGTACCCACAATTCTCGATCAGTGATCTTTTCTTACTATAATATAATTATTAAACTAATTAATTATTAATATTATATAAAAATAGAGATAGCTATTCTTTTTCTGTTATTCTAATGCTTGTAGCATTTGTTTTTTGAAAAAACCCGGGTTTTATTGGGCTTTTTCAAAATTTCATTTTTTTGCCAACCTAGTTCAAGGAGATGCAAGGGCCCCCTTCATAGATAAGACCCACTCCTGAATGGCTGTATGCTTCCCAGAGGCATAACTCCAGGCGCTGTCGCCCTCGAGGACTTATCAGGCAATGTTGGGCAGGCTATGAGTCTTTTCCATCATCCTTTAGAGGATCCAGTCTCTGAGCAACTTAATCCAGCCTTGGGTGGGAAGGTAGGAGCCAAGCTCTTTTGCTTTCCTCATATCAAGTGGTAGCTTTTAGGAAACCTGTAAGATTGCCTAACAACCTCCTTCATAGATGTTGCCCCCTGCAAGTCGGTTGAGGCTTGTGGCCATTTCTTCGTATGGGAAACCGCCACGCTGTGCGAGGGTAAGAGCCCTGGTTTTAGCCAAGGCTTGCTGAGTACCCTTTCTGCAAGGGGTGAGTCTCACACAGGGGGTGGTAAAAACCTGTATAATTGTTCTGGATGGGTTTAGAAATGACCATGACTCAAGGGGCCAGGAAAAGGTGCACAAGACTTCTCAAGAAGCGCCAGAAAAGTCCTTCACCAAGCAGAATGAAACACCACATTGCTTTGACGGGTGTGGATCCCTGCCTTACGCACTTTGGGTAAACCTAACTTTGTACACTTTGTGTCAAATTATTAGGTAGCTTTGTTGTTTTTTGTAATAACAGTATTTCTTTGGTCGAATCCAGATATTTTCCCCTGAATAATGATAACACCCATCTGCATATACTACACTAAAATGAATCTGATCCGGCCATACATAAAGAAATAACAGCCATTTTTGTTAATAGGAATCATTTTTATCATCCTAAATTATTAATTAGGTAGGTCTAATAAAAATGCTAATTATGTAAAAACAAACATTAATTTTTAACAACAAATATAATCATAACAGACTTTATAATGAGCATAATAATATGTTTGAATTGAAATAATCAAAGAAATATGACATCATAAAGTTCTTAATGATGGATGTATGATCCTCCACATGAAAGAACGTCCTGGACGCGTTTATCCATTGAATTCGTCAAGGTAACTATTTCATCTGGGGTAATACTGTCAGCAGCATCTACAATAGCTTCCCAGAGCGCATCTTTTGTTGAAAACTTCCGTCCATCTTGATATATCTTCCTCTTCAGAACACTCCATAAATTTTTAAGCGGGTTTAAATCGGGTGAACACACTGGCCACTTCATCAAAGTGTCCAGAGAAGCCAAATTGATGTAAATATTCCAGATTTCTTAGCTGCATGGGAAGGGGCATTATCTTGCATGAATATCTGCATTTTCTTCAATGAAACATTCTGCTTCTTCAACCGTAGTTTAAAATTGTCCTCAAAAAAGGCAACATAGGCATTAGATGTCATCTTAATTGCGTCTGGAACTTTCCAAGGAACAACCAACTCGTCTCCAATGATGCCAGCCAAAAACCTGACTCCGCCTCCTCCTTGTTGGTGTCTCAAACAATGAGGACGATTTTCGCTATTTGCAGCCAATCCTTTACTCCAACCATCTGGTCCGTCTAGGGTAGCACAGCATTCGTCAGTAAGGAGGACTTTTGAAAAATCTATCTTCATGTAGTCTTCTGCCCATTTGACTCTATTTTACTTATGAACAGCCTTCAGAGGGGGCCTTGTAACAGGTTTTACATTCTTGCCTACCTGCTTCAGGAGGCGACACCTGGTAGATTTTGAAATATCTTCCCTACAACAACGTTTAAACCTTTTTTCATAGTCAGACCTGGATTCTTCGCTACTTCCCTTGTTATACGTGACATGGTACGCATGGAAATAACCCTCGAAGTACCCTTGTCAGCCCTCGAACAGACAGCAGAACACCTCACAAATTTCTTCACAGTTTGATGATCTCTTCCCAGGATCTTTGATATTTCCAATGTCATTTTTCTTTATCCAAGCTCTGAGACAATGGTGATCTTCTCATTTGATGTTAAATCACGTTTTTGACCCATATAACACTATTAATCGGGACTTGCCTAATAATTTAGGATGGTCAAATTGTTGCCGCTTCACAAAAATGGCCACCGTTTGTTTACATCTGCGCAGATCCGTTTATTTTAATACGTATGCGCAGGCAAATGTTGCCATTATTCAGTAGGTAAATATCTTAATTTCGATTAATAAATACTCTGTTATTACGAAAAACAAAGATGCCTAATAATTTGACATGCCGTGTAGAATCCTGACTAAAGAATGCAGTTACAATGATGGACTTGGGCCAGTAGTAGCACCTCTGCACCAGTAACACTAATGCCTTCATGTGGTAGCAATACCAAGTGACATGCACCAACTCAGGGACTCTCAGTTCAGTTAAAAATGTTGAGTCTAAAGGTAACCCTTGAGGCTCTTCCCTGTTTTCTTATCACACATTCCATCTTGACCACTCCATGGTAATGTCTTCTAAGTAGTAGCCCTTGAGTTTTCTCGCATAGATCACTCCTTTCATGAAGTTCATGGTAGGGAGTGGAGTCAGACTCAAGGGAGGGCCATTAAGTGTCGCCTCAGTAGGGTCCGCTTCACTTGCCAAAAAGTTAATCCGAGAAATGGGTCACCTTCAGTTCTCTACCAAACAAGCTAGCTGATGTTCTCTTCTGATGGATCATGTTACCTTTGACCAACATGGTGCCAGCAGTGGAGCACATAACCAGAAGGCATTTGAAGATAGTAAGCTAAAAACGGCAGGTAATCTCTGAATGAGGGGCCCTAACATAATCGAGACTCCGCTCAGTGCACTTGCCTTTGTCATTGCCTTCCCGCCCAAAGGCGCCCAGATCACTTGCTGAAGCAGACCCTCCATCCCCAGAGACCATGTTGAGGGAGAGGAACCCCAAGTCCTTTTTGGGAGACGAGGGTGCGGAATGAACCCACTTCACTCCACCCCTAAGAGCGGATGGACTAGCCTAGGAAATATCTTTCTCACAGATGGATAAGACTTAGCTGTAAAGCAACACGAGTTGGGGAACGAGGTTCCTCCTCTCCTTGTGAATCTTTGGGTGCCCTGCCACTTGAGAAGCTTTTAAAGGGGGTCGCGCTTAGTGTTTGACCCATGCAATATCCTGCCATCTGGGGCTTGTTACCTCTTGTACCATGTCCATCTCAGGGATAACCTCCATGTGGCCCTGTCCCCACAAGGGATCACAGATCGATATCGAGGACTCTTCAGTCTTGTTCTGGGCCAGTGGGGAAGAGAGGGGGTCAGGCACGCCCCCCCCTCCACAAACTCAACATACACAAGTGCAGAGGGCACGGGCTAACAGGCCTCTCATTTCCTTGCCCCTATCGAGCCAGTCACATCATGAGTTGCATGCCTGTTTTCTTGCCACTCCACTATAAAAGGAAACGATGGGGAGGGGGAGGCGCACCGCTGTTGAAGCCACCAAGAAAGCGAGGGGCGAGAAGCTACGACCTTTTTTAAGGTGATAGTGCCAGTGAATGGCTCTAAAGATGGCAAGGGGAGCCCCTCCATCGGTTTAAAGCAGGGGTAGGTAACCTTTTCAGCGTGAGGGTCAGATGACTTTGGGGAGCAGGCCGCAGGCCAGAGTGAAAAACTATATCCCCCAAGTGACCATATATATATATATACTAGAATACATGATACAAAAAATGGTATGCTCGCACCCATATCTCAGTAAGGATTCATCACAGCGGAAAAAGTCATATGCATTTTTTTGTTAGGAATTGCCTCCCATACAACTTTGGTCTCTGAAATTTTTCGTGTTAGTGAAGGAAATGCATTTTTGTCTCATTTTCCCCTCCAGACATAAGACTCATTCCCCTTTCCCTCTACGAGTCTACTGAGACAGATGCTGTTTGGCAGATTATTTTTATTATTATTATTTTGGGGTTGGGGTTTCGCCGGCCAGATTGCAATATTAAGGCTGAACAAGGTAGCGGGCCAGACATTAGGCCTTTGTGGGCTGGATCTGGCCCAACCCTGGTTTAAAGGTCAATTTTCCTCATCCTCCCAGATACCTAGGGAAGGTGAGGCCCCACTTGGATGCAGATCTCCTTGCAGCTGTGGTCAGCCCACCTGTACTATGACCTCCCAATGCTTTGGTAGTTTTTAAGAAAAAAAAAAATCTCCATATGATCATTTACCCATAGGAGCCAAGTGTAGAATATAAGGTGGGGCTTGACAAACTGACCTATTCAGGCGAAATTGTCCTTGAGCTAGAACCATAAATGATGGTACTGACGTAACTAACTTATATGTTTATTGGAAGGTGAGCAGTCAATGATCCAACACACCCAGTACCTAATAATTGCCTTAACCAGCAAGTTTTCATCCCTCACAGCAGGTATGGACCTCATGGCATACACTAAAGTGAGTAGGCAAAACTCTATGGATAGAAGACAAGTTTGGAAGGGAATAATCGGGTGTATAATAGAGAATGTGAGATAGCTGGGTCCACTAACGAGTAGGATAGGTGCTCACCTATTATCATCAAACCCTGATGCTGGGTAATCCCGGGATGGCATTCAGTCCACCCAGGCACCATCTCTAGCGGACCAACAAAAGGGCGAGGGGATAATTGGAGGGAAATAAAGTAGTGCTGAGCAGGAAGTGCACCAACCACTTCCCCAGGCTCCATCAGATTTCACATAAACCCCGTGAAAGGGTTTCCCTAATTTGCACTCAGGCTGGGAGGATGTACAGCTCCACTAGGTACCGAGTGTAACAGGCTGCACAGGGTCTAAACCCTTGTCGGGCACTTTCTGAGAAACTGTTAGATGTTTAAGCGTGAATTGAGTTAAAAAGAGACACTTACCGTGGAGATGAGTCCAACTCTAAAGAGAAAAAACTTCAGGTCAAAGCTTCCAATTCTTGGAGCCACTTCTCGTCCACGAATGAAGTCCACAAGATAATAACCTGTGTTGCCTTTGGGGTTCAGTTGTGCTTTAGATGCCCCAAAAGACTTGATGTATAAAAATGCTGATAAGATGATGCCAAGGGCACTGAAGAGCAGCAAGAAATGCCGGTAAAACAAATACATAGATGCGAGATTGACATCCATCTTGAGCAGAATGCCAACAACCACAGCAACCACGACCACTGAAGCATATGCTGTAAGACGAAGAAGGTAGTGGTTTAACCAATCCATAGTCTAAAACAAGTCACATACAACTAAAACTGCACATTACATAAAAATCAAGCTTCAAAGAGTGGGAATAAGCCAGCTTCTCTGCCTACAAGCTGCTAATTCTATCCAACATTCGCCTAATCCTCCTTTTGACAGACTGGGGTGAAAAAAACAGAAAGGAGCATTCAACACAGTAGTTGCAGTAAGATGCAGGCGAGTGCTCATCAAATGGCAGTACGTCCTGTGAATGTGCTGAACTGAAATTGACCTGAAGCCATTGCAGCTATTCCAAGGGAATAGTAGCGGTACGATGGCACCCAATCCAAGGTCCTAACATTGGGGATATCATCCATGTGGAGGATGGTGAGTGTTGTAGAAGAGGTATTTATAGGGTGTTGCTAATCATGTAGAGAGGTGAAGGTAGGCCACGAAATTGGAAGAGTGAGTAGAGAGCTCTGCTGTATGCTTGGTTGTAATTGGATGACTTACAGTCATTATTGATAATTATAATTAGACTTGGTTGTTTGGTTTTTGAGATTGTTATAGTTGTTCTTGTATATAATTGGCTTTTTTATGATCGTACCTTTCTATATATGTTGGATGAATAGTTGTAATTTATTCTTTTGGATACATTAGATGCCTAATTTGTTAATTCTATTAGGATGGACATGTAAAGAGAAGGGGTGAAATAAACTTGTGAAGAGAATATACAAGAGTGGCAGGGGTGGGAGGTTGGAAGACCGCATAAAAGGTGGCTTATGTGAATGAGTGTTTGAGTAAGTGGATAATATTTATAAGATGGGTATGCATGGAGAGGATTTGAGATAGTGCTAGGGGTCTTCTCTGCTCAGGAATGTCCCCTGACAAGATGAGATGTTACAGCACATAGCCAGGCACCATTAAGAAGGATCGCTGACATGACCTTTTTTTTTTTTTAATTCACCCATCTGGCAACTACCTTCAAAGGAACAAGTCACTGTAATTAAGAAGGATCGCTGACATGACCTTTTTTTTTTAATTCACCCATCTGGCAACTACCTTCAAAGGAACAAGTCACTGTAATTAAAATTCTATCCTAAGAACTATGCTCTTCTAAACTTTGCAACACCCTCCCCCCAAACGAATCAAGTAAGTGTAGAAGGGAGCCCCCCACCTCCAGCACATGGACATGTGACCGGCAGCCGAGTAAAATAAAATGGGAGGTCAACCTCCTTCAAAAAGTGGCATAGTCCACTAACCCATACCAAGTACAAGGAATAAACAATAGCGACCCCACTCATCCTCATATGATGTGTAACCTTGTGCATAATAGGATATAAATTTGTGGGAAGTGGATAGATGTTAAAGTGGTAACGAGTGCAAGGGCTGTCTGTGGATATGTAAAACTTGAAATGCTGAAAAAAAAAGTGAGAATAGTTGACGAGTTAAACGTACCATTGCACCTAATTTTAGATCCTCTATCTGTGTGAACTACCTTGCCCAGGGGAATGAGGGCAAGGATGAGCAGAGAAATCAGGTAGCCCGTTGCCATAGCCAGCGGCTTTTGCTCCAGGAGATAGGATATCTTGGATGGAAATGTGGGTATCTGAAGGTTGCATTTCTGTAGAATAAGAAACAGATAGCAATAATGGTCTGCATGAATGGATGCAAATATTAGTCCACCAACGGAGGCTGATCTATAAACTGACTATTTTGTGGCTGGCTAAGGAATAGTTCAGTGTTTATGCACTATTTCCCTCTTCCTAATTTTTTACTAAGCTTAAAAAAACCTCTGCAGTAATTTTAGGTCATAATTAGCATTCAACCAAAAATATGTATAGTTATTCCATTGTGCCTACTTATTCCATATTGAATACCAATACCATCTAGCATGCATCGTATAGGACTAAGCACTGACAAGGGCCACTGGCCAGAGAAGCAGTGCAAGTGAAAGTCTTGCTCTTGCGAGTGTGAAAAACAAATGAGGCAATGGATGGGAGTGTTAGGACAAGGTAAAGCTACTCCATTTAATTTCCATCAGCATGAACCTAATGTGCAGGGGAATGTTGAGACGAGAGAAAGGGAGATGTAATAAATGTTTAAATAAGGGAGATAGGTGTTTGCACTATGTGAGACAAACATGAAAGGAAATGAAGTGTGGGGGATAAAGAGAATTGAGTATGATCAAGGGGTGAAGCATGGTGGGGGAAAAATGGATGGGTCGGTGCTTTTGAGTTAGATGAGTCATGATTTGCAGGGGTGAAATTGCTTGTGGTTGTAGTCTATGGGCCCTATAATGATAGAAGTGAAGTTGTGAATGACTTGGGAGAAGTGGTGGATTAAATTGTGAATGGGTATTTATCACCTAGAGAATTAAAATAGATGGGTGATAGGTTTTTGTTCTAAAAGAAGTGTGGCAAGCATGATTATACATATGTTGGGCAAAGAAGAGTGGGAAACTATGATCATGCTGATCCTGATAAAAAAAATAAATAAATCTGTAGGGGAATATTTCCAAAAAAGGGGAGCTACTCCCGTCAAGTGATTTCTATCTTGAAGGTGGTAATTGATCTTGTGTATTGGTTGAATTGGTAGTTTCTTGAGATTAAAACTTATCTCATGTATTGGTTGAATCAGTAGTTTCTTGAGAGATTAAAACTGTTATTTCATGTAATGGTTGAATCGGTAGTTTCTTGAGATTAAAACTTATCTCATGTATCGGTTGAATTGGGGTATAAATAAATTCTGATTTTGCCCAATTGATGATGCCATAATATCAATTGGGGAAAACTTCTTTTTTTTTAATACATCAAATGACACTCAAGCGACAGGTTTTTTAAATGATTCCATCCCAAAGGGAACTTCAAGCTCAACTAGGTCATCAATTATCACATCCCAGATAGGAATCGCAGACAATTGGGAGGGAGCTGCCTGTCCTCTTTTAAAAAATGTCCCTGTTTTGTCTCTCATGGGTGTTAGTATTGTTATTATTGCTGCACTTTTTGTTCTTTCTCATTATATAGATAAGAAATGTCTTAGGCCCAAAATAGTCCTGAAGAGATTTAAATTTAGACAATACCATCATTACCTCAAACTCAATTAACCCTTTACACATATAAACTCTATCAAAGTGTTGCCCTTTGACTTTGAACAAATATATTTATTTCACCTACCTTAGTAGTGCACATGAGAGTGAGAAGGAAGGGTAGACAGAAGAGAAATATCGGGAGAGGCAGGGCCTTCAACGTTTCCCATGTGCAGAAAATGCCTCGCTTCATAAACTGCCACAACCTATTCCTTTGTTCCATTGCTTCAACCACCTTTGCGGAGTCAACCTTTAGTCTATTGCTGATGGTGAAATTGTCTTCTGCCAACAGTTTCTAAGATAAAATACATCTAAATAATATTCATGGCCAAATAAATCTATACACTATTCAACACCCAACTTCTCTGTACTGATGCAGCGAGCAAAAGTACAAATAACCACATACCTCAACTTTCGAGGAAAAATCAGAGATGACACACTTAGTCAGGGTCCCCAAAATACAAAAGGTCAGTTTCTCCAGAATACCTTTCAATGCCAGAGTTAACATTTACTGGCATACTGCCCATTACCACCAGGTATATTACAGGAACACAACTTTCAGGTGGGTCTTTGGCTCCAAGCCAGCATTGGAGGACAGTACAGTATTCTACCTGCCACTTTTTATCTATCCTACATAGGCCAATATGCAACGCCATGAGTGAGCTCTAGATGATAATGAAGCTCTGCAATATAACTGAAAATTTCATATTTTGTAAGAAAGCCGTCAAAATTTCCCCATTAGCCATGAATCTCACTTGAGAAGTGGAAAATCAGGAAGCTACAATTTAAAATAAATTTTCTATACCTTAACCTACCAGTAGTAGTTCAGAGCCAATCAACCATCTTAACCAATTTAATGCTTTTATGGGATTAATATACCCAAATGGGTTCATAACCCAGTTTATTTTTTTATTCAAATACTAGCCACTAGGAAGGGAAGGAGGGGGCAAGCCAGCCCAACTCAGTGCGTCCCAAGCCCAAATAAAAGGGAGGGTGGAATCAGGACAAGAATGCCGACCCTGAGTAGGGAAAAGACAAGAAAAGGAAGTAGTAATTCACAACCCAGCCCTCCTCCCTATATTCCCAAAGGCATAGGTTATAGTGACTAAGTGAGTCCCTTTCAACAATGCAAAGTTGATACCATGGTGATAATATCAATACTCCCCTACCATATAGACAGATATACCTTATCAATAGAGGTGATTTCAGTAGAATGCGGCGGATCACTGATGGTGGAACTACTAAGAGAGGTGGATCCAGAAAGTACGGTGGTTTCAATTTTGCTTCTGAGTGGAGGGGAAGAATCTTTGGAATTGAGTAAAATACTCGGCAGTATAGAGGGGGGCTGCTTTTCTGAATCAAGATCCATCTTTGGAAAGGATGAATGCCTTACAGGGGAGCTCCGAGCTGGCGACTTTCTTGCATTTGACTTCCTGCCTGGTGATTTTCTTGAGGGAGACTTCTTGCTGGGGGATCTTCTTGAGGGAGACTTCCTGCTGGGGGATTTTCTGGCGGGAGAATTCCTTCCCAAAGATGACCTACCCTGACTGCGCGACCGACTTCGGCGATTAAAATAGGGAGCCTAGAATTATCGTGGAAATTAGGAGAAATATTAAACAATTTTAATAAAAGGTAAACTATATTAATAAATGCTTCACCAAAAAGGGTTAATCTTTAACAAGAGATATTTTCTTATTTCTTCATGAAATTTAAAGCAAAAACCAATAAAAATACCTCCCACAAGAAGTATGTACTATGGACAACTGTGCTGTTGTCCGAAGTATATTACACCCCCTAGTAAGAAACAAGAGAGATCAAGCCAAGTATTTCTCATACCCATTTTCAAAGTAAAAATATTAACCTGTCTCTTGAGATAGTTTCTAACTGCAGTGACAACCATTGGTAACCTAAATGAATCTTAACGGATTGGCTGCAATGTCACCAATACGTACATATAAATGACCTCTAGAAAATGTTGTTTTTTTTCATTTGCTCAATCATAATTTTAAATTAAAAATACTCAATCACTACAATAGCAAATCTAATAATAATTCCTTATTAATTAGGTATGTTCCATTAGAAACACTCCATTATATAAGGATAGATGTAGCTAAAAGTAAATTACCTCAACATTCTTGTATTTAATTGCAAGTTCAGATTGGTCTTCATCCTCAAACCTGACCAGATAATCAGAGTCGTTGTAGTCAAGGACTTTACCCATGAAATAAAGGCTTGAACCAGGCCAGCGTGCCAGCACCGATTCCCCAACCTCAAAACGTCTCACATCAGATTTTGGCATCTTGAGCAGCTGAATTGGTTTTTATATAAAAAAACCTATGGGGTATAATTGCAAGATTAAACAGCAAAATAAAAAAAGCATGTAAAAATAAACATTTAAAAGATATATTAGCACTAAAACACCTAAACAACAACTTCACCCAAGTAGCACTCGGTCAGTGGGCAAACAACACCTTACTTTAATGCATCACACCTAACATTCATCCTTGGTCAAAGAACCAGGCTCTCTGACCCACCTATAATCAGGACACCATTCCCTCACTACACACATACCAAAACAAACTAGACCCTAACTGCAAAAGTCAACTAACAGAGAACAGCACAGATCTGATCCTCACCTGCTCTTCCCTCAAACACCTTGGTGCCTACAATCATGTCACCTCACTTAGAGACCTTTGGAGAAGACCACTCACTGTGGCAGTATTCCTGAGTGCTGCCCTGATTGACTGAACAGAAACTGGGAGCCACAAAGTAATATTAGCTCCATGTAAAAGCCAAGGTACACAATGTACTGTGCGGGGCTCAGAGCAAGTGGCACCCCAAAGCATTGAGAAGTAAACTTCTAATGGGGGACATGTTGGAGGCAGAGACCATTGTGGTGGGTTGCATTCACCTTCCACAATACACGCTCAGCTGCGGAAGAATAAAACTTGCATCCATAATCAAGCATTGAACAAAGGATTGGTAGATAAGCAAGGCGGCAGTAGCCCTATCAGTGAATTGCACAGAAGAAAAGAATGTCCATGGTGCAGCAGGTACGGAGACACTAAGGCAGTGAAGTGAGCCTCCTAGATGAGGCATCAGTCAAAAACAGAGCAAATCCATCACTTACAGGCAAACCCTGTTTAGGAACAAGTCAGGATAAGGGTGGAGCTGTAGATGGTAGCAGAAGTGCACCGCCTTAGTCTTAGCCAGAGAACAGAAAGCTGTACACTTCAGCATAGAAAGATGCCTGTTAAGAGTCAATGCTCCATATTTGGCATGTGGGGCACAACAAAAGAGATCGTCAAAAGAGCTTAGGGAGAACATGTTCCGGCAGCACAGAGGAAATACAGTTGATGTTCAGGGAAATGAGTGTGACAATGAGGACACTTTCCTGTGAGACACCTTCTTCCTACTCCATTGGGTTGGAGGGATCACCCTAGCCATAAGCAGAATCAACAATCTTGCAAATGTCAGAAGTAAAGATTGGGAGGAGTCCCCTGTGGAGTCTCTTCATGATACAGCCATTTTCCTGATTGTAAAACACTGTGGTGTAGTGCTGACTATGAAGATAACATTTGCAAGTAGGAGAAGAGCAGCTGATGTGCACATAAGACAGGTGGCCTCCACTGTCCGGAAAAAAAAATGTGTGACATTTACCAATTTCTCCATCTACTTGCACACACAGGAGGTTCGAGAGATTGGATGGAAATCACTGGGTAGTCTCTCAATGTGAGTCCCAGATGTAATCAAGGTTCTGCTTAGTGCACTTGCAAATTTGGTCTGAGTCTGGGCTGCCCTACCCAACAGAGCCTTGGGGCTGGAGGAGCCAATCTGGGCCTGGTCACTTGCCAAAATAGGACACACAAGTTGATCCCCAGAGCTGCTGTGGAGGAAGAGGAGGGTGGGGACTGAATGAGCCTTTCTCTACCGCTGGAAGGAACTCTCTGAGACTGAGAGTCTTAACTCCAAGCCCAGGTTTATCCCCATGAAGATCCTGCCATACTCAGCTGCATCATCCCCAGGACCATTTCCATCTCAGGAAGGACCTCCATGCGGTGGCCCCCCCTCCTACCCACCCTGAGGCATCAAAGATCCCAATCAAGGACTCTGTTTCATTGACCCATGCAAGAAGTTGGGCGGCACAGACTGATAGACCATGCTCTGCCTTGTCTCCATAGAGGGTTGGCACTAGCAATTTTGTACCACCTGTCTTGACAGTCCCCTGTGATAGGAAAAGATAGACTGCCACTGGAATGTAGCGAAATATAGTTGCACAAGGGCACCTGCAAAGGGGGCAAGGGGTAAGCCACGATGGCACCTGTAGACCTAGAAGGCAGATCTCCATGCTCATGCCCACTATTCCTTTCACTTGTGGCCAGTTTCAGAAATAAGAAAAAAGGAGTTAAGAGAAAAGTCTCCCTATGAGCAGAAATTCCAGAATGTGATCATTTACAAGTATTCAACCAGAGGCCAAGCATTGATTGATGGGCTTTGCTAACCCATTGAGCTTTAACCATAAAGGATGGCACCAGTGTAGCCACCTTATATGTGTACTGGAGGAAGGTGAGCAGGCTTTCTGTGTATAGAAGAGCAGGTTATGTAATAGAGAAGTAGAGATAGGTGGGTCTACTAAAGAGTAGGGTGGGTTATCACCTATTATTTCCATACCCTGGTGGCAGGGCATGGTCTACAAAAGCACCAAGGCCATCAGACCAAACTCTGTTCAGGTGGGAACGGGGGCATTCTACGTGAAGTGTACACACCCTCCTGACACCTTGGTCACAGTGTGGGGAAGCGGTGTGTGTGTGCCTGTAGGGCCATTCTCCCACCCCCCTTTACATATATCTTTCCCTACCCCTGTGTGAGTATAATTTTCCTTCCGATTTTTTTTAGGAATAATGTTAACCAATTGTATTCTCTTTTCAGAGATATTACTTTGCCATAATTTAACGATAGATATATTTTGTTAAATCAGTTATAAAGCATAACAGTAAATATCTAGAATTATAAAAGTTATAAACAGGAATTTGTCGTGTGCATGTGGATGTTCACTTAGAGAGTGGAAGCTTTTCCGCACTGTAAGAAGAATCCTCGAGGCAAGTGCTCCGCCCAGCCCTGGAACAGAGGGCGGTACCTGCACTGCCTACCTGCATTGGCTGACGAGCCTGTGCCCCTTCTTATTTGACAAGACTGCTACTACCACCCCCCTCACCCCCCAGCACCAAGAAATAACCCTGTGCCCCTTATTGTTGTGATTGAGTTGTGTCTACATTTGTTCTCTGCGCCCGTCATACTTTATTTTGTTTTCGGTTGGGAAAATTAAAATTGTATAAAATATTTATTTGAATGTGCACTGGTGTTTATCTATTTTTTTTTTTGTAAATATAACTGTATTCTTTTGTAAAGTAAAGGACTGTATATCAAATTGTATCAATTCTTCCTCAGGGTTAAGGTCCATAAATCCTAGAATAAGGTTGGAACGCGGGTTAGTCTAGATTTTCGGCCCGCTACAACAGAATTGCATGAAATTTACATAATTTGTTGGTTATAATGAATTAAGTTCACATACTAAGTATGAGGCCTATCTGGTCATTGTGCTCCTATTTATGGCCAGCTCAATTTTTGGTCAAACTGATTGACCCAAAACATTTGAGAGGTCATAACTTTGGCCAGAATTAACCAATCTGAATGATTTTAATACAAAAATGCTCAGGAGAAAGATATCTTTCAAATGAGTGGAAGAATGTTGTTTCTATGACAACTTTTGACATGATGACCTTTTTGTGAACTCTTTGAACCCTGCCAAAGTGCAACTCAAATCATCCCCAATTTTTTTTTAAAAGTTCTCTTTCTATCCTACATAGCTCCAGAAAAAATAAAAATGGGATCTACATGGGTTTAGAATCTATGGGCAAGTATTGAATTATGTGGCATTGGGTATATCTACTAAAAGTATTATTGACCCAGAAATTATAGTGATATCACATACCTACGTAAGTCCTAACCATGGCATGGCCTATATACATATCTCTTATATAATCTTTTTGAATCAAAAATAATACATCACTGCCTATATACACCTTATATACCTACCTTATATAGGTAATCTTGTCAAATCAATGTAACATGAAAAGCAGTCATTAACTGCCTTTCATTAATCCATAACTAATTAATGTATGTTTGTCAGATACCAATGTCATTTATGTCTTCAATATATAAATTAAAATAATTTCAAGATATCTTCTAAACTACCTACTTAATATTAAGATTATCTGCAGATCCTAAAATAATTTACAGGTGTGTAATTTTGTTATTTATTTTTGATAATTTTGAAATACCTAATGTGATTTTTATACAGCTACCTACCTACCAAATTATTATATTATGAAAAAGAGGAGAATGATTTATTACTTATTAGGCATCTAAAATGAATACCCATTAATTAATAGTGACTTTTGATTGATCACGAAATCCTTTAATTTGATCAAAACTGAATGTAGCCACAGAATATAGGTAGCTATACTCTCCAAAAATAGGTATGGAAGAAATTAAACTAAGAGTGTAATAAACCTATTCTCAGCAATGCATTATGATGTAGCCATTAGCTAACTTAATAGCTATTAGGGTTGAAGTGCTGGACTGAGAAAACATGAAAATAATTGAAAATAACGTTGATCATTGAATAGGTACCTACTCTTTTCTTGTGTTTTATCCACTTCTCTGTAAATTTATGAAGAATCAAACCATAAAAAGTGCTAATGGAAATGTTTGTTAGTTATAAACCAGTCTACCAACCTACAGCCCTTTGCACCTAAACTGACCTATTTCTACTAAGATATAATACTTGATGATTATTATGCACTTCTTTCTTTGCTTACCAATTTTCTAGGACAATGTAATGATTGAAGCAACTATATTGATATTGGCAATTTTAAATATAATTGCTTCAATCATTTATATGTTTATTTTATTTAATTTATTGTATATGGTTTATAAACAATAATTTACTATTTGAATCTTTTTTTAGGCTTTGTTTCATTAAAATGGTGAATCAAAAGTACTGCAGCGATCCATTGAAGATCCATAAATCCCTGCAAAAGAAAGACCTAAGAAATGTTTCTGCTCAGCTTTTGCAGAAGTTCTCATCTCTTCTTAGCAAAGATGATAAGGTTTGTTCTGTTTGTAGGAAGAAGCTTTCAGAGTTACCAATGGAGCAACTTCAGCATCTCAACAGGAGTTCCATGAGATGCCTAGCCAAAAAGAGGATTCAGATGTTGTGGAAGTTGACTTACTGAACCAATCATTAACA
Organism: Ceratothoa steindachneri; assembly: GCA_963969495.1. Taxonomy (NCBI): domain Eukaryota; kingdom Metazoa; phylum Arthropoda; class Malacostraca; order Isopoda; family Cymothoidae; genus Ceratothoa; species Ceratothoa steindachneri. Next base: position 50,112,533 of record OZ018337.1, read on the forward strand.
ATTTTTCTAAAATTGTTAATGGTAATGAATAAATTTGATAAAACTGCAAGAACTTATTCCTCAACCCAATACTTGGAACTCTCTTCCTTCTGAAGTTGTTGATGCCTCTTCAATCAACTCTTTCAAGTCCAGGCTAACTAATTTTCTTGGGCCTCATCTTTTTGAACCTTAGACCCCCACCGGCCTTGAATCATATCCACTTGTACTTAATTGATTCTTTTCATACAACAGAGCCCAATTCCTTGAATGACACACAATACTGGCCCTCTGACTTTTCTGCCTTACTTCTATTTCCAATTCTGGGCTGGTGTGTCATTGCGTGAAATACTGGGCTGCTCTGTCAGTGCCTTGTATTATGGAGTGGCTCTACCAGGTGAGTAAACCGGTGAATTGTGCTGTTGTAACTCTAATAAATGATTTTCCACCTCCAACATACTTGTAAAATGCTCTAGGATAACTTTTCATATCCTGAACTAAATCACGTTTAAATTTCTTTTTGTTCTCGAACAATTCCAAAAGACTTTTTTCTTTCTTTGGTATATTGTCTATACAAGTATCTATTAGGTCTTTCCTTGTAGTTTCCATGCTAGGTTCTTCCTTCTACTTGGCCTGATGCATCTACCATTCAACCACATTGGTTTAGGATTCCCTCTTCTTACATTATATTTAGGCACAAATTCCTGAACCACTGCCTCAGTGTTCCTTAAATCTACTCCACTTCTCCAAAATACACCCATCGCCGAGCAAGTTGTCCCAATCCTCATCAAATCTTACTCATGCAGCAAAGTTGACTAAAATAATTGAAATTTTCACCCAGCTCGGCATATATTGTCCCAGTCACAAACATACTCATAAACAATTACAGAATGATCACTTCTGTCAATTGGGGATTCAATCTGCACCTCAGCCACATCTACATTACCACAAGTGAGTTAACTCACCCGGTAAGCCTGAAGATCGGTGGCACAACCGATTGGACGCAAAATATTTTGTCCCTGTTCCAATATGTTTCACCTTTTTTGAATAAATTCAAGGGGACTGCTCATGGGGGAGAGCCCCCTATGATGATCCTGAGTTTCAATCAATTGGGTGGGGGCTGGGGGGCACAGCCCCCAGTATATAATCATAATTGTTTATAGAATAATGTTCTAACGTTTCTTTTAATATTTTTATTTAACCAAACGTGCATGGATATTAATGCACAGGTGAACAAAACATAAACGCAACTTAGTGTCATTTCGGCTGAAAAAATACACTTTTTCAGGCACGCCATCAATCTTCAGGTTTACCGGCCAGCCCATTCCAGCACATTAAAAGCCTGTAAGAGGTACTAAAAGGTATATAAGGGCAGCACAAGACTGAAGGTACACCAGTCAACTATTAAGTAGTAAAAAGCAGATCAAGCAGGGGAAAATAGTGACCGAGTTGTGGGTAAATGTTGCGCTTCTAGCTTATTTTGAGGTCGGCTCATTGGGGGGATGGGCCTACGATGATCCTGAGATTTTAATGATTTGGGTGGGTCTGGGGGGCATAGCCCCCAGTATAATCGGAAATCACCATAAACTTCATCCACATAGATTTCAGCTCAGAAAAAGTAGCTAGGAAAAATAGCCCAAAATAAGCTAGGACAAGACTGAAGGTACACCAGTCAACTTGGTACACAACTACCGAGTTGTGTACCTTTTTATACATAGAGAAGAATCAATGAGTATTAATGTTAGTGAATTCATAGGTCATTAAGTGTAGGTAAGAAAAAGTAATAATGAAATTAGAGTAAGGACTTTAAGAGAGTAGATGGTGTAGTCTAGTCAAGAAATTGGTAAAGAAGAGGGCCCAGAATTTGATGCAAGACTGACTTGAATGGGATGATGGATTCCAGCGCCACAACTGGGAAATCATCCTCTGGATGTAGTTTTCTTGGGAGTTTGGGTGCCTTAAAAAAGAGGCCGTTTGACTCGGATGACCTATGATGTGCCCTTGTGGCTTTTGTTATCTGTTATATTATATTATGGGGGACTTTGATTTTGTCTTCCCCTGGCAATAGTGCCTTTTGTTTTTGATCTGCTCGCATGGCTGGTTTAAATTGTATATTGTGGGCGCGTGATCTGACACAATCCTATGGCTTGTTTAAATTGTATATTGTAGATGCATGATCTGACACAATCCTATGGATTGTTTATAAAGTAGTTGCTAACACATTGTAGTGAGAACATAAGAAAAGAAGGAGACTGCAAAAGACCATTCATGGCCTACACTTGGCAGCTCCTGTTCCAGTCAACACACAAAAGATTTCTTACCAGAGAAAATTCTGGCCTCTATTGTTCTGTGGGTGTGGAGGATTTTGAACCTGTGCCCTCTTGTGCCCAGGCAAAGTGTCAGAGTGAATATTTCCTCTGGTGAGATGCCGCATTCATTGTGAAAAATTTTCCAGTACTTCAGGAGGTCAGCACGCAGCAGACGCCCCTGAACAGTACAAGTCTAAGCTCCTGAGTCGCTCTACATACGGTACTTCAGATAATCCTTCGATATGGCATGTCGTTTCTTTGTACTGATTTGAGCAGGTGAAGGTCTCCTGAAAAAAACTGTGTTCCACACACGAGGCATATTCTGTTAGTGGTCATATATGAGTTGTGTAGAGGGTGAGCATGAAGTCATGGGATCTGCAAATGGTACTTTTGAGAAGATTTGCAGACATCCCTGAGGCCTTGTTGACAGCAGACCTAATGTGGTGGTGGAATCTGAGGACGGTGCCGACCAGGAACACCTCCAAGGTCCTAAAAGTTACAAATCCCCAAAACAACAAAAAAATATAACACCGTGATTGGTCACATCTGAAGCTACCGCCTGACATCATAAGATATATATTGTAGCCTACTAACAGCGCCACCTACTCTGCAACCCAAATAACATAACATAATTTCACGGATGACAAAAGCCACAAGGGCCTATCAAAGGTCATCCATATCCATCAAATCCCACCCACAAAATGCATCCATAGGATTTTGTCAGATCATGCATCTACAATATATAATTTAACAATCCATAGGAATGTCCAACCATACACTACAATATATAATTTAAAGCCTCCATACGAGTGTCAAAAACAAAATCAAAGTCCCCCAAAATATACAATAAAAAGAAACTGCATCCACAGAAATGAGTCAAGAAACATATACACATACCAAAAAGTAAGAAATTAACCCTCCATCCCCATATAATCATCCAATCTGCGCTTGAAAACATTCAAGTTTGGGCTGTCTACAGTCTCAGCTGGCAAACTATTCCAATAATCCACCACTCTGTTAGTGAAAAAAATATTTTCTAACATCCAGTCTGCACCTTTGTTTTTTAATCTTTAAGTGGTGGCCTCTAGTTCTATTACTACCTTCTAACTCAAATAACTTGCTGAAATCCAATTTATCCATCCCAGAAAAGATTTTAAAAAGTTCAATCATATCTCCCCTCACACACCTTCTTTCAAATGAAAACATATTTAATACCCTCAGCCTATCTTCATATTCAAGGTGCTTCAGTGATGGTATTATTTTTGTTGCCCTCCTTTGTACTGACTAATAAGTTTATATCATGTCTAAAATGTGGTGACCATGCCTGTATACAGTACTCTAAATGTGGCCTGATATAAGAGTTGTATAGTTTAAGGATGACCTCCTTACTCTTGTAGCTAACATTTCTTTTAATGTTAGCTACCCTATCTTTAAATACAGAAGAAAAACTATTCACAAAAATTTCACCCATAACACCAGTCTTTGACCAAAGACCCATCGGGATACGATAAGGGAACCACAGAGGGAGCTCCTACTTTTCGAGGTAAATATGTAGATTAGCAGCTTGCTAATATTCATGAGCGTTTGAGTCCTATTCAAAATATAACCAACGCCATTTGGGGGGGGGGGTAAAAAAAATGCCTGAAACTAAAACGAAAAATGCTGTTTACTTGCACCATTTTTTGTTAAATCATTCACTTCTGTAAATGTTAGAACATTATTCTATAAACAATTAGGATTATATACTGGATGGCTGTACCCCCCTACCCCCCCAATTGATTGAAACTCAGGATCATTATAGGGTGGTCCTCCCATTGTGTTTACCCCCACACGAGCCATCTCCTTAAATTTACTTCAAAAACGTAAAACATTTTGGAACACGGATAAAATAGGGTAACACGGTAAACCTGAAGATCCATAGCCCCCTGCTCACTACGCTCACCCTCAGGAACAAGTAATAAAACAAGTTAATCACACAGTTGAGTGAAAACATATTGGGAGGTGGAATAAATATTATGGGAATGAGAGCGAGAAAGCTCACGGGGTATGGATCTTCAAGAATTACCACAAAAAATATTAAAAAACAATAAAAGACCACAAAACCTTACCTAACTTATAAAAATATATAAACGAGCAGAGGCGCAGATATTTAGTAAATAATACAGACTAAAAGTTACAAATCCCCCAAACAACAAAAAAATATAACGCTGTGATTGGTCACATCTGGCTACCATCTGACGTCATAAGAGATATATTGTAACCCAAAATTGTAGCCTACTAACAGCGCCATCTACTGTGCGCCCCTAATCTTACGGCTTCTGAGCAAAGTTAAAGCACACAGGATCAATGGCAGTATATTTAGGTAGATTCAGTCATGGCTTGGTGACAGACAGCAAAGAGTTAGTATAGATGGAGTTAAATCTGAGTGGGGGTGTGTTAGCAGTGGAGTTCCGCAAGGATCTGTTTTGGGTCCCTTGCTATTCTTAATTTATATTAATGATCTTGACATAGGTATAAGTAGTGACCTGAGTAAATTTGCTGATGATACTAAGCTAGGTAGGGCCATTAAGGCTGATTCTGATGCTGTTGTAATGCAGGAGGAATTGACCATTCTGTCCAATTGGGCCGAGAAATGGCAAATGAAGTTTAACATAGACAAATGTAGTGTACTTAGTATAGGTAGAAATAATCCATTGAATAGTTATAAATTAAATGGGAGAATTTTAGGGAGGACCGATTATGAGAGGGACTTGGGTATTTTGGTAAGTTCAGACCTTCGTCCTAGAAAGCAATGCCTAAATACTAAGAATAAAGCTAATAGGATATTGGGATTCATTAGGAGTGTAAGCAATAAGAGTGCTGAAGTCATTCTAAAACTGTATCTGGCGCTAGTTAGGCCTCATCTAGACTATGCAGTACAATTTTGGTCACCATATTATAGGAAGGATATTGATTTGCTTGAGTCTGTGCAGAGAAGGATGACAAAGATGATTGGTGGGCTAAGGAACTTACCTTATGGTGAAAGGCTCACAAAACTAAATCTACATATATTGGAAAGGAGAAGAGTCAGAGGGGAATTGATTGAAGTCTTCAAATGGGTAAAAGGATATAATAAAGGGGATCTGGGTAAGGTTCTTATACTTAGTGAACATGACAGGACACATAGCAATGGGTTTAAGCTTGATAAGTATAGGTTTAGGAAGGAGATTGGGAGGAATTGGTTTACAAATCGTGTGGTAGATGAATGGAATAGGCTCACTAGACATGTGATAGAAGCCTCCTCTCTGGGTAGTTTTAAGAATAGATTAGATAAATATATGGATGAAGCTGCTAGATGGGACTGACTTTTTTTATGTACATATGTATATATTTTTCTAAAGAGTGGGGAGATTATATTTTGCGGTTGCATGAATGGACATAATCCTCTGGATACATTTTATGTATATTGTAGATTAGATCTGACGAACTCCTGTAAAGGGTGACAATGTTGATGACTTTTCTCTGGTAAGAAATCTTTTGTGTGTTGAATGGAACAGGAGCTGCCAAGTGTAGGCCATGAATGGTCTTTTGCGGTCTCCTTCTTTTCTTATGTTCTTATGTAATCTGAAGTATTACCTAAAATAGTACGTACCATCGTTCGAACCACCAATCTACATATTTACCCTTTTTTGCTCTGAATGTATTGGTGAAAGGCTTTTGGGTTGTCAATAAGGGTCTTTTCATAGGATATCTGAGAATAGATGAAGTAGTTCTTATATTGGTGGTTGATAAGGTTGTAGTTGGCCAAGGGTTGAACACATTCTTTGGAACAGCGCCCAAAGTACCTTCTGGCAGTCTTGAAGAGCTGCCAGGCTTTTGTTGTTTTTCTTTAGAGCAGCAGGAGGACCAAGTGGAGTTGGGACTGGACTGTTTGTAAAAATGAAGGTAATTGTGAAGACTATGGGCAGATGCGACTCTAGTTTATTTTTTGGGCTACTTTTCATTGTTTTTCTGCTATCGCACTGGCCAATCACAGATCTGGATTCAGTTTCATAAATGACCAATCAGAAAGCTATATTTGTTTCAAGGCTTTTTGTGCTTTTTATATTGATCAAAACTTGGTTTTTCTTATATTTTAGATGTTTTTCCCCCTTATTTATTCTCTATATATCCTACCTACCCTATGCCTGACATTATTTAGTCTTTTTATTTACTTGTTACTTAATTTCCCATTGTTTAATGCTCGATTAAACCATATTTCGGGGTTGTTAATGAAGTCACGTCTTAATTCTGACGAAAACAATACTTTTTCATTTTTTCTGTTCTGTATTTATTTACCTTCTTTGATTTTTTTTAACAGGTTTTTTACGACCTTCATTTTGATTATTGTTCCAAATGGATGCGTTCAGTATTAGTGTTTTTATTACTATATATGTGTAGTTCAAGAAACACAAATGGTCAATTTCAGTAAAAAAAAAGTCACCAAATTTCCGGGAACAATGCTCTACTTTTCCATCCGCATCTCTCATATTTAAACGACCACCCACGCCGTTTCTCGCTCATTTGTCAAAATTTCATTTTCGTGTGGTTTGTTTGTTACCTATTCAATGTTTCAGTGCTATTTTAACCGACGAGAAATATGTTGCGTTTCTCAAAGCCCATGGGCCGTGTAGTGGAAGGGCAGTGGGTTTTTGGAGGGTTCGAATGTGAAACAGAGAATTTTCATTGTTTCGGTGGCAAATCAAAATCGAGAAACCCTCCTCGCAGCGATAAAAAAGTGGATTTTGCCGGGCATGATAGTCGTATCTGACGGATGGGCAGCCTATTCAAATTTGTCATCTGAAGGATACGAACATCTTGTCGAATTCTGGCTTGCTGCCGGTAAACTCTACCCACCTGTCTGGCGTAAGTATTAACGATTATTTTGAGCGTCGGCTCGTTGTTGGGTACGGCTCGCCGCGGGGATAACACTGCGATGAGCCTGAGTTTCAATCCTTTGGGGGGGGCGGGGGGGCACAACCCCCCAGTATAAAAATAGCCATAAAATTCTTTGATTTCATCTCTAAAAAAGTAAAACCGGAAAGTAGCCCAAAAAAACTATGCCTACGATCTGCCCATAGTCTTCACAATTACCAAAATGAATGTAAGATTGCATCAAAGGTGTAAGGATCTCCAATAGTCTGGTGAAGATTGCATCTACGGAGATGACAGAATTCATAGTCCCAGTTGACCTTTGAAATGTGGTCATCTATGATTTTGTATTTGGCTCTGGCCCAGGCTTTTGTGCTATTGCTGTCCTCCGGAGAAGAGTCAAACACACCAATAAAAATTAAACTTTATGGGGACATGTCAACATCCAGGAAGAGGACACAGGGACTCAACATTCTCTATTCTGTCAATTTCCGTGGACAGAATCAAGTCAAGGGTATTGCCAAGAGGATGTAAAGGTAGGAAAATCAACCCACTGATGGAGACCAATGGTGTTGAAGCAGTTTGTAAAGGATAGTCATATACCATTTGTTCATTAATTTATAATTGTATGCTAATCTTAATAAAATTACCCCGCACACACCGCTATCCCCCAACCAAAATCTTGATTGATTGATTAGATCATTGGGTGTAGGCCAACCACGAATCATAGGCATCATGAGCATGTTAAATACTAGCATTCGTACCTTTAAAAGTTAATATGGTATTTTCGTCAGGAAAATTAGCTTAGAATATATTAATGAAGGTAATAAAAGTAAAAAGAGATCCCATGTATTAACGGCGTGGGAGAAAGCCTACTTTAGGACCGCAGATTTAAACGGTTTCTCGCGTTTTAAAGGGAGAAAACAGTCCATTCAATCGATATAAAACATGAAAATACCACAATCGTTATGACACAACTAACACAGTGTCACATAAGAGTAGGATAGCGGTGAACACTTAATAATCACAATACATACCAAAAAATTGGTGCAAGGGTTTAAACGTAAAGGAAACTAACGGTCAAAAATGCAAAACACAGGAATAAACGCTATTGGTGGACTGAAAAAGTAATACAGCTTCCTATTGGCGAAAATATTTCAAACCTTTCATTCTGATTGGTTGACTTTATAAACGCCAAAGTGATTGGAGATTAGATTTTCTTCATATATTGCTTTGAGAAAGGGAAAATATTATTATACTAAAAAGATAATATCTATATATCACAGGATATCTAAAGGTTTTATCCAAGTTCGTTCTAAGATTTTCTTTATAGTACGAAAAAAAAAGCCAAAGAGATGTTTTTTTGTATATCTGAAGCTTTTATCATATTTCTTCCTAAGAGTTCAGAAAAAATGAATATGATAATCGAATGTTTTGGATTACAAAAAATAATTACAAATCATGTAGCTGAGTAAAAGTATTAATATCAGCCATTTAGGTTTTTATTGTTGTTTGTTTGGTATAAAAAAACAAATTTAGATTGGGAAAATAAGACCTCTAATGATTGGGTTTTTTTCGTATACCAAAGGAAGTCAGATAAAAGTTGTTTTTTTCCTCGCATATAAGCAAAGAAAAAAAGCATGGGCTTGAAAAATAGACCAAACTTAAATTATTAGGAGACCAGGTAATGGCTTCGCCACTGGAGCTTGCGCTTCGCTACTAAGATTAAAATTTAAAATCTAAAAAAAAAGCAGCCATGGTTAAATTTTGGTAAATATGTAAATTGGCGGCTCGAACGATGGGACGTAAGCTATTTCGTCCGTGTTCCAATATGTTTCACGTTTTGGAGTAAATTTAGGGGGACGGCTCGTGTGGAGGTAAACACAATGGGGGACCACCCTACGATGATCCTGAGTTTCAATCAATTGAGGGGGGGGTCACAGCCCCCCCCCCCCCGGTATAGCGTTTTTCGTTTGGTTAGTTTCGGGCATTTTTATAAAAATAATGACGCTGGGTATATTTCAAATAGGACGCCGACACGCATGAATATTCAGGCAGGAGTGAACGAAATATAAACAAACAAAAATAGACTTTTTCGGCCGAGCCGCCAATCTACATGTTTACCTAAATTTTCTGAACTTCGCCAATTATAAAAATTTTAAAAAGGAACTCTAAACTAAATTTCCCCCCTTTCAAAATATCACGTTGCTAAAATATAGTTATAGAAGAAGATATATAACATAAATTTTCTGAACTTCACCATATTTATTTATGAACTTTGACAATAAAAAACATGTCATTACCAAACTAAGATGAAATTATTATTCAAATACTAAAAAAAAAATCCCCTTCTTAAATTATAGAGTTAGTGATGATGATGATATTTACTGGAAACCTTATATATATTTTAACCCTAAACCTGTTACTAGAAGCAGATAGGTCATCGGCCAATGACTGAAGGTTTGCCTGCGAAGCACAAGCTCCTTCTATAAGGAAAAGTGGCAGGACCGCTCCTCTTATCATCATCATCACTTCATCACTAACTATAATTTAAGAAGGGGAATTTTTTTTAGTATTTGAATAATAATTTTATCTTAGTTTGGTTATGACTTATGTTTTTTATCAAAGTTATTTCTAACAATTCTTTTATAATATCAAAAAACAAAATGGTGAAGTTCAGAAATAAATATAAGTATCGAAATTTTGTGAATTTTTTAGGACCTAAAGAATTACAAATGGTGAAGTTCCGAAAATATATTTTTATATATCTTTTATAACTATATTTTAACAACGTCATATTTTGAAAGGGGAAAATTTTAGTCTAGAGTTCCTTTTTAAAATTATTATAATTGGCGAAGTTCAGAAAATTTAGAAAAATTTAACTATGGCTGCTTTTTTTTAGATTTTAATCTTAGTAGCGAAGCCATTGCCTGACCTTACTTATATATTTTAACTCGGGTAGTTTTCTGGAATTTTTTTCGTTTTAGAAAAATATGTATTTATAAATTGACCTAGGGCATATTTCAGGCTATTGATATAGTCATGGCCAAAAACATTTTTAAAAATATAATGGTGAAGTTCAGAAAAAATACATATGAGTATCGAATGTTGTTGTTTTTTAAGAAAAATAATTACATATAGTGAAGTTCAAAAAATTGAATAAAATTCAGGTTGTTTTTTGGAGGGGGGAGGGGCGATTTTTAAAAGTATTTTTCAATTTTAATCTTCACAAGTAAAATAAATTAAATTTAGATGTGAAAAGAAAGGGATTAAGAGAGAATTTCCAAAATATTAAGTATTGAGACTGGTGTTTCGTATATTTGAAGCTGTTATCAAAGGCCGTTTAAAAGTTCAGAAAAAATTGAATATCGAATGTTTCGGGTTTTATTTTTTTTTAAATAATTACAAATTGTAAAAATTCATAAAATTAATTAAAATTAAGTCTAGCCCCTTTTTTTGTATTTTTTCAGATATAAAAGTTAATTTAGATGGTAAAAAAGGAGCTCTAAGGATTGTTCTTTTCTTATTTCAAAAGAATTCTGATAAAAAAATGTACTGCCTTACCTATCTACTGGCGTGCCATATCCACCTGGCATTCGGTAACCATGGAGCGCCACCTATTTATTTGGCTTTCTTTCATGGTTATACTTGTATAGTACGTAGTAAGGGCTCCAATCCTTTTATATATGCCAGGTTCGCCCTAGATGTGTCACCCATCTTGCTCTCACACCAAACTCACCAAAGACCTGAAACTTTTGATCATAGGCTCAGCTTGCTGCTTGAGACTCAATCCAGTAGAGTTGGCAAGAGGCCATGCCATAGGAGCAATAACATCTATGGCTACCTCCATTTGGTTCAGCACATCAGCCAAGATGGTTGACCGAGGTGTGGCCGCTGCCCTAGACTAGCAGAAACTTGGAGCCACAAGTGAGAGTTGGGTGAATGGTGCTGCCCAGGTGCATGAAGAAATCCCGCAGTATGTGGCTGCCCTATACTCAAGGTACTACAGCTCCCATCAATTGAGAGTCGTTGTCATTCTCTTTAATTCTAGCCTCAGGTGGAAGCATTTCTATTATCAGCTCAATGTCTTTCTGCCTTGATGCACGAACGTCAGATTTTCTGGGCTAATCTTCGCATTTCCCCATCTTGAGCTTTCTGACGGAGCTACTGATCAAGATGTTTTCTAAAATTTTGCATTTTCCTTTGAGTTCATCGTTCCTTCTATGGTGTGAAGAGGACTTCTGCTGAATGGAAGAGTATTCACAAATTACGGGCTCTTATCCCCTTTAATAAAAAGCAATGTCCTAATTTTAGTCCATTTTGTATTAATCCAGAGAGCTTATTCATTATTGCCTTTAGGCAAACAAAATAAGCATGAATCTCAAGGTATGCCTACGAAGCACAAGCTCCTCCTGTAAAGAGGAGTAGCAAGCCACTCCAGGATGAACATCAGCTTCATATAGTGGCGGCACTGTTAGGTCATTGAGGACGCGCATATTATCTATATAAAAATCCGCCACAAAACTAAATTATTTTAGATATAAAAAAAAACAATGTCCAAAATGCCAGTGTATATAAATAATTTTAAATTTTAGATTGCAATAAATGCACGTACATTGTGAGGATAGCTGAATCGTTATATATAAAATCACTTTGATCAAAACTAAAACGATTATTGGGTATATTTGACATAATATTTAATCAAATAAAATTCGCTTTCCATTATACCAATTCGAAGCAGTTGAAAGATAACATCATGGACGACATGATGTATAGGGTATTTAAATATACTTATAGACTCAATAATCCTATTTTCAACATTCTAAGGAAAATTATTAATACCAGAAGACGGGGATAAGCGTACAAATTCGAAAAGTTTTTCAAAATAAATTAAAATAAAATCAGAAGCACGGCCAAATTACGTTTTGTCTTTGACTTCATCCTAAAAAATATATCTTGATGATGCATTGTGGTGCTGGAACCACATTATAGAATCTTATCTGTCTCAAACCACTTCAAAGAAGAGCAGTTTTAAAGTCTAATAAAGTTCTATAATTGGTTCACAGTAAAGCGGTGCTCACACTTCTTTACTGAGCGAAGGCGTTTATTGTACTCCTCGAACCATTACTACCTTTACCGGGTAGCAGGTGTAAATAGCAAATGTATTTCGTCCAAGAATTCCGGGTCTAAAATGAATGAAAAGGGTTCTTAAGGTGTATGGAGGTAGAATTTAGTGGTAGATATGACAGTATAGTGATTAAATTAAAAGTAGGTATGTATTAGTGTTGAGGTATGTTGATAATTCCAGGTGACTGGATGGTCCTTTCCTTTCTTTACATTTCACTTCTTTTCACCTCCCGACTGTTTTCTCTCGACTAATTAGTCGATATTAAATTGGAATTCATCATCACTGTCTAATTACCATTTACTGTATCAACTGAATTTCGCTCTTATCATTCCCTAACTTACACGAACCTTGGGACTGGATTCGTTCTTATCTTTTTTCTGCTACTGGGGAATTGAAGTTTCATTTCAATTCCCTCTCGTAGTCTCAGTGTGTCCTCCAAACTATTTCTCAGTTCTTCCTCGTTCTTTCCAGATTTCCACTGCCCCTTCATGTAAGACTATATTGACCGGTTTCATTCTTACTTTCCCCCATATAATTCTTCTTGCCTCCTCATGCTCTTCCACCTTGTGCCTGTAATCCATCGGGTACCCTGATTTTATACTCTCTGAAGTTTAATCTTGGCACTCTTTTTAGAACTGTATAGCGGAACCGCTAGGTACAGCAAGGTGGCTCTAACTATTCTCATGTAGAGTTTCTTTTTGTGACTTGGCGACAACCGTGAAAACCCCCCTAGTTGCGCAACTTCACTTTTGCTACTCATCCTATCCGATACATATGCACTGTACCCGGTTTTATTTATTTTCAGGCCCAATATTTTAACTTCGTCCTTATTTTCATCTATTTTGTCCTCAACTCTAATGCTCTCTACCCTTCTCCTGTTATTGGGCATCACTGAGAATTTATTACTATTGATCTTTATCTTCCATTTCTTCTCGTATCTATTTAAGTCCAGGATCTCTTTTGCTGTGTTCTTGGCCGCCTTCCTTGCTGTTCTAGTAGGTCGCAATAATATATGTGGCATCATCCGCGAACCGTACATAAGCTGTTTCTCGGCTAAAGGGAAACGGCACATCATTGGTATGAATGGCGTAGTAGACCGGGGAGAGGCAGCGCCCCTGTGGAAGACCCCACTTTGTATTAAAGGCGGGGCCTCATAGCATCCGAACACCATATAGGCCCTTCTGTCACTAATGAAACTGCATAACAGTCTGGTTATTTACTCCCCAAGCTCTATCTTTACCAGTTTATACTTGAGAGTATCCCTCCACACCTTGTCTAACGCCTACTGCACGTCGCGTGCCACTAGATCAACCATCTTACCCTCACTCTTAGCTTTCGCCAGCTTCTCTGTAATCAGCGCTAGGGCCATCTCCGTACCTTTATTTCTTCTGAATCCGTACTGTTGGGGGTTGAACTTACAGCTTTAAAACTTTGGCTTTAAAATTGAGCAAAGGGATGGGTCTGTATCCGTTGACTGCCGTTGTTAACTTGCTCGATTTTGGCACAAAAAACATTTTGATCACTTATAATCTGTCAGGGAAGTATCTGATGTTCCAGCATGCATTGAAAATTACCAACATCCCCTCCAATACGTTCTCGGGGAGCTGTGAATTTCAGAAAACGCTTAAGGTTGAAAGTGTTTGAACGTAAATTGTTCCTTAAAATCTATGTAACCCTGATTGGCCAATTTTTGTAGCGCTTAAGTTTAAAACGTAAAATCTGTCTTAAAAGATTATTGGTCATTTTGTTAACGCTATGCGTGAGCGAATAAATTAAACATAAATTTGTTATTGAAAATCGGCTTAACGCTGATTGGTTCATTTTGTATAACTTAAGTTTAGTAGGAAAAGTATATATAGAGAATAATTTTGTCGCTAAAGGCAGTTGGAGTTAGAGTTATTTCATGTACATTACTTCTAATACAAGACTTCGCTCCCACCGAATAAAGAAGTTGATATCCAGCTCTAAATTACCTTTCAACTAAAGGAAGCTACGATCACACTGATTACCCAACCTAACAAACAACAAGAAAGAAATCCTTCTCATACCCAGAGCATAATAATAGTATACAGTGATTCACACACATCGTGGGTTGTTTAAATATTATAGGTTGTGTTTTGTAGTTTACCCTGCACATGGAATTTTTCAACGGGCAATGGAAAATTTATTAATGGATCTTCCAGGTGTTGTTTGATACTTGGATGATGTGCTCATATCTGGTTCATCTGAACGTGAGCGTTGATCAGTGAATTAGATCAGTAGTAAAGACGCTAGAGACTGCTGGAATGGACCTTTGTTTGAAGAAGTGTACCATTGATGTTTCTACTGTGTCTTATCTGGGTTATTCTATTGATGTTCTGGGTATTCACCCTACTTCTGGAAAAGTTCAAGCTATTGGAGAAGCCCCTATTCCTATTAATGTGAATCAGATAAATCCAAAATTTAGGTTGCTCAACTTTTATAGGAGGTTCATTCCTAAGGCAGTATTTATCATGGAGCCTCTTAACAACTTATTAAGAGCTAGTGTACCTTGGTATTGAGGAAAAGCATAAACAATTGCTTTAGTTTTCTCCAAGCAGATTCTTCTATCTTCTGAGGCGTTAGTGCATTTTGTCTTCCTCATGATTTATTTTCTTATCCTAAATATATCCCTCCTTTGGCTTCTGGTAGGATACAAAGTTGAGTTCCTTTTCTCCAGGCTTATAATTTCACTCTTCTTAATCGTTTTGGGACTTTATTAGCTACAGCAGATACTCTAAGCCGTCAACCTCTTCCTAGTATTGATATAGCTGACAATACTCAAGTTCCAACTGACTGACTATGCTGGTTAATTTTATCAACTTTTCAACAGTCAATAGTGTTGCTGTCAGGATATGCACACGTGCAAATTCTGTGCTTTCTAGAGAACGCAAAATCTGTGAGATCGAATGGCCGGCCCCTTATGTACGGAGAGAGAATGAGTTATCCATTCAGTCAGGTACAATCTTTTGGGGGCAGTAGTGTATTTATTCCTCCTAAATTTTTTAATGCTCTATTGCAGAAATAACGAAACATTTTAATTGAAGGATCATTTCTAGTACTTTTAATTAAAAAAAGGGGGGGGGGTCACTTATTTACTTAACGTATAAATTTTTTATGAAAAAGATTGTTGCTGCATTTTAACTGCTGATGTTTTAATTCGAGGTTCATAATTTGTTGTCTTCAGTATCACACATGTACCACTCATACCTGTACCAAGACAAACTAAAAATTCCTGGTGGTTGATTTTATGAAATTCATGGATGAAAACAACGTTTTAAATAAATAAGAGGAACAAAATAAGGCCAACCTTTTCATTGACGCAAGAGTTTGATAAAGAGTTCCATTCTGCAAGTATGAGATTCTCTACTTTCTAGGGATTCATGCTCTTTCCGTTACATTCAAAACTGATACCAATACTGCCTTTTCTTGTAAGTTCAGGCAAAGGTCAATAATTTTTCTTTCTCCACGGCCCTTTCTTACAAGTCAACTAATTCCATTTTCAAGTTACTAAGGTCAAGTCAATCGAACTTTGATAACTTAAGATCTTCAAAGAGAATAGAATGGGGAAATTGAATGAATTAAGTGGCATCTAGTTCTCAGAATTTGGAAAAACTCTCTGAAAGTGAATGCTTGGCAAATTTTATTACTGAAGAATACTCGTTGAGTACATTTTATTCTTTTCCTGCATTATCAGTTAAAAGAATGAAAGTTGTGAAGTGCTGCTGTAGTAGTAGAAAATATTTCATCTTCTTTTCTTCTAGGCCTCTTGAAAAAATGTCTATTCTGTTAAAAGCTTTAATATTCACATTGTGGGTACAGCACATCTACAACTAAGCAATTTTTATTTAAGGTATTGTAACGCAATGTTAAATCAGCAAAAGAAAAAGGTAAGTCATTCAACCAATTCATGTCAGTCAGTTCTGGATAGTCACATCCTTCCTCAATTAAAGAAAATATATTGTATTTAAGAATTAATAATGACAACACGAAAAGATAATTGATTGGTTATACAACGAGATATTATTTAATGGATATGTAAAAGAATTAAAAAGGCAATTCACAGGATATTAATTGGTAATTAAAGGGATGTAAAAGGTATTTAACAGGATATCAACTGAGTAAAGAATGCTACCACGATATTAAGAGAACAAAAAATGTAAACAGGATAGTAACAGGATAACAAATGGTAATGAGTAAATTTGGGTCTGTAACGAATTAAAATTATATAACTAGAGTACTAACACGTTTGAGATGAATTTAAAAACCTGACGTAGGAACAATTTTGTAAACTAATCTTTTTGGATGGAGGTGCGGGCGAGGATGCAAAATTTGCGCTTACAAATTTTGTGAGTCTAGGCAGTTACATTATTGGAACGCATTTTGAGAGAGTTTAATCCTCTTGTCAACCTTTAGTCTTTTGAATTTACCGGATCTAATGATCTTAGTTTGTATTATCTCCGCTCCTCCTAAGGTTTCCATTTTAAATTAATTCATTTTGTTGATTGTTTTTTTTTGTGGGCGTTCCCTCTCCTCTGCATCATCCTTATAAATATTACAATTTTCAATACTTTGTTATTCCTTGATAAAGAACTCGAAATAAAATTCGAAAGTACTTTGAATTCTCGTATTAATTTTCCCTGTGGGCTTTCTTGCATTTATTGCTTACTCACGCGATACTTTGTGAGTTTACCACAAACGCACACACACACACACACACACACATATATATATATATATATATATATATATATATATATATATATATATATATATATATATATATATATATATATATATATATATATATATATATATATAATCTAGGTAGTTTCCGCTGTGCAGCCTTAATTTAATTTTCAATAAGAAAACAAGGGCGAGGAGTAGACTTAAATACAATATCAAAAAAATCTTTATTAAGATTGAGTAGTGCAACGTTTCGACCTCACGGTCATCTTTTGGCTCTAGAAAACAGATTAAGATATACAAATATACAAAATAGGTTTAAGTGTTCAACACGAATTATAATTATAATAAGAGGGGAGTAAAATACAACGATTTAAGGAAAGAAGTAAAGTAAAATTGTACAAAAAAAACAGCAAAAAAACTGGCTAATAAAAGCTTAAAAAACAACAAAACAAAAATCAATTCAAAACCAAACGGATCAAATGAGAAACATACCTTGAATCTTTGATATCCAGTGAGAATTTGGTGTGGTAGAGAGGTGATGGGAAATATTTCAATTTCGCTAGTAGTGGTTGTTTAAAGGATGTTTAATCTAATAGAAGAGGAATCAGAATTGAGTGAGGGAGATAGTGTTTTGATATAAATAGATTCAGAGATACTTAGTGACAGTGGGTTTGAGTTGGAGCCAAAAATCTCGAAGTCATTCAGGGATGGAATTGTTTGGCATTTAATCGCGTGCTTTCTTATAGAAGAATATTCTCTTTTATTTAGAAGTTATAAGTTGTCAGGTGGTTTATACGCCAATACACTAGACAGCTCTGGTCACAATAAGCCCCCAAACCTATATTTTTATTATACAAGGGGAATGAAGTTAATCGCTAACGGGAAGTCCGAATTTGCAGACGAAATCTCCTTAGGCCCTAGACGGCAACGTCATGGGAATACGTGTATTAAAACAAGGAAATACGAAAAATATATATTATGGAATGAACATATGTTGATTAAAAAGTGAAGTTATAGTTTATGATTGAATTGAATTTTATGCGGTTGAATTAACTTTGCACGAGTTAATGAGAATTAGAGTACACATATGATGATTGACAAATATTAATTAGATTATAGTTGAATGTTAGATGAGTAAATTTTATATGGATTGATAAATAGATTATATGAGCAAATAGATTATATAGTTAAATGGATTGGGTAGATATTAATATAGATTGATATGTATAAATAGATTGTATGGATTAAATTAGATACATAAATGGATTAAATAGATTGAATTAATAGATTATATAAATAGGTAATATAAATAATTATATAAATAGATTACAACGGAGTTGGAAAGGTCTGTAAATGAGAGAAAGAATCACGTATTAAAAACCAGATTTTTTGGGGACATATTTAGCTAAATATTACAATTTCAATATTACAGACCTGATTCCGATGAGCCGAACAAAGTGAATGAATGAGCCTCATGTGATTTTATTTGAAAACGCTTGAGAGATCGGGCGTACCAATCACACGATTTAAGTTATAATACCAACCCTTGTTGAAATAATATATATAGTTAGGATTAAATATTTGCACTTGTAGGGGTGTAGACCGCTACAAAGTTTCCCTGTTCTAAGGCTGATGCCCATGTGAGAGAAAAACCGGGCCTGAAGGGTACGTAGGATGCTTCCAACATATTTTCCAGAGGTACACACTGGAAAAGAGTAAAAATATACTACACCACTACGTAAGTCCTTAGTAGTTTGATGTTTAATTTTGAAAAAATTTCCAATTGTGTGGTTGTTGGAAAAAAACAACTTTAAATTCAGTTTGAATAAAAGATTTTGTTAATAGTTTAGAGATATCTTTTCTGAAAGTTAGATTCAAAAAACCTATCTCAGGAACAAAAAGAAATCTAACTTCTTTAGGTGCAGTGATTTCAGGAAAGGGAGTGTAATATATGTTATTTAAAAATTGTTTTATTGTCCTTTCAATTAAGAGTGACGGGAAGCTGTTTATTATCAAGAGTGACTTCAAGTTCTGGAACTCATGGTGGATTTGGAGGAATGATGAGCAAAGGTGAAAGCCCCTGTGTACAAGAGTCTATGGATGGAGGTCAAGATATTGCCGTTTTCTTTGGAAATTAAAATGTCTAAAAGGGGACACTGTTATTATTTTCTGTTTCAATAGTAAAAGAAATATTCGGGTGTAAAGAATAAATAAATTCAAGAAACTTTTGAGCTTGTAAAGGTTCATTAAAAACTGCGAAGCAGTCATCGACAAAACGACGATAAAAAGTGGTTTACAATCATCGGCAAACTGATGAAAAATTAAGTCTTCTAAAAAATTCATGAAAAATTCAGCAGTGGTTGGGCCAATAGGAGCTCCCATCGCTACCCCATCTGTCTGTTGATGGATATTATTATCCAATGTGAAATAGGACTCATTAAATATATGCTCCATAAGTTGTTTGAAAAGAGATCTAGAAAATCCCTGAAAAGTTTGTTGGTGATTGAAAATTTTGTTAAGAATTATTTCAATGGTTTGATTGACAGGTACATTTGTGAAAATTGATTGACATCAAAACTGACAAAATACGGATTATGTGTGAATTTCTGTTTTAGGATATCCTTTTGAAATTCATAAGAGTTAATTAAAGTAAATTTATTACCTTTAATGGGAGACAACAGTTTGGCAATAAACTTCGCTAATTTATAAGTCGGTAGAGGGTATGAAGCTATAATAGGGCGTAATGGAATATGAGTCTTATGGATCTTTAGCAGACATTACATTTTGGCTAAGCCAGTACCCGTAGCGAAAAGATCTTTATAGGTGCTCTGATTAATAATTCCTTGGGACTTCAATTTCATGAGAAATCTATTTACTTCATATTCCATTCTTAAGGTCACATCTTTGGCTGGTTGGGTTATAAGCTTAAACTTATTATGGTTGGTTAGGATATCTTTTGTTTTATTAATATAATCAGCATGGTTTAACAGAATCACGCCGTTTCCTTTATCTGGTTTGGTAATAATTAACTTAGGGAAAATAGAGGAGCTAATACGGGAGTTTCTAACTTTGTGATAGTATTCATGTACTAGATTAGAAAACTGTGTTCTGAAGTCAGTTAAATTACCATGAATTGGAACACTTGTAACGTCATGAAAGGACTTTTCGAAATAGAGAATAAATTGTGGTTACCGAATTTGGAATACAGGTAACTTAAATTGAAGTCCTAATGAAAAAAAACACCCTCTCGTTTACTCAACACATAGTCAGAAAGATTAGTAATAACTTCTTTAGGTTGAAAGACCTGGGGAGAATTAAGCTAAAGAGATCGAAGTTTACGTTTGTAGGAAATCTATCGGTGGTTAAAGTTATTAGTGTGTCAGAATTCCTACAGACCAAACTAATCTACCCGTGTAAGGACTTCCGCAAAAGAAAGGTCATGGAATCCACCCTTATAGATTAAATCACCAACATTAACCTTTCGGATAGGCAATTTAATGCAGCACCTACGTCAAAGATTTAATCTTAAAATATATCCTTAATGAACTTAAATTCACACCCCCTGATTAGGAACTCCAATTAGATCTCTGTAAACTATATATACAAGGTGTCCCAGAAAAAAGTTAACCATAATTTGAATTAGTATAACTAAAAAACTATTGGAGATTTATGGGTCCTGCAAAAGGTGTTTTATTTAAAAACTATTTATCTGTTGGTTCTGGAAATTTCATTCAATTCCCTTTCACGATATCGATACACTAATGGGTTTAGTGGAGGCTATCAAAATTATGTTTGGGCAAGGAAGCAAAATAACGCAATGAAGTATAGGAAGGATAGGCCACCGTGCACGATTCTTCAAGCAAAGCCTAGGCCATTTTACAGTGTTTTTTTTTTAGGCACGTTGTGGTATGGTCTCGTCATTTTTGCTCACTAAGCAAGTCAAAGCGTTTCTGTGTAAAAGTTTACTTCCATAGAACCTTTTTAATCATGCAGTTAACAAAAGATCAACGCGTATTTGTAGTCACAAACTTTATTAAGACTGGCAGTATTAAACAAGTACAGGATTCATTTGAACAACGTTTTCCAGGTAGGCACCCACCAAGCAAGGCCATAATTGGGAAAAATGTTCGCAAATCCAACCTGAAGGAACGTGCTTAAATCTAAATAAAGTTCGTTCGGGTGGTATGAGAACCATAAGAACAACATAAAATGTTCAGATGACAGTTCTTCAAAATCCACATGTACGAGTATAAGTCAGAAAGAATGGGTTACAATTGTCAAAGTCTTCATTTAACCGCAATATTAAACATGACTTAAAATGGCATCCCTATAAGATGCGTGCAAGACGCCAGCTTCTTGAAACTGATTTTCCTTGACGTAGACAATTTGTCGAATGGCTTCTGCATAAACCTGCTCGTTTCTTGGAAAACATTGTGATTGGTGACGAGGCAGCCTTTTTCTTGAATGGAAAGGTAAATAGCAGTAACATTCGGCAATATGCGCAGCTGAACCACCCCCCAGCATTCAACTTTGACACGCGTATTTGTCAGCAGATTGTCTCTGTGGATCGGAATATGCGGGAATAGCTATCTTGTCGGCCCATTGTTTTACAAGAATAAATCGAATGGTGCTGCCTACCTGAGCATGATCAACGAAAGGGTCTTCCCGGAACTCCGCCAGATTTACAGCAATCAATTCAATAGACTTTGGTGGATTCAGGAAAGCGCACCAGCTCATAGACAGCTTGCTGTAAGAAAAAAACTAAGAGAAACGTTTGACAACCACATTGTCGCGCTAAATCATGCAATTGAATGCCCCCCCCCCAAGATCCCCTGACTTAACACCGTGCGATTATTTCTTATATGGATATCCAAAGAATAAAGTGTATTCTACTCCACCACAAAGCATCACCAGTTAAGAGATAGTATCACACGTGAAGTCAATAGACTTAAAGAAAATCACAAGTTAATCCAGAAAGTTGTTCAATCAATGCGATCGAAGGTGCAACTGTGCTTGGAAAGAAATGGAGGACATGTAGAAGGAAACGGTGCTTAGAAAATTAAAAAATGAATTTGTATTACCCATATGAAAAAGTGTTTTTGTTAAAAATGGATTTAAAAATATTTGTTGATTTTAAACTTCGAATTTGCATTATTTTACTTCCTTGCGCAAACATAATTTTGATAGCCTCCACTAAACCCATTGGTGTATCAACATCGTAAAAGGAAATTTAATGAAATTTCCAGAATCGACAGATAAATAGTTGATAAATTTGTTTTGTTTTGCAAAACTCAAAAATCTCTAATAAGTTTTGAGTTATACTAATTCAAAGTACGGTTAACTTTTTTTCTGGGACACCTTGTATATACTTTTTCTCCTGCCGAACAGTTTTATACTTGAATTACTGTCGCGGGGTAATGGGAGGTGGAGGGAAATAGCAAAATAAGACCCTGGGATGCTCTGCCGTTTGGGCGTCTGTTATTTCTCTTCCTCGACATTTTGAAATTAGGGAAACTGGATCTCATATTGATTCGACAGAAGCGGGTATCAATTCCGTCGTGCTTTGGCGTCGTGGCGCTCAGGGGAGAGCATAATATGAGATCGACAGTTTGAATTTTTGACTTGCTTGTTTATAAATACACCCTCGGAGGCTAGGGCTTTTGGAGTAGATGTCAGGAATAACTGTCTCCTAAATTTACCATTTTCTCGTACTTATATGTTACCGGAGACCGGGTGTAGGGGATCAGAGAAACCCAGGTGGGCTTTGTTTCCCCTTCATTATTTCTCCTCGCAATTTATTAACTGCCTCGGTTAACTCGTATATCTCTACACTTACTATTTCCATATTGTTTTTTTTAGTGTTTCTGTGTCATGTTTTTCTTCTTCCCCTTTCTCTTCTTTCTGAACTCGGCGTTAGAAATTTGCTCGCAAGTGTTGTGATATAGAACTACGTTTTGAGCGAGCAAGGCTTATTCTACTGTTTCCTGTCGATTTCGGCATCGTATTCCCATTTAAATACTTTTTGATTTAATGCCATGGAATATTTCTCTGGGATCCATCTCTTCGGGGAAGGGAAACTGCTCGCATGCGTATATTGTGAGATTGATGTTGTCCGCGTGCAACGTTTTCTTCTTCTCTTTTTCCCTTGGTCTTCTTTGTTTTAGGGGGGGGGGGGGGGCTTCTGAGTCTGATAAGTCTGAAGACTTCGAGGGATCAGTAGTAGCTGACCCAGCATTTTCCCTCTCTTCGTTGTCTACTTGCCTTTGTTTACGGACAGGAGTTTTCACTTCATCTGTTTTTTTTTTTGTTTTCTCTTTCTTGGTTTTATTTCCAATTTGGAGTTGTCTTCTGGGGTGCCGTCTTGTACCTCTGTCTGTTGGTTTGGGATCATTTGCAATTGCAGGATATCTGCTGAGGCGGGGGGGGGGGGTCCGGGAACCACATTTGGTCCATTCATGACGTGCGCGTGAAGTATGCGTCATAATCTTGGTCGAGTTCTCGTTTTGTAGTTTGAGGTAGGTCTTGTTTGTATCTATTTCTGATAAAGCCGCCTTTGCTGCTTGAGCGTTGGTTGTATTTGATCTGCGCGTTTCCTCTTGTTTCTTTAACTTTTGTTTTTTTTTTATTACTTCTTTTTTGACAGGGCAGACCATGTCCATTGACTTGTGTCCCTGACCGCAGTTTACGCAATTTTCGAAGTTGTTTTTCACGTCTTCCAATGGTGGCCCTTTTCGCTGCATTTAGCGCATGTTTTTTGTGGCTCCTTACAGTCTTTTGTTGCGTGATGCTCCATTTTGTAGCACCTAAAGCACAATTGAACCATAGTAAACTCCTGCTTTTCAATTTGATAACCGCTGACTTTGGCATTAAACACTTCGACTAACTTGGCTCAGGTTTGTCGAAGCAGGATATCGTCCTTGAGTTCCTGTTTCAAGTATTGCCCGATACATGGGTAGAGTCGCCGCATACCACGCTCCTGTGGACCAAGAGCGGGCTGTAAACCAATTCCCCGAAGGACCTCGACTGCCTCTTCTTTGGTGATGGACTCAATGTCCTCCTCTTCGCAGATAGCAACATTTTCCAAGGCCACCTCCAGCAGTCTTACCATGGCAATACTTAGTTTGCCATAAACAACCTCGAATACTTTTTCTCCTGCTGGGCTGTGTTGTCCGTCTATTGCCCGCAGAGGGATTCTGGTCGTGTTATCATGGACCATCACTTCGAAAGAGTGGCCCCTCGGAACTATATTTTTCTTGTGCTCTCTAATCGTTAGTTATAATATCTTGGATCGAGAGGAAATGTCTCGTACTCCCTTTCTTTTTGCAGTGTTCCTTTATGCTTGTTTGAGGTGACTCCCTCTTCTTCGTAACTCAACATCCATGAACGTGAACTGCCAAATGGAGCAGATGAATGATAATGGGTGAACTGGAGGTGGGTGAGGGGTGGGGGTGGGGGAGCCGCACGAAATGTAATTGTATGGCGGACTTTTTATTGGTTAGTGCGGAATTAACCATCGCTAACCGGGGGTGCTGCCCCTTGCGGGTTTAGGTGTCAGAACTGCAGTCGACATACATACAGAGGGGTGTTGCTTCCCTCTATGGTCCTGGCTGGACTCTCGGGGTGGAGGACTGGGGGAGGGCCCCCACATCCTTCTCTAGAAGTTCCGGGTACCCCTGGCGCCGAGTTCCACTGTGGGTTACTCCTCAAACCAGCTTTCCTTGGCGCCCCCAATTAGGCCTATCACAAAGAACGTCACAGTTGGGACGAGGCAGAGTAGTTCATTTCTGCTTCGTTACTCCGTCGAGAGAGTGGGGTTAGGCCGAAATAAAGTCGCCTAGGAGCAGCTTGTTTATAAAAATTTCTTTCTCAAAATTCCCCGTAAAGAAAGTGAAGAAAATCTCCACGTTTTTCGGGTGGCTTTCCCTTTTCTTTGCCTCCTTATCGGGTATATTCCCCACTTTATATGTTCAATGTCCAATGAGAGATGAGGTGATAGATAGAAGACTTCATTGAATCAACAACGGTAACTTGCTAGTCATCACTAGCAAGTTAGCGTTGTTGATTCAATGAAGTCTTCTATCTGTCAATGCCTCTCTCATTGGACATTGGACATATAAAGTGGGAAATATAGTAGTAGAGGGTTTTTAGTAGGAGGAAATAGTGGGGAAAAATATGGAAATTTCTAAAAAAGCGGAAATGAAAAGTAGATTGAAAGACAGGTCCCTGATGATAGGGCATCTTTGGCTTTCTTTGCGTTTCGAAATATATATATATATATATATATATATATATATATATATATATATATATATATATATATATATATATATATATATATATATATATATATATATATATATATATATATATATATATATATATATATATATATATATATATATATATATATATATATATATATATATATATATATATATATATATATATATATATATATATATATATATATATATATATATATATATATATATATATATATATATATATATAAGGCATTCAAGTCTTCATAGCAGCGGTTTTTGCTCTCTACAGCTTTTTGTGAAGACTGTATCTTCTTATCTGGGTTGTTTACACCCAGATTTTGATTTTTTTTTTTTCATGTGGTACTTTTTGTTGTTTTTGGATTTTTTGGCGAGTTTATCGCGCTAAAATTTGGGGAAAATTTTTAAAATTAGCACTTTGCTAATTTAGTGAAATGATTTGTATGGCTTTGTTTCGGTTGGGTATTGTGGTAAATGTAAGTGAACCTTGGGTCTACGTTATCGTCAATGAATAGTCTGCTGCTTTTAAAAGGTATTACGCGTCCTATGTCATCAAAGTCCATGTGCTCGAGTACAAACTCGGGAGGGAGGTGCCGATGTACTTTGTCCCAGATCTTAATTGGGGGTTTCTCCCAGTTCACTATGGAGCTCATTCTGCCTTCTCCGCTCTCTCCTTCGGGTTCCTGTTATGATATGGACCGCCTTATTTCGGACCTTTTGTAGTTTAAGGACTTGGGTCTTGGGAATCGCGTTTATAGGGACCGGCGGATACAGGAGTTTTTATCGAATGCATGCTTCATTGATCTTTAGTTTGTTGGAGGTACTCAGGTTTAGGAACTTGAAAAGTTCCACCAAGTCCCTCCGTTCATTCGATGTAGTTTTAACTACATGACTCCCATATCCACGAGTCGTAATACGGAGTCCCAGAACCGTGCCCTCCGTGCGGTGTGGGATGAATGCACCCCCTCCTTCACGGATGTCTGCGAGGGTCCGTCGGAATAGTGGAATTACATGGAACTTTTGGGCATTGATAGATATCTTCCATCTTCTCTCGAAAGAGTTGATGTTTTCGATTTCAACCGTGGTATTCTGTGCCATGTACTTTATATTCCGATAAAGTGTCGTACAGATCATCGTTATATCGTCCGCAAATTGGACGTACAACGAGCCTTCAGTTAGAGGTTGGGGAAGGTCAATGGTGTATTATAGAGCAAAGGACTTATACACCCGCCTTGTGGCAACCCCGCCTCGAGCTCGAACTCGGGGCCGCTGAAATCTTTGATGTTCAGAAACGCCCTCCTCTGCATTACATAGGCGCATAGAATCCTTTCAAGTATTGGATTGAGGCCCAGTTGTAAGATTTGTATTGCAGGCCTCTCCTCCATACTTTGTCAAAGGCCTTTTTGACGTCGTGGAGTACCAGATTTGAGTGGCGTCTTTCAGCTTTTACTTTTGCCAACTTCTCCGGAAGCCATGATGTTGGTGGTTTTGCAAATTATTTTCTTCGAAGAACGCATTCATCCTGTAGACCAATATCTTCTCCAATACTTTCCTTGCAAATTATAAGAAGTTAGCTGGACTGTCCAGTCGCTTACCGGTTTTGGGAATGAACATCATTTTTGCTACCTTCCAGTGGTCAGGGAAGTAACCCACGTTCAGGTACGCATTCATGATATTCATGAGCCCCAATAAGATGTTAGGCGAGGCTCGAAAAAATTCTCCCTTGTCAGTCCTGTACGCCCTGGTGCTCTTTGACGAAAGGATTTTAAGGTTTTTGAGAGTTCTCCGGCAGTAATTCTACCGCTGAGTCCCCCCATTTCCCTTTCCTGTGATACATAGGGGTGAAGATCGGTTCTGTGTATCAGGTCGTTCAAGTTGTTTATTATTCCGTCTTTGAAGTCTAAATCAAAGTTATCATTTTCTTCCGGGGATATCTTAAATATAGACGCCCAGAAGAGCCTGAACTCCTCTTCGATTTCTCCCGCGTCCATAATTTCGGTATTGTTTACGTGTAAGTTTTATAGTCTTTTGTGGCTGTCCGCCTCTTAGTCTTTTTACTGCCTGCCAGAATGTACGTGAGTCGTTTTCTATATTGAGTCCGTCTATCAGATTGTTCCAAAGTACATTTTTTAGTCCCTAATAAGAGTCATTAATTCGTCGCATATCTGTCGTGTTCGACTGACGGTAGTGATGTTGGGGCCAGTGAGGTTCACTTCATTGATTCGTTCCCCGTATTCCCTCGCGAGGGATTTCATTCTAGGGGTCCAAGAAGGGGCAGGAAGAGTTTTATATTTAACTCGAGAAATGGCTTCCTTATCGGTTTTTAATAAATTATCATAAATTTTATCCAACTCCTCGTGAATCTCTTCTAGAGTGGCATTAATTAAGGGGTCAGGGTGGTAATTTTCGAGGAGTCGTTTATAAGTATCCCAGTTGGCTCGAGCGTAGCTCTTGCGTTCTGGGATAGAGACTTGAATGGAGGAGGTTGAGATTTTAATAAGGATAGGCTGGTGGTCGCTGGGTCTAGGAGGGCCCGTCTCAATGAAGTAATTGTAAGGCAACACAGTGCTAGTGAGCACTATGCCTGGTTTTGTGGCTGATCTGTGTGTAATGTATGTGGGAAAGTTTGGTTCAATTCTTGTCATGATTGGTCGACGTGTAATCTGAGGCAGCACTCCTCGCATTGAGATCGCCGTCAAAAAGTTCTGCCGTGACTACAAAGTTGCAGGAAGTTGTGAAGAGGCAAGTACCTTCTTCTTGGAAGCTGGCACCCTGTTTCTAGGACCAGGGAGGCCACTACCGAACGGACCTCAACAGCGAGGTATGACTCGTCGAGTCCACTTATTGATCTAAAGTCAAGACCTCTCTTCACAGCTATCGCGCATCCATCGAAACGTTCTCCACTGTGATTTTTAGTTAAGACTTTGTAGGGGAAAATTTTTAGCCTGTCTGTGTCATTCATCCCATGTTCTGAGATAAATATAACGTCTAGATCATATAGTCATATTACATTACCGTTTTTTTTTTTGTTCGTCCAGCCGTCAGAGATAAAATGTAATATTTTTAATTTCTCCATTGTCTAGTTCACTAAAGATTCTTGTGTGTGGTCGTGTTGTTTTTGGACTCATTCTCTTGCGAGCTTAGGTCCTTGTGGAGTGTTTGGTGGCGTGATGGTTTTTCCTGTTCGTTTTCTCCTGAATTCGCCGTCCGTTAGAATAATAAAGGTGTCGGGTGCCAGTTTGATCAAGCCTTGGAGTAAAGCTTCCTCGACTTGTTTCTCGCTATATTCGTCTTAGTTGTATCTTCTGGATATTGCTCCTTCTAACACATCAAGGACATCCATCTCCTTAGGGAAAGGGGACTTTTCAGCAGCGAATACCTTCAAGTAAATTTTTCTTGAATGGTTAGCGTGTTTAGATTCCCACTTACAAGAAGAGGACGATCTCGGACGTCTCTGAGGCTGTGAGGTTTTCTGTGAGCGAGGCGAACGTGCCCCCTCCCACCTCAGGTCTCGCTGTCTCAGTCACCATAGCCTCATTATCTACCTGTGTGTGTGTGTGTGTGTGTGTGTGATTGAGTTTGTGTTTTGTGAAATTTGCGTGTTGTTTTGTTTTTTCTTTGCTGACTGAACCTGGATCCTAGGATCCCTGGAGGGAGCTGGGGCACTGCTGGAAGTGGGGAGTTTCTGGCAGCTAGTCTCGCCTTAGGGTTTGAGACTGTAGCGTACGAGAAGTGCAGGCGAGCGGCTTAAAAGCTTCGATTGAATGAGTCTTTTTTGAGACTCAAGATGGATGCGCCAGCTTCTCCACGCTGTACCCGATCCGATCAACATGTAACCTCACCGAGGAAGAGAAAGTACTTTATGGTATTTGGTTATGAATGGGATTTATTTATGGTTAATAAATCAGCCAAAATAGCTATTAGAAAACCATTACTATAAATTTTGAGTTTAAGTGGAATCTTCGTCTGCTAATGTTTAGGCCTACGACTAAAGTGAAATAAATTTTAAAATCCTGAACTAGGTTATTAAGAAAAACAATTAACAAATATAAATATATTTACATAATTAACGAATGCACAATGAGATAAATTGGATTAGGAATACAATGTAAGATATGGTATAATATGATTTAAAGTAACAAGATGTAAATTAAGATGTGAAGTGAAATTGAAGTAAGAGTGAAATAAAATGAAATAAAAATGACTATGATGGACTGTGAATTGGGGTCTACAATACGAGAAGTAAATATAATTAGGACCTACTCTCGTATGGCAGTTTGCAGAGAATAAGTGTGAGAGGATGAGGAATTAAACTAAGTATGATTTGTTTGGGGTTAACTGACTAAATGTAGAAGGAATGATTACCGACCTTTATGCTGAGAATGGCGAGAGACGAATAGGGAATATTCGTGTTCAGTTTGGTTGAGTTGAAAGCGTGTGTTTGTTTGTGTGTGTGTGCATGAAATTATAAGAGATGTTTGAACCAGTAGTACATTAAATGAAATCAGATTTCGTCACAGGATATTTGAATTATTAAAGGGTACATAAAATAAATATATTGTAAAAAGTTATGGATAAATTAATTGAATGATTGAATTGACAAGTTAAGTAAAATAATTGAATGATATGAATTTTATACATAATAAATGATGATATATATATATATATATATATATATATATATATATATATATATACTTATATATATATATATATATATATATATATATATATATATATATATATATATATATATATATATATATATATATATATATATATATATATATATATATATATATATATTAAGTTTCCCAGGAGGATTTTATTAGAGGAATGCCCAGAGGGCATTGCTATACGACTAATCTTGAGAATCTCCTCAAACCGTGAGTTTGGGGAAAACCACATCTTCTCGATTCTATTATGCGTCAGCATTCTATTAAGTTCATCTGCAAAGCACCCCGGGGAGAAGAGATTTGTAATGTAAACATAATAGATGCAACACATAATTTTTGTCGAGTTCTCGCGTCAACTGAGATGCGTATAAACAACTCCTCGACAGCTACATTCCCGACCCCTTAATTGATGCAAATTTAGAAGAAATCGACGAGGAGTTGGATAAAATCACCAATCAATTAATAAATGCCGATACGGAAGCCATTCCTCAATTAAAGTATAAAATACTCCCGGCCCCTTCTTGAACCCCTAGAATGAGATCTCTTGGAAGGGAATACGGGAAACGGATCAATGAAGTGAACCTCACTGGCCCCAACATCACTACACACAGACGAACACGACAAATACGCGACAAACTAATGACACTTATTAGGGAACAGCAGAATGTACTTTGGGTCAATTTAATAGGCAGACTTGACTTAGAAAACGATTCGCGTACATTCTGGCAGAGTGTAAAAAGGCTAAAAGGAGGACAGACACAGACGTCAATAAAAATCACACGAGGCAACGCAGAAATTACTGAGAGTGATAAAATCGAGGAAGAATTCAGACTCTTTGGGGCATCTATTTTTAAGATATCCCTGGAGGAGAATGACAACTTTGATTTAGACTTTAAAGACAGAATCATTGACGAACTAAACGACTAGATCCACATAACCTATCCTCATCATTACGTGACGCAAGAAAGGAATATGGAGGGGGATACGGCGGGAAAATTACTGCCGAGGAACGCTCGAAAACTTTAATATCCTTTCGTCAACGGCAACCAGGGCGTACAGAACTGACAAGGGAGATTATATTCAAGCCACGCCTAACATTTTATTGGGGCTCATGAATATCATGAATGCGTGCCTGAACGTGGGTTACTTCCCTGACCACTGGAAGGTAGCAAAAATGATATTCATTCCCAAAGCCGGTAAGCCACCAGACAGTCCAGCTAACTTCAGGCCTATATCTCTCTTATATTTTGCAAGAAAAGTCTTGGAGAAGATATTGGCAAACAGGATGAATGCGTTCCTCGAAGAAAATAATTTGCATAACCACCAATAGTATGGCTTCCGGAGGAAGTGAAGCACGCACACGGCGCTAGCCATGATCACCGAGAAGTTACAAAAATAAAAGCAGAAGAGAGCCACGCAAATCTGGTGCTCCGAGACGTCAAAAAGGCCTTTGATACAGTACGGAGAAGAGGTCTACAATACACGATCTTATACCTGGGCCTCGACCCCATACTTGAAAGGATACTTAGCGATTACGAGATGGAGAGGAGAGCCTATGTGCACGTAAAAGGCTTCAATGGTTTCTGAGTTTGAAATCGAGGCTGGGGTGCCACATGGCGTGTGTATAAGTCCCCTGCTCTATAATATATATACAATCGACCTTCCCCAACCTCTGACAGAAGGCTCGTTATACGTCCAATTTTCGGACGACGTATCAATGATCAGTACGACACCTTATCGGAATGTGGATTATATGGTACAGAGTACGGCGGTAGAAATCGAAAACATCAACTATTTCGAGAGGAGATGGAAGATATCTACCAATGCCCCAAAGTTTCAGATAATCCCATTATTCAGACGAACCCTCGCAGACATCCGCGTGGGGGGATGGAACGCATTCCATACCGCACGGTATGGGAGTCATGTGAACAGGATCTCGGCAAATGCACCGAGGGACTTGGGTGAATTTTTCCAATTCATGGACCTAAGAACCTCCAACAAATTTAATATCTATAATGCGTGCCTCCGATCCAAACTCCTGTACACCTCGGTCCCCATAAAGGCGAGTCCCAAGACCCAGATCCTTATACTGCAAAGGGTTCAGAATAAGGCTGTCTTACTTATAACGGGAACCCGAAGGAGAGAGATGAGAAGGCAGAGTGAGCTCCATGGCGAACTGGGGTTGACCCCCATAAACGTGGAACTTCACAATAGAGCAATAAAGATCTGAGACGCCGTACACCGGCACCTCCCTCCCGAGTTTGTTCTCGAGCAGATGGACTTTAAAGAGGAAAGGCACAGAAGATCAATTATAAGCAGCATACTGATCATCAACAACGCATAAAATTCCGTTCACAAATCAAACACAAACAAAGCCAATCACTTTAAAACCCATTTAAAAAAAAAAATATTTTCCCTCTAATTAGTAAAACTCTAATTTCCCCAAATAAAATAACAATAACAACAACAAAAATAAGAATAAACGCAAAATCAAAACCTAATAACCCAGATTAAAAACTCTTCACCAGCAGTAGGGGCCAAAAATCCCTCTGCTTTAAAGGCTTGAATGCCTTTCGTATGCGTATATATATATATATATATATATATATATATATATATATATATATATATATATATATATATATATATGAATCCATTAAACCACATAGAAAGAGAAAACGGAATAATTTTACCTTGCAGTAATATTTTTATTACCTTTTTTCGAAAAATCCGTGCAGGGAAGAGATTCGAACCAGGCACACTGAGGCAGCGAGCACCGCTTTGATCTCAGTTAAAAGTATGCCGTTAGTACACTACGCTACGGATTTTTCGAAAAAATGTAATAAAAATATTACTGCAAGGATAAATTATTCCGTTTTCTCTTTCTATGTGGTTTAATGGATTCATTTTCATCATTCTCTCGTGTTACTTTGAGAGAAATATACAAATATATATATATATATATATATATATATATATATATATATATATATATATATATATATATATATATATATATATATATATATATATATATATATATATATATATATGAAATGAAAAACTCACAAAGTATCACGTGAGGGTAGCAAATGAATGCAATGTCCCACAGGAAAAAAATGAAAAGGTGTTTCCAAGTACTTTCGAACTATATTAAGTTCCTTATCAAG
Source organism: Ceratothoa steindachneri (assembly GCA_963969495.1). Taxonomy (NCBI): domain Eukaryota; kingdom Metazoa; phylum Arthropoda; class Malacostraca; order Isopoda; family Cymothoidae; genus Ceratothoa; species Ceratothoa steindachneri. Next base: position 50,145,671 of record OZ018337.1, read on the forward strand.
GATAACTACAAGAAATAATATTATATTAGAGTTATATATACGAAAGAAGAGTATGAAAGACCGCCTCAAAAACAAGAAATCACCAATGTGGAAGACGGAAGGGGAAAGGTAAAGATTCACATTAAGAATTACAAGAAGCAGGTAGTAAGGTCAAACTGAGAAGACGGAAAGGGTAACAGATTAAAAGAAATGGAGATAACCTAAAGAGCAGACCCTTTCCGCCCTTGATCGAAACGACCTTTTATAGAGTTAATGATTAAGTCTAAAGATCCAAAATATATTTTTTATTGGAGACTTCCAGTGAACCTTCAGTTTTAGATAGTTTTCCCTATAACACTAAGCTGACAGTGCTCCCAATATCGGTCCCCTGTTGAACACAGGGACAAGTGAACGTATAAAAAAAATACAGCTTCTCATCTCAAGAGGATCTGTCTCTTTAGAGGAAAAGAAACAGGTAATGGAGTGTGTGTGTGGGGGGGGAGGGGGTATTTTAAAATTACGATGAAATAAGCATTTTTTTAAAAGTAACGCTGCAGCTTTTTATCAATGATTTATTAAGTGGTCCCATTTCTGGAACTATAATATATTTTGACCCTTAAAAAATGTAGGGAAATCGACCCTCTCCCTTCTCTCCCAGTTGAGACACGGGACGGTGACCACAAAAACATCCGGGCCAGGCACCTTGGGTCAATCTCGTAACCACAGCCCCTCGCCACTCGTCGCTATGAAAAGCAGAACGGTTTAAACTGCAAAATCTCCCCTACGAGTGTATATTCAATTTCACCTCAAGTACGAAATTGGAGACGCGTTTCTCTCAAGCTCAAAAGGCCAGCTGGACCAGAGGCAAGACTTGCTGAGAAAAACCGTTGGAGTAAGAACCCTCCTGCGGCCCGTCCACAAGGCCCGTCTCCTACCCCTACCCCAGTGGGGTGACGAGGTATAAATACCAAACACTTGGGAAAAACGGGGTAGAATCCGTTAGTCAACCAGGCCACGATGTCCCCTGCAAGAGAGGCCGGGCTACCGAGGGGACTAAGAAACAGCTCATCCTCGAGTTGTCCCTGGTTATCAAACCGAACTTTAAGTTAACTTGTTCAAGTTCAACTTATTCTCGTCGGAGAACACCCCCCCCTACACTATCCTCGCCCTTGAAGAAGGTTCCCCCCCGAGTACAGTCCTTGGTTTAAGAACCAAGTTCAACTTACTCTCGTCAGAGAGACCCATCCTATCCTGGTGCATCCTAAAGCACAGGGATAGTCCTCACCCATGAAGAAGACCCCCCCTAGAGTACTCTCCTCGCCCTTGAAGAAGACCCTCCCTCTAGAGTACTCTCCTCGCCCTTGAAGAACCCCCTTCCCCCCATACACTTTCCTGGTGTAGCACAAAGCACCGTGATAGTCCTCGCCCTTGAGGACTTCCGAAACGAAGAAGAAAAAGCTCCTCCTCGAGCCCGTTACCCGGTGGTCACACCGAACTCTAAATTAACTTGGATTAATAACCAAGTTCAACTTACTCTCGTTAGAGACACCCCGCCTATCCTAGTGAATCCTAAAGCACTGTGATAGTTCTTGCACTTGAAGAAGACTGCCCCCCTCCCGAATACCGTGTGGACACCTATCTGCCACACTCGCCAAAGTCCCTTGTGACTGTCAAGTTATCCCGTCCGCCGCCAACCATCTGGTCGAGACACGCGTCAAAGAACCCACCGGATTCCTGAGGTGTATGGGCTCATTGAGGAACCAAGGTATTTAAACTCCAGTAAAGACAGTTAGTATATTTTTTTTTTTGAGTGATTGGTGGGTTAACCATCACTATAATGTCAAGTAGGTCAAGTTAAAAAGCCTCACTTAAAAACTTATTGAAGTCATTATTGTGCATTTAAATTCGTAATATTTCTGTGGTTCATGTTTATTTTGTTTTTGTGTTTTAATTAAAGTTTTAGTTTGTTGTAACAAATTTTTTTATTCTCTCCTCGAATCGCTACGTTGGCACAGGGAACCTTTAAAGTTAAAAGAAGTCAAGACACTAGATAATAATAATAAAATCATATATAACACTCTTAGAGAGGTATAACGTTAATCACGAAGTATGTAGTACGTAAACAACCCATCCGTACGAACATCCTTCCATCACTCAGTCCTTCCTATACCACGACATAGATGTTTGGTGTCAAGGTGTGGGATGCTTCCTATACTACGACATAGACATTATATGAAAAGGATGATGGAGAAATATGGTTTATTTTTTAATTAATTGATTAATATGAGTAGGAAGATAAAACTCAATTACAAAATAAGATGAAGACGTTAAACTTTTGGTGCATAAATAGGTTGATGAGAAGTGAAAACCTCTGTAAATAAGTTATTTTATGGTATTAAGCTTATAGAACATATCACAATTGGCGAAAACTTGTATACCCCAAACTCTAAAAGTAGGTTTCAATATACTGAGAAAATTAATTTGCTATTGTTTTCTTTTTATATATGTAGCACCCAAATTGCAAGGTAAAGTAGGCATGTAGCACCAAAATTGCATGATAAGGTAGGCCCAGCGAGGAACCTCACAAATGAGCGTCCGGTTGGACCGTTGAAATCCTGAAATTGGGTACACGCATTAATTCCTTGGATAATATGACATGTAATAAGTAATGAACCAATGTAAAATAGAGAGAAATACTTATATCATAGTGGTACATTATTGAAGGAAGCATGAAATAAGCAAGCGGATAGTTAGAGTTCCCACGCGGTCACACAAACATATGCACGCTAGGAAACAGCTGTAAGCCGAGCAAATACAGGGTGGTATGAGCTTTCGCCAGTTAAGATTGTCAAGGACATGTGAAATGCAAACGGTATTACTGATATTGGGTCTCGGCCCAGCTTGGGAAAAATGTATGTAGTTCCATTAAACGCACAATCTCTTGTGACTCCGCCCAACAGTCAACAAAGGAACTAACGAACATATTTTTGATTACTAGCGCCACCCCGCACCTAGATTAGAGAAAAGAGGTCACGCTCCCTGGAAGTGAGGGGCTATATATATATATATATATATATATATATATATATATATATATATATATATATATATATATATATATATATATATATATATACAGCAGGTAGGCCTGAAGAAGAAGCCCATGTCACTGGTTATGGGGTCCTCCTCGCCCAAGGAGGTAGTCTCTGTGACCAGTGACCCTTCGAAGGATGGAGAAAAAGACAACGGGCAGAGCTCGGAGAAACGAATTTTGCAAATCCAAGCCTACCGAGTCCTCCGCCCAACAAGGCGTTTTGAATCCGCCTTTTGTGAATACTTATCCTGAGAAGAATATATTCGATCCCCTTACTCAGCCTACTACATTAAAACCAAGGCGAGGGTAGTATTTTACCACAATTGGATTTAGCCCAAAAGCAGCGCCTATTATCTGAAACACTCCGACAGCGTGGCGTCAAGGTAAACAACATTAGGGAAGGTTACCGCAGGACCAAGCGACTACAAAATAACGTAACCCAATAAATAAGGTTATCTAAAAAGAGATGCTTATTTTAACTTTATGAATTAATAGTATATTTTATGTTTGGATGGAATAGTTTAATAAATCAAGAAATATTTTAGCTTAATCTAAATTATTAAAAACCCGCACATGAATCGTCAACATGTCGACAATAAAATATAATTATATTAGATGTATGGATTCTGTAGGATTTTATTTTTTTTTAATTTTATGGAGCCCATCTGGCAACTACCCACTTGGGCATAAGTCGCCGAAAAACACGACAGCCTAGAACTAGGCTACTTTAAAGTAAAAATATGAAAACTTAACAATGATATAAATTGGAAAAACTTAACAATCAAAGCAATCTCCGGCAGCGGGGGGAGGTCCCCCTCACCCCGGTGCAGGAGAGTGCAACCTACAAACAAAACAATAACAAAAAAAGGAACCTTAAATAAAGGGGAGAAGGCCGGCCTCCCCCCCAAAAGTCAATAAGTCCACCAGTCATGGTGCACGCACTCGTCCCGAGTACAAGGGACAGGCGGTAGCGACCCCGCCCATCCCGGTACCGAGACAGGTATCGTGCGCGAAGATCACCCAGACTGAGACATTCGACAAGAATATGCAGAACAGTCTGGGGGACCACGCAGTCGTTGCAATAGGGCACATGCGAGCGTTCGATCAAGTAGCGATGCGTCACACGAGTGTGTCCGATTCGAAGACGACAGAAAGCAACCTGAAGCCGCCGCGGCATTGGGGGATAGGTCCATGGGAACAGTCGCGGCGCAATGGCACGCAACTTTAAGTTCCCTTCGACCGTCTCCCATCTTCTTTGCCAAGCAGTCCGAAGAGCTGCCCGTATTCCTGCCATGTAGTCGGTGTGAGGAAGAGCGAAACGCTGTTCCGGTCGCAGAGTCTTCGCGGACTCTTTGGCGCCCTCATCGGCGCGTTCATTCCCCGCAATTCCTACATGTCCAGGAACCCAGCAGAAGATAATCTCGACATCTGCCCGGCTCGCCAAAACCGTGGCGTCACGGATATCGCGAACCAGGGGATGCGGAGATTCTAATGCCCCGAGAGCACTCAGGGCGCTTTGTGAGTCGCTATAGATCACAATCCGGTCTCCGAACCGGGCACGTCGCGTAATCTCCCGTACCGAGTGGTGTATTGCCACCAGCTCGGCCGTGAAGAGAGACGCAGCGCCTGGTAGAGCCCCACTGACTTCAGACAGAGGGGATACGGCGTGGAAGCCGACCCCCTTTTACGACTTGGAGCCATCCGTATACACTGGCACGGTTCCAGTGTGACACGATGTGTGCTCCAAAAAGGTCGAACGCAATACTCCCGGCGCAGTACAAGCTTTGGGAGCAGAGGCGTGGCGACAAATAGCCAAATGTGGTACCCTCCAGGGTGGCGTCCTGGGCAAAACCAGGGGCGCCACCGGCCCGAGAGCTATATCTACCTCTCGAAGGAGTTTCCTGGCCCTAAACCCAAAGGGCTTAGGGTATGACTGGCGTCTCTCGGCGGCATAGGCACCATCGAGATCAGCTGCGGATGCAGTGAGAGCTGTTGGCGACTGAGGGAGGCGCCGGGCTCGCGCGTACAGGCGAGTGATGCACTGCACGCGGCGCAGAGCGAGTGGCATCTCCCCAGCATCGACCAACAGGCTCTCAATGGGGGAAGTGCGGAAGGCACCGGTCGCAAGGCGAAGGCCGGTGTGGTGGATTGAATCCACCTTCCGCAATAAACGCTCGGCTACGGATGCATAAAACTCGCATCCGTAGTCGAGCTTCGAGCGAACAAAGGATCGATAAAAAAGTAAGGCGGTAGCCCTATCAGCACCCCAAGCGCTGAACGTCACGGAACGGAGAATGTCCCTGGCGCGGGTACAAGAGACCCTAAGGCTGCGAATATGAGCCTCCCAGGTGAGGCGTCGGTCGAATACAAGACCAAGGAAACGGTGCGACTCAACCACATCCAGGCGCACCCCATTAAGAAACAAATCTTGGTCGGGGTGAAGCCGTGGATGGCGGCAGAAGTGCACCACCTTAGTCTTGGCCAAAGAAAACCGAAACCTGTGCGCTTCGGCATAGCAAGAGACGCGGTTCAATGCCTGTTGGAGTCGACATCTGGGCCGCGCCAAAAGAGATCGAAAGGTCGTCCACGTAGAGCGTAGTGAGAACATCTTCTGGCAGCACCGAGATGATGCCGTTGATGCTCAGGGCAAAGAGTGTGACACTGAGGACACTTCCCTGCGGGACACCCTCTTCCTGCTCCTTTGGGCCGGAGAGGGCTCCCCCACCCGTACGCGGAATCGACGATCTCGCAAAAATTCAGATATAAAAATTGGGAGGCGTCCCCTCGCCCCCATCGTGTGGAGAGTCTCCATGATACCGTATCGCCATGCGGTATCGTAGGCCTTCTCCAGATCGAAAAACACCGTGGCGTAGTGCTGTCTACGAAGGAAAGCCTCGCAGACGGCATTTTCCAGTCGGAGCAGAGCATCCGACGGGGAGTGGAACTTGCGGAAGCCGCACTTTGCAGAAGACAGATGGCCTCCGGTGTCCATGAAAAAGGCTAATCTAACATTTACCAATTTCTCCATCAACTTGCACACGCAAGAGGTTAGAGAGATTGGGTGTCGAAGCATGGCGTACGGGACATCGTCCGGACCATGGGCGGTGTCCGCGCACGAAGCGAGAGCGAAACGCAACTCGCTTACAGTAAACTGTCGTTGAAGGGTTCTCCGCCTCTGGAGGTAAAGTCCAGCCGGCGGCCTTCCGCGACATCACGACGTGCATTGAATGCTGGCGGAGCAGCATCACGGCTAGAGAATGCAGAAAAAGCGGTCGCGAAGGATTCCGCCACGGACGCGGGGTCCGAGATTGCGGTCCCATTCTCCTGGAGAACGGGAGGGGGGTCCTGCGAGAACTTGCCCCGAATCCTTTTGACTCGCTTCCACACCTCAGCTAAAGGGGTCTTCCCGTTAAGTGAAGACACGTATGCCCGCCAAGAAGAGCGGCGGGCGTGCTTCGAAATATACCGGAACCTAGCCTTAGCCCGACGAAATTCAGCGACAGTGAAATCGTTCGGGCGGCGCTTATAGCGCATGTAGGCATAACGCTTCTGTTTGAGGGCCGTCTCACACTCGGCCGACCACCATGGGAGTGGTCGGCGTGCAAAACGGCCAGACATCCTAGGAATAGTAGTCAGGCCCACGGCGATGAGGTTGCCGGAGAAGAACTCAACGGCCTCATCTACCAACCTAAACTCCTCGACTGCGATAGAGAATTCAGTCATTTCCTGAAATGCAGGCCACCGCGCCCGCGCCAAGCACCACCGAGGTGGTCTCTCAGGCGGCAGTTGCCCTGAAAATGATATTTGAATGGGAAAGTGATCACTACCATGGAGGTCATCGACCACCCCCCAATCAAAATCAGGCTGTGCATCCGAAGAGCACAAAGATAGGTCAAGGCAAGAAAATGAAGCGGTTCTCGGACAGTGATGCGTAAACTCATCCACGTTTAGGACACCCATCTCAAGCTCTTCGATCAGATTGGCCAGGACTTGTCCCCTGGGATTTATGGAGTAATCTCCCCAGAGAGGATGCCTGCCGTTAAGATCTCCAAGCAAGAGATAGGGCCTCGGCAACCGTGCCACGACGCGGCGGAAGTACCCCGCGTCGAAGTCAGCTGACGGTGGAATGTACGCAGAAATGATAGTATACCTCCTATCCAGGTGCAGCTGCACAGCCACTGCCTGAAAGGAGGTATCTAAAGAGAAAGGAAGAACGGAGACATCATGCCGGGTGTAAACCGCGCATCCCCCAGCTCGGCCATCCCGCGGTGGTGGGGTCACAAGACCCTTGTACCCCGGGAGGGCAGGCAGGGAACACGCGCCTAGCATTGTCTCCTGCAAAAAGATAGCTAACGGGGAACGGAACGAGACGAGCCTCCGCAGCTCCTCCCAGTTGGCCCGGAGTCCACGGCAATTCCATTGAAGGAATATGCCGTCCAGGCCTAGCTCGGAGGAGACGCGGGGGCCGTCCTCGAACTGAAGACCCTCACTGGAATGGCCGTACGCTTCCCGGGGGCAGAACCCCGGGCGCTGTTGGCCGGACAAAGCGCTGGAGGCACTGTCGCCTTCGAGGACTTATTGGGGGAAGTTGGGCTCGTCATGCGAGTCTTTTCCTCCCTCCGCCTCGAAACCTTAGGCGGGTGCTGCGGCTTCAGAGGCGGGGGGCCCTTTTTTCGATGGATCACCGTCTCCGAGCCACTCGCTCCACCTCGGGGCGTGGGCGAGGAGCCGAAGCTCCTTTGTTGCTGTCCTCCTTTCGGGTGACAGCTTTAGGAACCCCCGAAGATGGCCTAGTGACCATCTTCAGGGGTATTGCCTCCTGTGAGTCTAACGACTCGGTGGAGGCGCGTGGCCGTTTCGCCTTGCGGGAAACGGTCACGCTGGGGGAATCGGGGGGAGCCCTGGTTTTAGCCGGGGCTGGGTATGAACCCTTTTTGCCGCCAGCTTTACCATGCGAGCGCCCGGGTTGGGTAGAGCCCGCAGAAGGGCTTCGATTGGGCGCGGAAACAACCGTGCTCGTTGGCCTGGATGGGCCAGGAGCAGAGGGTGCCTTTCTAACTACTGAGGCATATCACGTCCCAGGCAGAGCTGGGCGCGCCAGGACCAAGTCCCTAGCCTCGCGGAATGAGAGTCTATCCTGGGCCTAAACGGCCAGGATTTCTTTCTCCAGGAGATATGCACCACATTGCTTCGAAGAAGCAGGGTGCGGCTCTCCGCAATTGACACACTTGGCCACACACGATTTGGACTTATCGTGTGCGACCTTGGAGCAATTTACACAGACTTCGGGTGACCCCGACTTTGCACGTCTACATGAGCGATTCGTATGGCCGAAGCGGTGACAGTAATAGCACCGCCGCGGCAGTGGAACGAATGCCTTCACGCGGTAACGGTACCAACCGGCACGCACCGACTCAGGGAGCTTGTCACAGTCGAACGTGACGAAGAGTGTAGGGGTGGGTCTCGAAGCCCCTCCCTGTTTTCTCATCACACGTTCGACCTTGACCGCCCCATGGTCGGCCAGCTCTAGGGTGATGTCCTCAATGGAGTAGTCAACGAGTTCCCTCGCATAAACTACTCCTTTCACAAAGTTCATGGTAGAGTGCGGCGTCACACTCACCGGGGTGCCATGAAGTGTCCGAAGAGCACTTATCTTGGCCGCCTCGGCGGGATTCGCCGCATTCGCCAGAAGGCTGCCGTCCGAGAAACGGGTCACCTTCGGCTCTCTACCAATTGCACTAGCTAATCCTCTCCTCTGATGGATCATGTTGCCCTTGGACAACATGGTGCCATCAGTGGAGCTTATAACGAGGAAGCGTTTGAAGCCAGCGGGCTCGAAAACGCCAGGTAACCTCTGAATGAGGGGCCCCGATGTCATCGAGGCTCCGCCCTGTGCACTCTTGGTGTTAGTCTTGGTCAGGGGCTCCGCACACGAGGGGGTAGAGGGGCCGGATGTGCCGATCTTGGCTTGGTCGCCTACCAAAGTGGTAGCAGACCCATCCATCCGCGCAGCCCCCGCGGATGGAGAGGAGCCCCGAGTCTTTTTCGTCCTTTTCTTTTTTGGAGAGGAGGGCGGGGAATGAACCCGCTTCTCACCTCCGCCGGCAGAAGCCCCCAGGCCAGATGGACCGGCCTCAGCCAGGTCCCTCTCCGAAATGGAGAAGGTCCTGGTTGTCGTAGGGGCACCTGTCGGAGGAGATCCCTCCCCTCCTTTTACTTCCTCGGAGCCCTCAGCCATTTGAGGAGGACCTTGCATAGGGGCGGATTCGGGTTCGGTGCTTGGCGCCGAGCCCGGATTCCCCCCATGGAAGGCCCTACCGTCTGAGGCTGGGTCTCCTCAAGGACCATGTCTATCACAGGAGGGGCCTCCAGTTGGCCATCCCCTCCCAGGACATCGCAGGTCCCCTTGGCAGTGTCACCAGTCTTGTGTGGGGAGGCACAGGCCTTGACCCCGGCAAGGTTTAAAATTCTTGCCAGCAGGTCTTTTGAGGGAAGCGACCGAAGGGGCCTGGCTTCCCTCTCCCCCCTAAGGGGGTTTGCCCTACCGAGCCGCTTCGATGGGGAGCGGCTGGCTTTCTTGGCAGTCCCCTTGGAAAGAAAAGAGGGGACTGCCGCTGGGAAAAGAGAGGTGCCCGAAAGCACCTCCAGAGAAGGGGGTGAGGGGGAGTCCCCTGCACCCGTAGGCGAAGGAGAGGAGTAAGCCTCCTCTCCGGTTAGAGAAATATGGAGGGGGGGGGGCTCCATTTTTTTGCTGGAGCTGCCCGAGGGCGGCTCCGTTGATGTTTCAGGGAAAGTTGGGGGTTGAGTTTTTTTTTTTTTGGTCTTCATCATTGGGCATGGTGACCCTTTTTTTTAACACGGGATGCAATAGCGCACACCTCTCGCAGTAGCCCGCACTGCGAGAGGTGCTTACAAGCCTGGCAGAGCCAGGCGCCGTCATTTGGGACCACCCCTCCCGCCTGGTGGCCTGGCAGTCCATCGGCATGGCGGCTCCACCTTGAACACGGCGTAAAATATATAGATTGTGAAGAGGAGAGGAAAAGGGATGTGAGGAAGGTATGGGTGGGGATGAAGCAGGTTGTTAAAAACCAGCCACCCCAGACCGGAGCTCAGGGGTTAGGCAACATTGTCCCCCACCCCCTCAGCGGGACGGTTGGCTGAAAGGAAGGTCAGCATCTACCCTGTGAAATTAGAGGCTGAACAGAGAAAGTTGTGGGAGAGGTTGTGTGAAAAGAGAGGAAACAAGTGTTTTGAAGGAAGGAAAAGAGGCTAAGCTGGGGCTGGATGGGGTGCTGAGTCCCGTCAGCACGGCGGCCAGGATGGCAAATCGCCGCGCCCCTTACGGGGGGATTCTGTAGGAAAAGGGCGATGACAAAAAATGAAGAATGAACGGAGCGTGTGGCGAGTTGCAAAGCCATTCCTAACCCTAAATAATCTACGTTTAAACTAAGAGAAATTCTCCCCTCTTACCTTCCTACGAGGTGTGACTCGCTTTTTTGCACCAGAGGCTATTGCATTCGCTGCTTGTTGGCGATTTCACCCATGTCAGTGCAACTCTATAGCAAAGGTTTATGATTCTTGGCAACCGCTCTTTCTTTCAGATTCCGAATAGAGGTACAGTATTCTCTAGATAATTCATTTGAATTTACCTCGCAGTCTGCCATTTCTACCATTATTTTGAATAGTGCGAGTTTACTGTTTCACCGACCACAAGACTTTGATTGGTTCCTTTCTTTTTGTCGTACAACCACAGTGCAGTTTGCAGTTGAGCTCATCATCTGGCTTCATCCAAAGGCTCACAAATGACAATTGTTTTGTGTCTGGTTACCCTAATGTCCTCACAGACGCTCTTTCTTCCATTTCGTACCCCGTCTTTGCGAAACGAGCGCTTTCTTGGGATCAGATCACATACTCAATTTTTGCGTCAATCGACACGTTCGAGAAATCGTCCTCCCTGACAGTCTATTTTTATTTACTCGAGTGTCCCATCCTCTCGTTCCTCATTTTTTTTTTTACCGTCGTTACGTTTTCCATCAAATGCACAGTCATTCTCGTCCTAGTGTTAGATCTACTAAAAAAAAAAAAATTCAGCACATCGTTTCGTGTGGCCAGGTATGAACGCCGCCGTGTCCAAATGGACCTGCCCATGCTTGTGTTGCCAGTGTGCCAAGGTCCATCGCTACACAAAACACCTCTGGCTCTTTTTTTTTTTACTCTTCATCCACTGCGTTGTGACTATATTCATTTCGAGCTAGTTGGTTCTCTGAGATTTCTTCAAGGCTGTACCTATGTATATCTGCTTCATTTGCATATGAAGCATTTGATTAGCTAAACATATTTTACTGTAATAAAACGGTGATTCCTTAGGCAGTGATTAGTGAATGTGATAAATTAAAATTCTTAATAATGAAATACAGAAAGTTATAGAACTAATAACATGGCCTCTCGGCATTGCATTACGCATGAGCTTATATATATATTTGGGTGTGTGTAATTTATATTCATCTTAACGACTTTTGTTCAACTCTTGAATTAAGTTTACCAAAATTCATTTAAACAAATATTTATTTTTTGAGGAAGAAAGTAGCTTACCAGTTAAGCTAAGACTTTATTAAATTGACGCGTTTCGATACAAATTTGATCATCTTCGGAGACAAACTCAAGATCTTATCATAAAAATTGCTCATATAATGATAATAAATTGTTACAAATGTACTAACATACAATATGTGGAAAGAAAGGTAACAACAGCGGTTATATTAGACCGGGATGGTGAAATAAGATAATACAGACTTGCTGTCCCACGGCGACCCGAGCTCGGAAGCGTCCACAATCCTTCTTGAGACCCATGGGAAGACCTCACAGGCTCTAACGTTGCATGTGTACTCATATCAGATGGGTACGCTATACCCCTACTATAGGACAAACTCTTTGAAGGTCGATTGAATTAGACGATGGACTTTGTTAATACAAAATTGTAAGGCTAAAATCGAATATAAGCCACGCAAACTTCCTATTATCCCTGAACATCTGTCACGGATAAGGGCAGGAAATTCATGAGTCCGTGAATAGAAGAGCATACAACGATGATCGATTCTAAGAGCCTCCGATAGACCCAACAACAGAACCCATGCATTCAGTCCAAATATAGCCACCTAAAACCACCAACGACAAACGAGAGCTAAAGAAATCTTACATCATGGACAAGGGTAACTTGCTACATAAGGGACACAGGCAAACACCTCGCTGAGATCATATGGCTGCAGAACGCACACGGGAAAGTCTAGCAGAGGTATCAATTTCCTGACATTGCTAAACTTGCTCACGACTATGTCATTGAGTGCCCATCCTACCTTTGCATAAAAGAAATGCACCCCGGTGCATAATAAAGACCAATTGCCATTTTTATGCAAAATGTGTCATCTTTAAAAGGTAGAACGGCAAAATAGGAAAATCATCAAGGCATTACCGCACATTGTCGATGCTCAAGAGTGCCCAGCATTCTCGCGCAACAGCCAGATCTTTGAGTTTGCGTGTGAAGTTGAGTCTATGACTTCCTAAGTGTTTGAAATAAACTGCGTGTGAACAAGATAACCTATTCCGATCTTGTCTCGTTGAAACCGTACACGCAGCAGCGTCTTATTGCCGCACCGTCTCGCCTGAACCTCTTACTTCTTTGAGATTTCCTACCAAAATACAGAAAGCGACTCGTTTTCGATACCCTCAGCCATTGCGCCCCCCCCAGGAGTGACTAAGTAATCTGTACCTCCAGTAGGTCTAATCCCAGGCTGAAACTAGACATAAGTCGATTTTACAGGCCTCCTTATTCTCCCCCTTCTGCTAAGCGACATGCGCGTGGTAGCAGCCCATCTTACCCTTCCTCCATGGACAACATATTTGTGACCGAAGTAAATACACCTTTATTCCACCATACCAAATGTACCACTCATCTCAGTAGAAGCAATAAGAAACCTCTTTGGTTCCTTTCACTCATCTTCAAAACAATGGTTCTAAAAGCACCTCATGAAAACTACCCATAAGCTGTCGTACCGTCTCCAATGATACCCGAAGATAATGGATAGAGCGACACCCCCTATTCCAAAATCCGGTATAAATGATCTTACGGGCAGCCTATCCGTCCTCGCGTCCAATCTCACAGTGTTCCTTACGAACTGCCCTGGTTTACTAGGACCAGGGTGATCTTATCGCGGTGGATCTCCGTGATACCCGTTTTAGGCCTAAATCCTCAACCTTTTTCTAGCTCAAACGTTATCCTCCAATTCCTCTAGTTTAATTTGATCAATCTAAGGGTATGAACCACGCCTGGTGGAATCTATTCTCAACGTCCTTATGGACGCGTTGCCCTTAGATGCAGCCTACCACCTATCGCCACTCAACTTCTCCTCGTTTGTAATGAATCGCTGCTGGACCTCTCTTGTGCCATCCTTTTTTCCCAATTTCAGGGTTTCGACGTTTGCTGCGTGGATGGAAACCCGGCCAACTCGCGCCCCTATCCCCATTCCTATTCGAAGGTGCGGTTATCGGGAGGCTAGTGGTCCGCTTTTCTCAATTTATCATCAACCAAATCCAATTTCGCAACTACTCCCGCTCGCTAGTGATGCAGACTATAACCAGCTCTCTTCTACAAGACACACACAATGCACTTTTATCCTGTCAGTCGACTGCTCCTGATGGAATTCCTTACTGCATCATCCAACATCTGTGTATCGACGTTCACCCCCCCCCCCCCCGACCCCTATCTGGCGGGAAAGGAATTTGCCATTCCCGAGCTCAAACCAGAATCAGACCTCTAATAGGTTTCATCCTGCCGTCAAAAAGCAAGACCTACTCCCATACAAAATCATAGAGGATGGTGGAAACACCAGAGATTGTCATGCTGATTTTTATTTACATTTTATCTACTCGGGGATATCTCGACCACGATGTGATGAACGAATAGAGATACCTATCTACTATAAACTGTATGTGTAAGTCCCCAAGGAGATTCCAGTCGAGCCGTTGTAGGGGGAAGGTGCCTTTTTGATTAAGATGAGACAGAGGTTAATGAGACTCGATCCCTTATACAATGATTTCACTTGGTTATGAAAATGGCCCACATATGTGGCCTAAGTTTGGAAAATCTTGAAAGAAATATTTCCAAATAATTTTAGTCATACATTTTCAAAATACATGGACAGATCATTGAAAATTTTTAGGCTAGTATATATATATATATATATTGGAAAATATCTCTGTAATAGAACTTTAAAAAGATCAAATTTAAAGTCAGAGTCGAGGGGGGTGAAAACTGTAGGACAAAATGAAAGCCTCTGCAAGGAAAAGAGAGAAGTTTTATTTCAGAGATATCGCGGGATGGATGGCTGGGCAAAACTCAAATTGCACAAATACAAATTAATGAGAGAAAAAAAAGCTTCACTTTCAATTTTTTCACATACTCCTTATAGAAAGGAAATTTAGGTAAAGGAGAGTCAAAATCCCTCATCAAAATATCTAAAATATGCAAGATAAAACACAAATGAGATGAGGCCAAGAACTTCAACACCAAATTCAGATAAAGAATTTATCTAAAAAAACTGCCCTGACCTTCCTTAATCCCCAAAATAATAGCAAAATGTGATAAACATAAGTCAAAAACAAGGGCATTAAAAGTAAAGATTTAGTTATATAAAAGCTTGAAATCTTCATATTCTTGTACCACATAGGGAGTCGCTATTGTGAGGAGCACAAAGGTGATGAGGAAGGAGTGGGGGTAATGGGTGGGGCAGTAGCAGAAAGCTGCTATTGCAATTTCCCAAATCATAACTAACGAGCAATTGCTTTTTAAAGATTAAAAGCAATTCTACTCACCTTTCTTTGCATCATCCATGCATGCACTCATCCACACTATCATTCTAAACAGTCAAACCGAAGAACTGAGGGAATTCTATTTACAGAACTGAGGTCAAATGGACCAATGGAAAAAGTCATGACCGAAATACCCCAAATGGGTAACAAACAAAGTAAACTAAAGATCTTCATCATACAAATAACTTTTCAGCCCTTAAAATAATATATATATATATATATATATATATATATATATATATGTATATATATATAAAACATATATGCAATTGTAGTTACTACTAACTAATCTATATACTTATTTCTGTTGTACACGCGCGCTAATTATTAGAAATGACAAATTTCAAATAAAATTTTGGACAAATCTAGCCAAAAATACTCTCTGATTACAATGACAAAATAAAACTATAGCCTAACATTGATTTAATATATATGTGTGTGCATATATATAAATAATATTTGTACATATATTTAGTCGTTTTCCTGGTCTTTACTTTGCAAGAAAACATGCAATTTAGGATATAAAATGTATCCACACACCGAATCAAATTTATGGTCTTTCTAGCAGTTGGTACACAAATACTAGGGTGTTCAACTGATAAGGATCATCTTCGGAGAGATGATTATCATTATTTCGTAGGGATCATGGATGCCATACACAGAGAGGCGACTTTCGTGACAACCGGGAGAAAAAACGCAACTGCGAATACAGACTACTTCCGTGACCTACGCGAAGTCTTAGGTGTGTAATTGAACCCTTTCAAAGGGATCTCTTTGACGACTGGGGTCCTTTGTCCACTTCTTCTCCCCCTTTCAACTGAAATAGATTCTATAATGATTAAAGGGGTCACCGTACACTTAGGGGAACCTGACTTTGAAGAAATTACCCATGGATTGGACTTTTTAAAAAAGCCAACCTGGCGCCTGCCTATAAAGGACTAAGTCGCCGTAATTAATTTGAAGCCTAATATTATAAATTTAAAATAAAATAATTCAAAACACCAACGAAACTCAGCACAAACAAAAGCAAAAATCAAAACAAAAACATTTTTTTTATTATTTTTTTTTTAATTTTATAGAGCTCATCTGGCAACTGCCTCAAAACAAAAACAAGAAACCAAACCAAACCAAGTATGTTTCTGCGTCGGGGCGCCTCGCTTCCGTGGTGCAAGAACATGCTGCTGCCGCCACCACCAAATAGTTAAATAAAATGGAGGAAGCAGCCTCCTCCCAAAAGTCCGAGTCTAAAGGTGTGTGTGCACGAACTCGTTTCGAGTACAAGGAACAATCCCGCTCGTCTAGGTAACCTGTGTGAAGATCAGCAGACTGGGACATTCAACAAGATGTGCCGAACAGTCCAGAGAACAACACAGGAAAGCGCTTCATCAAATGGTGTGCGCCCAATTCGAAGACGACAGAAAGACGCGCAGCAAGCAACTTTAAGTTCGCCCTCGTACGTCTCCCATCTGTCCAGGATAATAAATGCTAATCTAACAATTACAAAAGTCTCTAACTTGCACATGCAAAAGGCTATAGCTTGGGTGGAAACCAACTGGGGTAGAGTGGTCTCTCCCGGGTATGCGAAAAGTGAGCATATTAGCAATTCTCCAGGTAAGTGAGAGGGTACCCTTTGTCCAGATCCTGATGAACAAATACATAAGAAAAGCCATGTCTCGCTCACCGTGTCGAAGCATGGCATACGGAACATGGTGCGGACCACAGGCGGTGTCTGCGCACGAAGTGCAACTTAGTGTAAACATGCCGTTGAAGGGTTCTCCGCCTCTGGAGTAAAGTCCAGTCGGCGACCTCCGATAACATCATGACGCGGATTGAATGCTGGCGAAGCAGCCTCTCGTTAGAGAATGCGGAGAAAGCCAAGGACGGGAGGGTCCGACATTGCAGTCACATTCTCCAGAGAGAGGGAGGGGAACCCTGCAAGAACTTGCCCCAAATCCTTTTGACTCTCTTCCACATCTCTGCAAGAGGGGTCTTCCCGTTAAGTGAAGACACGTATCCCAGCCATGAAGGGCGAGCATGCTTCAAAACATACCAGAACCTCGCCCTAGCTCGACGAAATCCAAAGACAGTGAAATCGTTCGGGTGGCGCTTATAGCGAATGTAGGCCTAACGCTTCTGTTTGAGGGCCGTCTCTCACTCGGCTGACCCACACGTTCAAGGAATAGTAGTCAGGCCAGGGCGATGAGGTTGCCGGAGAACTCAAAGGCCTCATCCACTGCCTTACACTTCTTGACTGGGACAGAGAAATCATTCATTTCTGAAATGCATTTTCCCGGTGGAGGCACCATGCACTAACGGGTTGGTCTTTCAGGTGTCAGAGGTCCAGAAATTGACATTTGAATGGGAAAGTGAACACTACCATGGAGATCATCGACTACCCACCACACAAAATCAGGCTGTGCATCTGGAGACAAGAAGGATAGATTAAGACAGGAAAATGAAGCGGTTCTCTGGCAGTGACATTTATGACACATATCTAAAGCTCATCGAACCTTTTCTTTTTGGGAGAGGAGGGTGGGGAATGAACCCGATTCTGTCTGCAGCTGGAAGGAGCAAGTAGGCAGGTTTGCCTGGCATCAGCAAGATCCTTCTCCCTGAGATGGAGGTCATAGCTGTTAAAGGGGCACTAGCCAGGGAATGTGGTCCCCACTCTGCTTGCGAGTTCTCAGGGACCCGAGCCAAGGAAAGAGGAGCTTGCACAGGGGCCGATTCTAGCTTCTGTGGGTCGCCTCTGGCACAATGTCCATCTCAGGGGAGCGTTCATGTGGCAGCCATCACGGATTTCCGCCTCACCAGTCAAAGGGGTGCCTAGATTTTCCTCATCCTCTACGACACCTAGTGAGGGTGAAGCTCGATTGGAGGCGGATTTCCATGCACTTTCCCACTATTGCTTACAGTTGTCACCATTATTAGGTTGAAAAATAAAAGGGGCCTCATGGAAAGTAGATACTATGACATCCGGATGAGTAGGTAAGTTATTGTCTTCGAGCTTTAACCATAAAGAATGATGCCGGCGTAGCCACCTTTTGTGTGTACTGGAGGAAAGAGAGCAGATCGACGGTCCTGCACACCCCGTACCTAATACTTGTCCTAACCAGCGGGCTTTCAGCACCCGCAGCAGGTAGGGACCTGACAGTATACACTGCCACTCGACTAAGGCTCATAAGAGGGCAACCAGAACCTCTGTGGATAGGAGAGCAAGTGTGGAAAGGGGTAGGATGGTATGTAATAGAGAGAGGCGGGTCCATTAATGACCAGAGTGGGTGATCACCTATTATCATACCCTGGTGCTAGTTGATTCCAGCATGGTATGCAGGCCACCAAGGCTACTGGACTAAACTGTACAGGGGCAAACACTCCTCCTGGTGCAAAGTGCGGGGAGAAAATGAGTGGAGAGCGGTAATGATAATATATAATATTAACTTATACTAATAATAATTAATACTAATCATAATATATAATAAATACTAAAACCAATATAAAAATCATACTAATAATGATAATAATAATGCCAATAGTAATAACCACTAATATTAATAAAAAGGTAAAGTATTGCTGAGAAGGGGTGAGGGGAAAGCGCACCAACCACTTCCCCAGGCTCCATCAGAGAGTTCAAGACAACCCAGTGACGGGGCTGCCCTAATTTGCACTGAGGCTGGTAGGATGTGCAGCTCCTATCCAGGGATCGAGTGTAACTGGCTACTGAGGATACCCATCAGAGTGGGAGGAGAGGGAAGTAATGTTTTTAGCCAAGGCTGGGTGTGAACCCTTTGTGCCGCCAGCTCTACCAGGAGAGCGATGGGGGGGGGGATAGAACCCACAGGGGACTACCAGATGGGGTATGGTAATTATGGGAAAATCACCTTGAGGTGGATGGTGGGATACATGTGTTTATGATATAGTATGGGGTATTTTTTTAATAGATTTGTTTATAGATGAATTGTGTGTGTGGGTCAGCGTTGATCAGTTATCATGTTTAATTGGTGTTTGTGGACAAATGTTATGAGGCGATGGGGTGTGTTGTACTTTGAAAAGTTTGGGAGAGAATTAGCTGGGGTAAGCTGCTTCTTGTATAAGAGCTATAAAATAGGGTGATTAAGATTGAAGCTTTGTAGTGGCAGCATAATAGTGTGTGTGTGTGTGTGTGTGGCGGGGGGGGGGGGGGGAATGGTGCAGTACCATTTTGTTGTTTTATTTTTTATGGTTGGGGGTTGACATACATCAAGCTCAGGAGCCTGAGCTTGATGGCAGGAACAGGGTGGAAGAGGTGATGTGGGTGTGAGAGTAAAGTATGGTGCAGAGATTACAGGCATGGATGGAGTGGGCAATGACTCATCTGGGAGGACAAAGAACCCAGCCCGTAAACTTTGGGTAAAATGGGTAGAAGAGCAAATTATAAGTGTTGGAGAACGTGTTATAAGCATGCCTGAACAGGCTGATGATCACACTTTCACTTACTCTTGGGCGGAGGAGGCTCCTGGTCTTTCTGCGGAGGATCCGTTTTGGTAGAGGCCACATTAGGAGAAGTGTCCTTTTTCAAAGGGATTACTGGAGAAGCAGCAGGACTTGGAGATTGCACTGGGGTGGCAGCAACCCTAGCCCCGCGGGTTACTGACTTAGAAGAGCCAAAAGTACGCACACCTCTTCGAGATGATGGAGACTGAGCTGTGATTGTAGGGGTCGATTCAGCTGGGGGAAGGGGTGAAGCGGTTGCTGCAAGAGGCTTCTTCGAGGGAACAATGAGCGGGGCCTTTCTGGGTGGGGCACTGCCCCTTGTTCGTCGCTGAGGGTCACTTTCAGGCGCAGATTTGACTGGGGAAGCTTTCAGGTCCTCCCCCTTATTATCAGGTTCCTTTACTAAATCTTTTTCTGTAAATAAAATGTGAAAAAGGGTTATATATATATATATATATGAGCTACAGCTTCGCTGAGTGGAAACAGTACATTAAATTTTAGCAAACTTAAGCTACAATGGGTGTGGTTAGTCACTGGATTGAGTCCAAATACTGGTTACCTTCCTGGTAGCTGCAATACGCTGTACAAACACGAGGTTCGGATTCCACATTAATCAGTAGTTCTCCACAAGGAAAAAGGCATCTTAAGTGATTATAGACCAGTGATAAAATCCTATTATAAATATATATGAAACTTTTTTTATTCAATTACAACTATATTAAATGTTGAGCCACTGTACAGGGTGGCCCGTAAGTCCTTGGACACTACAGTTACATAAAAAAATTACATTTGTTTTCCATTAAAAACATATTTATACAAAAGTTGTACGTGTAGTGCCCTGGGCCTTTGGGTCACCCGCATAGGAGCATGTCTAATCACAAGTCCAGTTTTGGTATCAAGTTTATCACAATCTGCATTTTAGATTTTGATTCTCCTTTCCACATCATTGACAAAAGCTTAGGTAAAGCCAGAGCAATTTTCTACTGCCCCACCCACCTCCCACCCCCAAAGAAATACAGTCATTAAAACAATTGTCTCGCCCTTTCATTTTCTTCTCTAATAAATGATTAATGTGTCCTTCACTCCAACTGTACCACATCAAAATACCCTTCAACCAAACCCCCAAAGAGAAATCAGGCAAGGATTGCACCCTCCCCACCCTACGATTTTGCTGAAAATATGTGTATGGGTAGATTTTTGGTTGAAACCACTTGGTTTTAAAACACATCTCAAGTTCTTTACTGGTTTGTCCATAAAAATGAGTACAATTATTACACCTTATATAATAAATCATATCTGGGCCGATGAGGGAGTTCTTAGCAATGATGAGATGTAGTAACTCATATTTAAATATGACATTCATTAAAATAGAGGAGATGAGGGATTCTACTGAAAATTTTATTGCAAGGCAAAGATAGCATATTTTTACAATCAAACAATTTAATATTATCATTGACACAAACACAAAAGAAATCTTTTAGTAGCATCTTTACAAATGTCTAGGAAATATAATGGATAGCATCATTTAGAGCCTGTGGCATAAATATTAAATACTTCTTTAAGTATTTATTATCTAGGTATTGGGGTCGACAATAATATTGGATTGTTTGATGCCCAAAATACTGTGTTTACCTTATAACAAAATTCTTAGTAGAATTCCTACTCTACTCCAACTGTGTAAAATGTCATTTAAATGAGTCAATGCTACATCTCATCATTGCCAAGAATCCCCCCAGGTACCACTTATTCTATAAGGTGTAATAATTTGCAACAACTAATGGCAATCACAATCTCACACTACAACTAAAGATGGCCAAGAGTTTTGTGAGGGCTACAATCCCATAATATAGCCAGAGATGGCAAATAGTTTTATGGGGGGCCATACTCCATCCAAACATGACTAATAGTTTTGCGAGTGCTAATATCTCAGACTCTACCAAAAGATAGTACATCCATTAATCATCCTTTTAAAATAGTACTAATAAAGAGCAAAATCCTGGGTTTATTATGTACCAGCTGCAATGGAGGTAATACAGAGGGTGGCCAAATTATTAGAGGCACTAGTAAAAAAATCTATGAAATTGAAATATGACCCTCAAAAGAAGTTTAGTTGGCTATACATAGATTTAATGAGTTTCAGTAATGGTAGTCATTTAGGGCAATAAGATATGCAGTCTGTTAGTCAGAGGGGGTTGGGGGATAATGAGTAGTATCCAAAGCGTGGCTGCTCCACCAAGCTCAGTGCACATGTACCAGCGAGAGTAAAAGATTGTTTGTACTGTTATCATCAGTTTTTCATCAAATTTGATATTATTGATAGGTTAACTACATATTTATATATGTTTATAGGTGTATGAAAAGAGATTGTAACATTAGTAATTTGATATTTCTTTCCTCCCCAGAAATTCATTAATAGCCAGTGTTATCTTATAAAAATGGGTCAAGCTACCGATATATCACCTAAAAAGGGCGAAATTCAAGCATTACCGAGAGAAACATTACTGCCATAGAAAGATTTGTACACCAGTTTTGAAATATTGTCCATATAAGAGACAGAAAATGAAAAATGTGCAATTTTATTGACATGGCTCTAATAATTTGGCCATCCTCTGCAGTGTGAAGTGAGATTGAAAGCTATTATGAATGTAGAGTAATGAAATGGCAAGGAATTGATGGATTGCATACAGAGACAAGCAAATAAGATGGGTGACGTACCGTCTTCAGAATCAGAGCTGCTCTCTGCAGAACTTATTTCTTCATGGTTCTCTTTTCCTTTAGTTTTCCTCTTCCTTTTCTTCAGTTGAGATTCGTCATTGTAGAGAGATAAATCCACTGAAAAATCAGGGCAAAAGCATTTATGAGACACAGAGCTAAATAGAACCATTTATCAAAAAACTTCCATTCAACTTTTGGTTAATCACTGAAAAAAAAAAACATTGCCCATATTAAGTGAAGTCAAGTCACAATAGTTATGGACACTTGCCAGTTTGGATCCCACATAAAATCAGTAGTTAACACCATGAGGCAGTACAAATCAGTGGTAGAAACCTGCACCAAACAACCTATTACAAATTCTAGAGATTCTTTGGGGATACCCATCTGGAAACTGCCATAAAGGGCACAAATTGCCATAATCACATAAACTATTACTAGACTACATTAAAAAATAAAAAAAACAAATTAATAACCAACAGCAAGAAGGAAGCACACTCCAGTGTTGGGGGTGCTGGATCATGTAACCAACAGACTCAAATAAGGTTAGCCTCCTCCAATAAGCCAAATAGTCCGGGAGTCTGTGTGCATGAACACACCCCAAGTGCAAGGGACAGGGGGTAGTGACCCCACTCATCCCAGTACCAGATTAGGTAACAGGCATGAAGATTTGACCCAGTATGGGCCATTTAAAAAAAAAGAATAATGAGCAGTTTGGGGGACAACAGCCATCACAGTAAAGTGTAGGGGACTGATTAAACAAATGGCAGTGCATCCCGCAAGTGCGCCCACCCATTCAATGATAGCAGAAAGCGAGCTGAAGCTGCCATGTCATTGTGGGGTAAGTCACAGCACAATGGCATATAACTCTTAAGTTCACATCTTTGCGGTGGTCTGGTCACCCACTCCTTGCAAACTCTTTCATGCTCATTCTGTGCAATTCATACATTTTCTATCTTTCAGCACTAATCTGATGATTGCTTACTAGGGCCTAATCATCCATAGCCTAATGGTAGGCTAGATTTAAAAAAAATTAAGTGCAAAAGAGACACTCAAAAGCAAGAAAGAAGCACGTTCAAGCGTTTGGGGGGCAGGCCCACCTCCTCCGACACAGGATCACACTGTCAACACCAAAGAGTCAAATAAAACGGAGGCCAACCTCTTCCAAAAAGTCCCAAGTAGTAGAGACCTGGCTCATCTTGGTACCATGACAAGTAACATGCGTGAAGTTCACCCAGACTTGGATATTCAACAAGAAGGTACTGAATAGCCTATGGGGTCAACGCAGTAATCACAGTAAGGGAAGCACTCCACCACATGTTGGTGCATGCACAAGTGTGTCCAAATTGAGGACTACCGAAAATGATCCGAAGCCATGGAAGGTAGTAGTAGTTCCATGGGAACAGTTGGGGGTACAATGGCATGGAACCTTAAGTTCTCCTCGGCCGTCTCTCATATTGTGTGTGGCAGGCTTGCCCTGATACCTGCCATGTAGTCAGTCTGAGTAAGAGCTGGTCTCGTTTCCCAGTACTCACAGACACTTTGGCACACTCATTCCACGCAATTCCCACATGTGCATAAACACACCAGAACATCAGAGATACCGCGAAACAGGGGGCGTGGAGATTGCAAAGCACTCAGGGGAGCTTTGTGAATTGCTACCTATCACAATCGGGTAGTACTGTGTGGTGTATTGCAACCAGCTCCATCATGAAGACGGATGCAGCACTCGGTGACTTTAAACAGAGGGTATTCGGCATGGCTGACCAGCATGACACAGGGTGCTCCAAAAGGATTGAGCCTAATACTATTGGTGCTGTGGAAGCAGAGCCATAGCGACAAATAACCAAAAGTGGTACCTTCCAGGGTGGCATCCTGGCGGGGGGCCACCAGCCTGTGAGTTACACTGAGCTCTTGTAGTTTCATAGTCCTAAACCCTTTGCCATTGGTGACTGATGGAGACCCCCAGCTTGCGTGTACATGCGCATCATGCACCATGTGCGATGTAGAGCGTGGGACATCTCCCCAACATCAACAAGTAGGCTCACAATATGGGATGTGCGGAAGGCACCAGATATCCGTGTGGTGGATCCAGGCCACCTTCTGCAATACCTGCTCAGCTGTGGATGCATAAAACTGTAGTCAAGTTTTGAATGAACAAAGCATCAGTATAAAAGCAAGGCTGAAAATCACAGAAGGAAGAATATCCATGGCATGGCTACAGAGAGCCTAAGGCTGCGGATATGAGTCTCCCAGGTGAAGCATCGGTCAAATACACGGCCAAGGAAGAGGTGAGAGTCCACCACTTCGAGGTGGACCCCATTTAGAAACAAATCTGGATCAGGGTGAAGCCATGGATGGCGGCGGAAGTGCACCACCTTAGTATTGGCCAAGGAAAGCCAAAACCTGCGTTCTTTGGCATAGCGAGATGAGGTTCAATGCCTGTTGAATTTGACAGTTCAGAGTTGGTATCTGGGCTGCACTGAGATGATACTGTTGATGCTCAGAGCAATAAGAGTGACCGTGAGGACACTTCCCCACAGGACACTCTTCCTGGAGAGTTCCCACACTCATACATGGAATAACAATCTCTTAGGAATTTAGAAATGAAAATTGGGAGGCATCCCCTTTGCCTCCATGATATGTATCACCATGCAGTATCATAGGCATACTCCAGATTAAAAAAAAAAACAGTGTGCTGTCTATGAAGAAGGCCTTGCGCACAGGATTTTCCAGGCAGAGCATCCGACGTGAAGTGGCACTTGCGGAAGCAGCAGTGTGTGGAAGACAGGGAAAAAGGGCTAGGTGACATTTACCAATTTCTCCATCAACTTGCATATGCACGAGGTTAGATAGAATGGGCAGAAACTGGCTGGGGGTAGAGTGATCTCTCCCTGAGCTGTGAAGTGACCACAGTAGCCATTTGTCAGGAGTCTAGGAGGATACCATACACCCAGATCCTGTTGAACAAATCTAGCACAAATGCCATGCCTCACTCACCTAGAGCAGGGGCAGTGTCTTCATATGAAGCAATAGCAGAACACAACTCACTTGATGCAAAACTTATAGAACAAGAAGGTGGGGGGTCCTTTTGATTCGCTTCCACACCTCTGCAAGAGGGGTCTTTCGATTAAGGAAAGACAGGTATCCTGCTAGGAAGAGCAGATGGTGTGCTTTGAAACATAACATAAGCTAGCTCAACAAAATTCACAGACGGTGAAATTGTTTGGGTGGCACTTATAGCATGCATAGGCTTATTGCTTATGCATGAGGGCCATATTACACTGATCTGACTAGCAAGGAAGCAGACAGACTCAAAACAGCCAAAAGTTCTAGTAATAGCATTAGACCCACAGTAATGAGGTTGCCAGAGAAGAACTTGATGGCCTCATCCACTGAACTAAACTCCTCAAGTGGAAGAGAGAAATCAGTATTTACTGAAATGCAAACCACAGCGCCTGTACCAAGCACCACAGGGGGCCTAAGACACCTATTCCCAGCTCGTCGATCAGGTTGGCAAAGACCTGGGATATATTGTGTAGTCCACCCAGAGGGGGTGTCTACCATTCAAATACCCAATCAGGAGCAAAGGCAATGGCAATTATGCAACGACACGAGATGGAAATCTCCTGTATCGAATGTACCACAAAATTACAGTATACCTCTTATCCAGGTGTAGCAGCACATCCATAAAGGTAATTATAGCAAATAGAAGAATGGAGGCATCATGCGGGATGTAAATCACACATCCTCCTGCCCAGCCTCCATCCTGTGGTGCTGGGTAGGAGCCTACAGCTAGCATGGTCTGTTGTAGAGAGAAAGCAAATGGGGAATGGGAGATGAGAGAAGTCCCACAAGGTGTCACTTGACCATTGGCTCACTAGGCTTATAGTAGTTTTTTTTTGGGGGGGAGGGCGAAGAAAAGAGGTAGGGCACCCCCCCAACAAGGTCGAGACTGTAAAGCAGGGGGCATGGGCCATGCCCAACCTTACGCCTCTAAGACAGTTCTCCCTATCGAGTTGGGCCCACAGGGAGATTGGATTTTGTAACTCCTGTCTGGTGGTCCCCTGTGAAAGGAAAGGAGGGCAGCTTTGGAGTTGTCTGAAAGAAACTCCAAAGGGTGAGGGGAAAGCCACCTCATTTGTAAATAGCAAAGGGGAGTATCCCCTCTCTGCTCAAGAAGATTGTATGGACCTGAGAAAGAACAGGGATGAGAGGGCATCTTTTTAGAGGTCGAGCTGCCAGAGGGAAGCTCCCCCCTTAAATATGGTAGGAGAGAATTTTTGTTTATTTACAGCAGCCATCTGGTGCCTCTTCTGGCAAGAGGGGAGCACCCCCATCGGTCAGTGGTGTTGCCATGGTTTACCTCACCACCAAGGTTGGGCGAGGTCTTGCTCTTTGCTGCATACATAATCCGAAATTCTATGGAAATTTGCCAACCCTCAAAATTTCCAAAATGTGTGGGCAGGGCTCCATCCAACATCCAGTCCCTTCTGCATAAGCTGTCTCAGAGTTTCAGACTTTTCAAGGGTCCATCCTGGGTGCGTTAATGCGTGTTCACAACGTGTGCATCAATGCACACATACAGGAAGGCTACAGCTCCCAACTGAGCACTCAGAGGCAGGGTGACAGGAAAGATTTCCTTAATGGGACATACTAATCCTTGGCAGGATGGTAAAGATCTTTGGATCTATTGTAGCGGACACAGATGGGACGCAACTTTTAGTTGGCCTGACAGCCAAGGCAGTATAGTCAGCCTACCGCAAACAGTACAGCCTTCCCATTATTCGTGTGTAGCAGGCTATATAGTATTGCCCCTGCAGTGAGGGAGATGAGGAGAGTTGATACAGAAAGTAGATGTTATTGGAAGAATGAGGAGAAACTAAGCTGGGGCCAGATAGGGTGCCAAGTCCTGCTAGCAGGGTGGCCAGGAAAACATCTCCATATGATTAGACAATAAGATGAAAATAAATACAAAAATAATATTAAATTTAAAGAAATTTAGTCTATCTTCATAAATGCTTATCAGACTGCACTTGGAATATGCAGTTCAATTTTGGTCTTATAATCTTTGAACATATATCTTAATCTTAGAATGCATTAAATGTAGAGCAACAGAATTACTTTAACTTTATTTTGCAGGAAAAATATGAATACAATTTTTCTGGCAGAACTCATCAAGCTTGTAATACAAGTGGTTGGGATCTTTTTTTAAATAATAATAAAAAAAGTTAAAGGGACATTGTCACTTATTAAAGAATAAAGGATGGATAAAAACTGACATTAGGGATTGGCATACAAAATGAAATAAGGAACTGTAGGTCAACCACCAATAAGTCAGTTTATGTTTCAAATTCAAGCCAACCATATTATCTAACTCTATAATAAGACTCCCCCTTTGACTTTGTGGTGTAGCAATAATAATGAGAGCAAGTTGGTACTTACATCCATCAGGGTGGTCCTCATTGAGTTCTGACTTTTCCTGTGGGATTCCTCTGTCTCGGTCAATGGCTCGACGTAGAATATTCATTATTCTAGTTTTTTCATGATCAGGCAAATGGAGAAAGCTTTTTTGCTCAGACTTCTGGAGAGCCACAGTTGTCAATATGCAATCAAAATCTGCAATAGTGATACCCCCCCCACACCCGGAGACTATGAATTATACATATACTTGAAAAATAGAAGGAGAGGGTAACTTTTTTGTGCTTGAAACAGGGGAGAATAGAATTAAAACAAAGAGCTTAAGCCCAATTACGGGATAACAGTGATCTATAGGTGCACACCAGGGTCAGTTACATTTAGTTGTTTAGCCTGTAAAAAGGGCCATTTGGGTGATTCATAAGAATCCAATTCTAGTAGTTGACTGTTGTATGATACTCAACTACTTCTATTTGGAGGAATGGGAGCCAAGTCTAAATTTACAACCAATGGATTAATTATAATAGAATATGAATGTCAAATGTTAATACTAATAATAAAAAAAATCTTAAAAAGAATTTTGAATTTTACTTGTGCATATTTAGTGATTCAAACTCAAAATAGCAATTCAAGTAGGTATGGTGGAAATGAGGTTAAAGGAAAAACAAGGCGGCAGCTGCCCACCCAATCCTAATGGATCCTCAATGGCAGCACTGTTAAAACGGGGTTGCCCGAAAAAAGTCAGAAGAGGCGTGGGAGACACTCAATAAAAATGGGGAAAAGCAAAGGATTAGAAGAAAACAGTACAACACACAGACGCACACTTAAATTACAGGCATACAGCACGCATCCTAAAAACAAGGGTGGCTGGGGCAATATGCTGGAAATGACAATGAAGCTTCAGTTTTATATTGACCAACTTCCTAAAAAGGTGCATTACCGCATACTATGAACGTGGAATCAAACAGTGCCAAATGACCAAATTTGAGCATTCTACTCTATCAATCACAAGGATAAAGGTTGCCAAAGGCAAAAAGGAATTTAAAGCCTTTTCAAAGGTTTCTCTCAACCAAAGTAAGTCTGCAACCAATAAAATGGAAGGTGGAGAAAACTTTCAGATCTAAATCAGACTGCAGACCAATTTGGAGTCAGTCATAGCAATACAAACAAGGGGGAACAGGAAAGAGCCAAAACATAAATCAGTAGACTCTCTGAGAATGAAGATAAATTATTCTAGTTTAGGTCACATTATCCTTCAGAAAACAAAAAGGAAGCACTCCTTTATTCAGCTTTCCTGCAGCAAATGGGCATGGGTCTAGATTGGCCAGTCAAGAAGTCTGTATGAAGTGAATGCAGACCACTATCAGCCAACACCTTTTCAGTAGTGGCATGGTGAGAATTTGGGCCAAGCTTGAAGAAGTGTGAGCACCAAAAGTTTAACCCCTACAAAAGTTTTCTTTTTGGGGTGGGTAGGGTAGGGTTACATTTAATTGTCTTTACAGAAAATAAGTCCTTAAAGAGCATGTAAGAGTAGGCATGGGTAACTTATTATGTCTTTATAACAAAAGACTAAGGAAGATGAACCACAATTATTTAATTTAATGAAACAAGATGGCAGCCACCCACAATTATTTTTAATATCTTTTAGATAAAGTACAGTGTATGTACACACATATTGGGTTGAGGAATAAGTTCTTGCGGTTTTATCAAATTTATTCATTACCATTAACAATTTTAGAA
The DNA here is from genome assembly GCA_963969495.1 of Ceratothoa steindachneri. Taxonomy (NCBI): domain Eukaryota; kingdom Metazoa; phylum Arthropoda; class Malacostraca; order Isopoda; family Cymothoidae; genus Ceratothoa; species Ceratothoa steindachneri. The sequence continues at coordinate 50,174,952 of OZ018337.1, forward strand.
AAACTTCCTTTTTAATTGCTAACAACATGCAATTTAATCAATAATGTATTCTCCGTTGTTATTTACGACTTCTTCCCAACGTTCAACTAGTTTTTCAATGACTCTGCAATAAAAATCTCTGGATTCTGACTCGAAGAATTTGTCTAACCAGGTTCTTAATTCCACATCAGTATCAAATGAAACGCCGTGCAAATTGTTGGAGAGCAATCAGAACAGATGGAAATCCGATGGAGCCAAATCTGGCGAATATGGAGGATGCAGCAAGATTTCCGAATTAAGCATTTGGATGGCATCTTTTGTTATATTGGCAATGTGAAGACAAGCATTGTCGTGTTGCAGAAGGACTCCATAACGTTGATGAGGTCGCTTTTTCCAAATAGCTTCGGCGAGTCGATACATTTGTTGAATGTAGAGTTCTGCATTGACAAGCTCGTTGTTCCCAAGGAGCTCATAAAGAATAATGCCTTCACAATCCCACCACACACAAAGCATCATCTTTCGTGGATGAAGTCCTTGCTTTAATTGTGGAAGTGGTTTTTTATTGGGGATAAGCCATTGTTTTTGATGGTTCATGTTGACATAAACACACCACTTTTCATCGGAAGTGATGATGCGGTAAAGAAATCTGTCCTTATATCCACGAGTAGCCTTGTGATGAGCAAGCAAACCTGTGGCAATCGTGGAGCATTGAAGTTTGTTGCTTTCGCTCAAAATGTGCAGAACCTATGCACAGAGTTTTTGAACTCTCCCCATCGAATGAAGATGATTCACTACAGTTTTCTGATCACACGCCAATTGTACAGCCAATTCTCTAGTCGATTTACAAGGATTTTCATGAAGAAGGTTGTTCAATCGATCTTCATCCAACTTAATGGGGTGACCAGAATGTTCTTCATCATTAAGATTGAAATGACCGTTTATGAAACGCGAACACCTTCATTGAGCTGTCCTTTCTGATAAAGCATTTTCTCCGTACACAGCACAAATATGGTCACGGGCTTTGTCTGCATTTTCATTGTTCCGGTCTCAATTAAAAATGAATAACAACAAGTGTCGAAAATGCGCCTTTCTTTCAACTTGACATTCCATTTTGAGGGTACAGAACAAAAGTTAAATTAGCACAACTTTTAAATAAACTGCAATGACTTATTACTCAACTTCAAGCTGTAGCCTAACCTTTGAAAATTTTGCTCTCATTATTTATTATTGTTTCTTAATATGTGCACAAATCACATCAACAAAACTTAAATCAACACAACATTAAAAAAAAATGCAAGAACTTATTCCTCAACCTAATACAAAAAGTACTTAATGACAGATAGCTAACCCCAAATACACTATCCAAAAGCTACAGTACCGTGTGCCTGTACCCAATCCAGAGGTAAGAGCAGATGATTTCAAATCATCAGGGCATGAGGAAAGGCTGTCCCCCAGCATGGTTAGGTGGTAGAGAGGGTTGCCATGATCCTGTCATATAACAAGTGAAAAGAAGAGCAAAATGCCAATACAGTGCTCAGTCTATGCAGCTCATTTCATATCACTACCACAAATCTAGGGCTTCAGGAGAAGACTCTCCATATCACCCTATGCCAGAGTAGATGTGACATCATGAATACTACACATGAGGGGATTTTTTTTTTTTATAAATTTTACGAGCCCATCTAGTGACCTCCTACTTGGGCATAAGAAACCCCTACACACAACAGCTACATTAAAATAACAATATGTAACACCCCTCCCCAACAAAAAACAACGATAAAAAGTGCAGGAAGCACGCTCCGGCATCAGGGAAGGCCCAAACTCCCCTGATGCAGGAACATGCTGAACAATATGGTGCAGGCAAGCACTCCATCAAATGCCAGTGCATCCAATTCGGAGATGACAATCCAGTTAAATAAAGTGGAGGCCAGCCTCCTCCAAAAAGTCCACAAGACAGTATGAACGAACCCACCGAGTACAAGGGACAAGTGGTAGCGACCCACTCATCCCGGAACAGGAGGCGTGCGAGAAGATCACCCAGACTGGGAAATTCAACAAGAATGTACTGAACAATATGGCGCAGGCAAGCGCTCCATCAAATGGCGGTGCATCCCGCGAGTGTGTCCAATTCAGAGACGACAGAAAGCAACCTGAAGCTTTCGCGGCATTTGGGAGTAGGTCCACGAGAAAAGTCGCGGCGCAATGGCACGCAACTTTAGGCTCCCCTCGACCGTCTCCCATCTTCTTCGCCAAGCTGCCTGTATTCCTGCCATGTAATCGGTGTGAAGAGTGAAGCGGTGGTCTGGTTGCCCAGTCCTCGCGACTCTTGGCGCCCTCATTCCCACATGTCAAGGAACCCAGCAGAAGATAATCTTGACATCCGCCCGGCTCGCCAAAACAGTGACATCACGGATATCACGAACAAGGGGATGCAGAGATTCCAATACCCCAAGAGCACTCAGGGCGATTTGTGAGTCACTATAAATCACAATCCAGTCTCCGAACTAGGCACGACACGTAATCTCCCGTACCGAGCGGTGTATTGCAACCAGCTCGGCCGTGAAACAGACGCAGCACCTGGCAGAGCCCCGCTGACTTCAAACCGAGGATATACGGCATGGAAACTGACCCCATCTTGGGACTTGGAGCCGAGCCATCTGTATAAACTGACACGGTTCTAGCATGACACAAAGTATGCTCCAAAAAGGTGGTACCCTCCAGTTCAGGCTTAGGGTATGACTGGTGTCTCTCGGCGGCATAAGAACCTATCAGCTGCAAATGCAGTGAGCGCTGTTGGCGACTTGGGGAGGCGTCGTCCTCGCACGCCTGGAGGGGCCAGGAGCAGAGGGTGTATTTTTTAATATTGAGGCATAGGATGTACTGGGCAGCATGGGCGCACCAGAACCAAGTCCGTAGCCTCGCGAAATGAGAGATGATCGTGTGCCTGAATGGCCAGGATTTCCTTCTAAAGGAGATACGCACTACATTGCTTCGAAGAGGCGGGGTGCAGCTCTGTGCAATTGACACACTTGGCCACACACCTTTTGGACTCATTGTGCGGCCTTGGAGCAATTTACAGACTTCGGGTAACCCAGACTTTGTACATCTACACGAACAATTAACATAGCCGATGCAGTAACAGTAGTAGCACATCCGTGGCAGTGGCACATATGACATCACACAGTAGCAATACCAACCAGCATGCACCGACTCAGGGATCTTGTCACAGTCAAACGTGCTGATGCGTGTACGACTGGGGCTCGAGGCCCCTCTCTATTTTCTCCTCAGATGCTCGATCTTGACTACCCTATAGTCAGTCTAAGATGATATCATCTATATAGTCCACGAGTTCCTTCAATTAAACCACTCCTTTACGAAGTTCATAGTAGAGTGCACGTCACACTCATCGGCGTGCCATCATGACTGCCTCAGAGGGATTCAACACATTTGCCAGAAGCCTACTGTCTGAGAAACGGGTTACTGTCGGCTCTCTACCAATCACACTAAAGCTCTCCTCTGATGGATCATGTTGCCCATAGCCAACATGCTGCCATCAGTGGAGTGAATAACAAGGAAGCGTTTGAAGCCAGTAACCTCGAAAATGGCAGGTAACCTCTGAATGAGGGGCCCGACGTAATCGGAGCTAAGCTCTGGTCTTAGTCTGGGACTTGCCACCTGGGGGAGCAATGGGGCTGGACATGCCATCTTGGCTTGGTTGTTTACTGAGGTGGCAGCACACCCATCCATCCCTGCAGAGGGAGAGGAGCCCTGAATCTTTTTTGTCCTTTTCCTATTTTTTTTTCTTCATATGAGGGCAGGGAATGAACCCTCTCTCCTTTCAGCACGGATCTGGGATGGATGGGTGATAGGAAGCTGGTCGGTGTCTACCCTGTGAAATTAGAGGCTGACCAGTGAGTTGTGGGAGAGGAAGTAGGGTAGAAATGCAGGCTGGACAGGGCACCGAGTTCTGTCAGCACAGCAGCCAGGAAGATAAATCCCTGTGCCGCTTACAGGGTACAGATAAGGGGAGCAGGAAATTCAAATGATTTGCAGTGCACTCAGAGTTGTCATCAATGACAACGACTGCAGAAAGCACAGCTCATAATCTCTCATACTGAGCAGTAATAGTGCAAACAACTCTGCAATGAAGATAGAGACAAGTCCAGGAAGAGAACAGACAAGCTGACTCTCCTTTTGAATTTGGGAGATTTTTTTTTTTTTTTTGCATCAAACTTTTTATTTCTGTAGGTATATATCATTTTGATTGTTTTCTATGCTACTAAACAATCATGCACTTGGTATTATTGAGTAATCTGAAGCTAATGAACCACAAAATTGATCTCTCGACAAAAACAATTGGCCAGGACTATATGTTTTGAAAGCGCCTCGGCCAAGTCCCACAGGAGAAAGTAGCACAGACCCATGGTTCCAAGGGAGGAAAATTGCAGCACTCAATTGATTAAATGCAAAGGGCAGTGAACAGCACTAAGGCTATATCAAATTAATGCTGCAATATATATATTTTTTAACTTTTGAATGGTGATGTTCTAGCTGAGTGGATGCGCCACTTTTAATTACGACAAAGTTAAGCCTCAATGGGTGCAATAAATAGCCAGAGAGAGAGTTCTGATTCAGCTTGCCTTTATGGCAGCTGTCATACACTGTAGTTTAGATCATAATGGTAAATAAAAAGCCTCAAAATGAGTGCACATAAGTGGTTAACCCCTACCAATATGTATAAAGAAGTTGGAGCTAGGGTGTTGTTATATCCATCCATATCATCCTCAATCTTAATATTCACATCCAATCAGGGATGCAGTGGATTAGGGTTACAGCCTAGCTGAGGGGGGAAAATACTGATTCCAATTATAGTGAAGTTAAGCCAAACTCGGGTGTTCAGTTGATAGATGGAGCACCATTTGGGGTAGAATTCACGGTAGCTGCCAAATGCAATAGATACCCAGTTTGGATCCCGCATTAAACTATAGCTCTCCGGAGAAATAAAAAGGCTAAAACAAGTACCAAATTAGTTTTTGACATTGGTTTAAATTAGTTCTCAAATTTTTAAAGGAATTAACAAGTATGAAATGTAGACTACAGGGAAAGATGGTAGGGGTGGTACCAATAGCTAAAAAATTATGAAAATTTTTCAACAAATTTACTTACCAGTGACATCATAATAATCAGGCTTATATGTTTCACACTTTTCATCCCCTTCCTCGATAGGAGAGAGCCAACGAATTTTAATTTTGCGTGTGCTCTTGTAGACATTCTGAGCAATCTGACAGAGATAGAACGTCCCCTCCGCATTTCGCAATGCCACATGCTCATTCCTTCAAAGAAAAATCAACTCTAGAAAATTCACAGCAGTTTGTGGGGTTCCTTCACATCTATTAATGATAATACATTGACATTATTAAGGGTTAGGCTTTGGCAATATCCATGGGGGTGACCCAACCAAAGAAAACTCGGCATCAACTATTATATGGCACAAAGTTGGGCACGGGTGAATCAAATCTGCAAAAAGTACCATACCCTTTTCACCCTTAAATGCCTTATCTATCACAAGGCCAACTAATTAGCCCTTCATAGCCATGAGGTGCCATCTGCTGCCTCATAAATAATATCGGCTACTTGCACCTCACTCAGCCATTTCTCTATCAAACGATTTCACACTCTAATTAACCCACCATTCACACAGTCTTCCAACCCTTTTCACACCTTGATACACTCCACACAAATCTATTTCCACCAATTTTGTTATGTGAATGCACTTGACAACACCCTCATAACTCCTAACCATTCACTCTTCATTGTCTCCACCTCACACACTAGGTATCCCTAAAAATAAAGGTCATTTACACTATGTAAGGTTGTGCCAGGTGTCAGCTGCAGCTGACATCTGGGAATTGCATACACTCCAGGCCTCAATCCTTGCAGGTAGATCCATGTCTAAACATCTTCCATACATTTTCACCTCTTCACCGTCTTTACAGATCTTCCATTACAAACAAAATGGCAGAGATACTTTCATTCACAGACATGACAAAGCTTCAGAGAAAAACAGCACAACTACGCCACTGATAACCCTAACAAAGCATCTCTGAAGGCTTTAACCAAAACTGCCCCCCCCCCCCTCACTTGGATGCAATCTGTATACAGTTAAGCTGCAGTCAGACTCCCACTCACTTGATGTTGCATGGATGAGTGGCACAAGGGGGCGAGGGGGGTTATAAAATTCTCTCAGCATTCAACAGCCTCCCTCTACGGCAGCTGTTAGCAGGGCCTACAGCACTGGCTGTAGAATCAACGCATTCTCCCTTAATCTCCCAAGTGGTTGAAGGGAGCAATGCAACAACAACCAGAACCATTCCATAACACAATCATTAAAAAATAAAAGAAAAGGCAAATCAGCCAGTCTATCATCCACTGAAACTGCCTTTTTATTTTCTAACACACCTTACAGCTTATTCCATACCCTGATACATCACACAGTTTACACCATCAACTACCCACCATCCCTTCCTTAATGTGTTCCATATTTGCTCTACTCCTATGTTCCCCATTCTCACGACTTCAACAGCTTTTCACTTTAGCCCCCACCCCCCCACCCCCGCATATTCATGTCTTCTCATCCACACAAACTAATTTAACCTTACAAAGCCCAATCATGCAGTTGGATAGTCGCACACTCATACCTCTTGCATTAAATACACCTTGCAATATATTTTTCACCAGGAGCAGATCAATCCTAGTCTTCATTGCCCAGCCCATGGGAATTTATGTACATCCTAGTGTTTAAAGGACATTTGCTACACCCCATTGGTTTCTTTCACTTTTTATATGGCCTTGTCTGGCAATCGCTTGCAGGGGCAGTCATGGAAATTATACTTAGCTTATTTTAAATAACTGCCCCCCCCCCCCCCGTGTCCTCAAGAACTAAACTAACCCACAATCAAAGGGGCATAAAGAGGGCCCCAGTAGAAGCTGTGTGCCAGAACAGGTAAGGTGTGCCAAGATCCCCAGACTGCAACATTCAACAAGAATGTGCGAAACAGTCTGTTGGTCCAAAATTATCAGAAAAGTTCAGGAGAGTGCGAAATCAAATGGTGTGGCATCCCACAAGTGTGTCCTATTCAGAGGTGACAGAAAATCACCTGAAGACCTGGTCATTGGGAGGTAGGTCTACAGAAAGAGCTGAAGCATGATGGCATGAGACTAGATTACAGTCAGCCATTGCGCATCTTCTTTGCCATGCTCCTCCTCCTGCTGGTTGCATGGCAACCATCGTAAGCCAGGCTAACACAGGAAAAGCAGTGTTGAACTTCAGAGAACCACACCAGCTTCCAAAAGTCACCAGGAGGGAAGGGCAGTGACATAACTCAGGAATTGAAGAGGGAGGTGACATGGAATCTCTCAAGTTTCTTGTTCCCGGCACTTACTTCCTGTAGTCTTTTCATGAAGTACATCAAATTTTTAGCTGGGCCGTGCTGATGCTACCAATTAAGTGACAGGGGTCTGGCAAGTTGCATGAACTGCTTGTACGGGCCACTACCTACCCCGGATGTGATAATCCTCATTGGGAGATAGGGTTTATACAGTGTGGATGGTATTAATTCCATGATGACTGTCTAAATAAAAAATAAGTGGTTTTATTTTTTGAGATCTATTCATAAAATATGGGTAAGTTTGTCTTCATGACACGTCAGATCGATCTCACTGAATGAACCAACCTGTGGCTCCAAAAAAGGCTTCCAGGCAACTTCATCACTATCCCCCCCCCCCCATTATAGGTACTGGTAATCCTCGTCCTCAGCTCATCCTTCATGGTGCAGCTGGATTTGTTGGTCTCTCATACCAAAGTGCCCACACAAAGAAATTGAGGGGGGTTGCAGTCAGGTGAGTTGGGAGGTAAAATATCAGGTACTGTGTGATCAAAGAAATTTTCTGATAGTGAGGGCTTGGTCTTCTGGCTGGTGTGGCAGGGTACCGAGTCTTACTGCTACATGTAAGACCTTCTTATAGCTACCTGATCAATCCAGGGTTTCACCACCTCACTCAAAACACAGATTTAGCCATCAGTGTTCAGTCTGGGGCCATTAGGGAAGTGGGGATGGAAGGATGTCACCTTTACTGCTGAAAATTTCATTTTCATAACTTGTCATGTCCCTGGATGCCAAGGTGAGCCACCCGTTGTTCTGCGAGTTGTCTTCTGGTCTTGGTAGAAATTCTTCTCATTGGAGAAGAACCACAGCATGTCTGGCCCCCCAACTTGTTGATCAGCTTCTCTATGTGCTTAGGGAAGCTGCACAGTGCAGAAGAAAGGTAAGCTATTGTCTAGGAAATAAGCTAACAACCTTCTCCATCAAATTGCACATGCACAATATTGGAAAAATTGGGGAGTGATTTCTCCCCAGCTTTTGAAAAGCAAGCACATTAGGCATTAGCGATGAATCTGGAGATACCCTCCAACCAGCTCTGGTTGAGCAAAACTAGCAAAGGCCAAGCTCCACTCAGCTGGGTATTGAAGCATAACATACAAAACAGCACCCAGACCAAAGGAAGCATTCACCTAAGGAAAGGGAGTGGAATGCAACTCACTCAAAAAGTGATGTACTTGGAATTGTTGGAGAAGCAGCTTTCAAGCTGGAGAATGAAGAGAAAGCAACTGCAAAAGATTCTCCACACATGCAGGATATGCCATACTCCAAAGTGCCCATCCCATCATTCATACATCACAATCTAGTCAGGGCACCAGCCTTCTTGACATGAATAGAAAAATAGCATAACCTTAATGCCACTCACAAACCACCCTTACTGCAATCTGAAAACAGTAACTATCTCCACCCATAATAGAACATCTTTCAGCACAACTTCGCTGTGAGACCTCTGGGAAACACAAAATGCTGTATCATTCCTGAATGCAACCAGGTTTCACTGAAGAGAACTTGGGGCCCACAGTACCTTGCTCACTGGTCAGTGGCAATGCAGTAATAGCATTCATTCTTCCAAACAAGGAATGAGACTCAGTGCCTTTGAGCTTACCATTGTTATTCTGATCTTTATGTGAATTTCATTCGCTGCTCACAAACACAAATCTCCCTAAATTATTTTTTAAAATATATGATGGGGAACTGAAGGTATGACTTGAAACTCCTCGGTGACATGATTGGAAATAGGTCAATAACAAATGGTTCAAACCAAAACTCACTTGAAAAAGTACACAAGCTTCTCCTGCGGAGTTTTGGGAGTGGAAATCAGACTCTTTGTCAATCTTGATAAAGTATCAGGAACGGGCGATTGATATACTGAGGCAGGATTGCGAATTCTCTTACTTCTTCTATCTCCCTCACTCGGTGTATCGGAGGTTTTGCGTTTAGCCTAAAGCAAAAAAAAATATCTGAATGTGAATAATTTTATCTTACCCTAAAGAAATAACTAATGTTCTCTCCCCAGTTTTAACAATAGTTCAAGATCCATTGATCAATATTTATCAAATAGCCATGTAAACACTATGTTAACAAGTATATAACTTTATCACAAGAGATATAATAACCCAGTTGTAGTATCCAAGATATTTAAATTTGAGCAATTAGTCAGTTAAGAAAATAGGGGGAAGAGATAAGAGCCACATATCCCATTCAAAAATAGGGGGAAGATATAGATACAGATCCTATCCCCCATTCAAAATTAGAAGCAGAATATAGAGCCACAGATCCCATCCCCGGTTCAAAAATAGGGGGAAGATATAGACAGAGATCCTATCCCCCATTCAAAAATAGGAGAGAGGGTGGAGATATAGGGGACACAGATTCTATCCCCAGTTCAAAAATAGGAGGGGAAGATATAGCCACAGAGACTATCCCCCATTCAAAAATAGGAGGAAAATATAGAGCCACAGAGCCCATCTCCCATTCAAAATTAAAAAAATAGGAGGGGAAGATATAGAGCCACATAGCTGATCCCTCATTTAAAAATAGGAGGGGGAAGATATAGAGCGGTATAACCTATACCTCATTCAAAAATAAGAAGGGAAGATATAAGCCACAGATCATCCTATAGGAATTGGGGCTAAGAAGATGCAGGACGGTTCCATGGTTCCATACTACAACTTGTGCACCCTTTCAGAGAAGAATAATACAAAAGATGTGGCAATAGAAGTGAAAAAGGGTGTGAAGAACGCTGGAATATTATACAACCTCCTCTTCCAGAAGGAAGGGGCAATATTCCCTGGTCCGGACCATGGAATGAAAGTGTCAGCAAATGGCCTGCAAAAATTAACAGCCAAAAAAAGAAAAAAAAACCCAAGGTAGTCTTAATCTAGTTTGAGATTACTAAGATCATTGGGGAAGGGAAGACTGCCAATCCACATTCAAGGCATAACAGGCTATACAGGGCACCACCCCTTGTAAGATTTGGCCAGAAATAATGGGAGAGAAAGAGGGGGTGGGGGGAAGTAAATTAGTGAAGTTGGAGTTGGTTATGGAATTTTTGGATGGATGTGCTCATAGACATGGCAGTGAATGTGTTGAAGGAGATTGGTGTGATGAGTAAGGAGTATAATTAAGCTGTGCATTGTAAGAAAGAATCTGCTGCTAGACATATTTGTTGTGAAAGCAATAAGAGGTATGAGTATGGGACTATCTGTGTTGGTAGATGGATGAGATGTGAAAAAGGTGGAAAATGAGAGAGAATGGGTAGAGTATGTAAGAATGATGAGAAGAGGAAATAATTGCTAGAGCAGAGATAGGGCAAAACAAATTTAAGGAAGGGGAAGTAGGTAAAGTAAAGATGAATACATCAGGGAGAAGCAGTTGAATGCATACAGAGATGAAAAGGAAAGTGAAGTGAGTGAGTGATTAAACAGAGTAGGAAACCAGTAAATGAAGCGATGGACAGAGGATGAATGAGGATCCTGAGTGGAACAAGAAGCTATTATTTGAAGTAAGTGAGAAGGCTGATAAACAATAATAATAGATGCGAATATCAAGAACAAGAATTGCAGGGAAGTTGTGCGCAATGGGGAAGTCAAAAGTAGATGGTGAGAAATCATTCAGTTGTATAATGTGGGTATGGAAGACAAAGAAAATATAAATATGATTGGCTTTATACATGTAAATTGGGTGCTGCATCAGGGTATGAAACAGATAAGCATGCAAGAGGTTGTGGGTGCTCTGAGAGTTCTGAAAATGCAGTCAGCTACAGTAGATATAATGGCCGAGATGCTATAAAGTGGTAGCGATGACAGGAATAGTGGAATGTCAGTTGAGTATTGTAGGTAAAATATAAAGAAAAATTCTGAAGGTATGCTGAATAAGGTAAATAAACAAGGGGGGGAGGTATGTGAATCAAGTATGTACACAGAATCAAGTATGTACACAGAGAGATAGCTTATTAAACAAGAGATATAGAGGTGTAATATGGGAAGTGTGGAAAGCACCGGTTGCCAGGCGAAGGCCGGTGTGGCTCCTGAGAGTCTAGTGACTTGGAGGTGCACAGCCTTTTCGCCTTACAGGAAACAGTCATGCTGAGGAAAGGGAGGGGGGCCCTGGTTTTAACCGGGAATGGGTGTGAACCCTTTGTGCCACCAGCTTTACCAGGGGACTGCCCGGGGTCGCTAAAACCAGCAGAAGGGTTCTGAATGGGTGTAGGATGTACCAAGCAGCACTTTGCGTGGCAGGACCAAGTCCTTAGCCTCATGAAATGAGAAACGATCCTGTGCCTGGACTGAATGGCCAGGATTTCCTTCTCAAGGAGATACGCACCACAATGCTTTGAAGAAACGGGGTGCGGCTCACTACAAATGACACACTTAGCCAATACACAATTTGTACTTATCCTGTACAGCCTTGGAGCAACTTACACAGACTTCAGGTAACCCTGACCTTGCATGTATACATGAGTGATTAACATGGCCAAAGTGGTGACAGTAGTAGCACCTCTGTGGTAGTGGCACAAATGCCTTCACGCAGTAGCAATACCAACCAACACGCACCAACTCAGGGAGCTTGTCACAGTCGAACGTGATAAAGAGTGTAGGGGTGGGTCTCAAAGCCCCCACCCTCTTTTTTCACCACACGTTTGACCTTGACTGTCCCATGGTTGGCCAGCTTTAAGGTGATATCATCTATAGAGTAGTCCATGAGTTCCCTCGCATAAACTACTCCTTTTACAAAGTTCATGGTAGAGTGTGGCGTTACACCCACAAGCATGCCATCAAGTGTCAGAAGGGCACTAATCATGGCCGCCTCAGAGGGATTTGATGCATTCGCCAAAAGGCTACTGTCATTGGGCATACCTAATAATAATACAAGATGCCAATGCTCATCACTCCTTGTAGTAGCCCGCTCTGCAAGGGGTGAACACGGGTCGGCAAAACCGAGGGCCACTATTTAAGGCCATTCCTCCTGCCTAGTGACCTGGCGGCTCCACCTTAGGAACGGTGTAAAATGGATACATAGTGGAAGGAGAAAGAAAAGGGATGTGAGGAAGGTGTAGGTGGGGATGAAGCAGGTTGCTATAAACCCCCCACACAAGATCGGAGCTCAAAGGTGAGGGAATGCTGTCCCCTCCCCCATGATCCGGGATAGTTGGGTGATGGAAGCTGGTTGGCATCTATCCTGTGAAATTAGAGGCTGACCAGAGAAAGTAGGGTGCAAATGCAGGTTGTCAGAAAGGAGAAGAGGATAAGCTAGGGCCGGATGGAGTGTTGAGTCCCGTCAGCATGGTGGCTAAGAAGGCATATCACCGCGCCCCTTACAGGGGAGAGGAATTTGGAAATGATGAGTGTAGTGTTTGACAGGGTGGAGAAGAGGAAAGGTCTAAAAGTGACCCCAGAAGAGTAAGGTAATGAATGGTATTTGGGGCTGAGAAAGGGAAGGGGTGTAATATCTGAGTCCATGGTATTAACCCTGTAACAAGTGCAAAGTTTTAACTATCTAGTGGTACACATGAAGCAGATTGCAACCACAAGATTTTAAATGTTAGGAAATTCTGGGGCAATTAGAGCATTAGTGAATATTAAGAGGTTGATTTGGAATGCACCAGGAAGTCCAATGAGGGTATACTGCTATCAACATCGGTGTATGTGAGCGAGACTATGGTATGAAAGAAAGACCTTGGGTAAGAGAGATGCAACTGGACAACTTGAAAGGGATGCTGGGTGTGCAAAAGGTGGATAGATCGATGATTCTGTAAGAGGTTTATGGTGTGCATGAATGAGTTGTATAGACATATAAGAAGAATGGAGAGAAATAAACTTGAAAATAATATGAGTGAGAATGTCAGGATGTGAGAAGGGTCGGAAGACAGGGTAATTTTTTTTTATTTAATAGTTTTATGCAGTCCTTATTTAGGCTCAGTGTGCTGAAAGAAAGAAGGAGAAGAGGCTAAGCTGGGGCTGGACTGGGCACTGAGTCCTGTCAGCACAGTGGCCAAGAAGGCAAACTGCCGCGTCCCTTACAGGGAGGAAGACAGGGTAAGAAATAGGTTGATTACGTGAATGAGAGTTTAAGAGAGAAAGATTTGACTGAAGAAATGGATGATAAAGTATATAGCAACCTACCAAAAGGGAGTGTGACCTTGCACTTAATGGTTCATGGAGGAAATAGGAGAGAGGGAAATCTGGTAGATGTTTAAGTCAAACTTTTCATGGAGAAATAAGGATGTGGTTGGAGAACTAGTGTAAGCTGTTTTAGCCCAATACCTCTTTCAGTAGCTCAGGAAAAGGGTGGCTTATTGAATTCAGGCTTAATTGTCAACACTTCTTCAGAATAAAGAGCTAACTGAGGAAATGCATGTACAATATGCGTGTGTAGCTTTTGAAAGCCCAATACCCAATCTTTTGAAATGCCTCTATTTTTTATTCATGTAGAAAAATCTATAATCCACTTTCCATCTTATTCTAGCATAGTTGAGTTAAAACACCAGAGGCTGTATGAGCAAAGTTAAACTACACCAGGTGTATTTAGCCACCATATGCTGTAGCAACCCATGGCTCAGATGGCATATAAAACTAAAGCCTAAAAATGTGTAGAAATCATGAGAGGACGCGCCTCAGCCTCAATTCAAATGAGAAAGGAAATTGGTGTAAGCAAGCTAGGAGGAATTTTCCGAACAATGAAGAATAAACGAAAGGATGGAAAGATGCAAATTAAGTTAAAAAAAAAGAGGGCGGGCAAGTATAAACATAAAAAGGTAAAGGTGTAAACATGATAAAGGTTACAATAACAATCTTTATCAATCCTATAAAATAGAGCAAATTATATATTTCAAAGAAAAGACAATTCTTGCAATGTTCCAAGCAAGTGAAATCACTGGCAACACAAAAGGGAGACTAAATTTATACTTACTCTGCTTGCCCTCTTTTTGGAAGTCCCAATCTCATCCTCATCATCATCCTCCTCCTCTTCATCATCATCAATGCTGTCAAAAGCAGGTTCTTTGGTTTGCTTTGAGGCCCCTTTAGGTTCTGGAGTCTCTTTTCCATTTAATGGCTTCCTAATTCGAGGAAAGCGCCCCACCTCTCTCTTAGCAATTGGTGTAGTGGGAGTTGTTGTATCAGCCTTGTTCACTGCATCTTGTTTGCCCACTTTCTCCATAGGAGTGGTGACTGCAAGCGGGGATGAAGTAGCCAGGGACCTCTTCTGTGATGGAGCAGAGCCTGTAGTAGCAGCAGTAACAGAAGGAACTGACACTTCCCTTGGGCTGGCAGTAACCTGAGACTTATTTGCAGCTCCGGAGGAAACACTCGATTGTGATGGAGATACTGTGGTAATGGGAGATGAAGTTTTGGGAAGAGATGCACCGACTGTTGAAGAAGGAATAGGTACAGATGAAGGCAATTTGGATGAGGGGGCCTTCTGAGGAGAGGGCTTTGGTGATAAAGGCATGGGAGAAACAGTGGACTCTCCTTCTTGGTTTGGATGAATAATGGGTACTGGGACCGGGGAAGGTTTCCCAGTAGACGAGGACTTGGGAGGAGTAGAAGTCTGAGAGGAAGGTGTGTGTTTCGAAACTGGAACACCAGAGATTTGCTTTGAAACAGGAGACTGGGTGACCTTTGCCTGCTGCCCTGATGTCACGGGACATGCAGCTGGGGCAGAGGGTGCCATTTTTGCAGCTGAAAATGGGCCAGAGGCCAGCGTTTTATTTTCATTGCTCACTGTTTCTGAGAGTTTTGCATTTGAAACTGGAGATTTGGGAGACACCTTGGCAGTTGACATGCCATTTTGATTTGGTCCCACATTCGCAACATTTTGAGCATTTATATCAGTACTAACTTTCAAAGTTTCATTTGATTTTAATTCTTGATTCTCAGTAAATTTAAGTGATGGTGTAATGGTGACTGTATTTGCACTATCGCTGACCTTATTGAAATCAGGCTTTTGACCAACAGACAGCGGCTTTGCAGGTGTTATAGATACATTTGGAGGCTTGGGAGTTTCTGAGGATCTTGATAAGGATGCTTGTGAAGGAAACCCTATCCCACCAGAATGGGGGGTATTTGCAGTATTAACATTTTGAATGGACTTTGATGGTGACAAAGCACTGGATGAATTATTCGATTCTTGTTGAAAGATTTTAGAAACCAGAGATTGGTTTGGAGTAACCTTATTTTCAAAAGATGGTGGTTTCAAAGTAGGTGAAGCAGGCATTGGTTGGGATGTAGGAGGGGGTTGTTTAATACTGATTAAATCTGGAACCGGAGGTGTTGGCCCTTTTGTTGCATCAACTTTTGGTGGAACTCCAAGAGTCGGACCAGTGGGAGCTTTAGGTGGAACACTTTGACCAAGTTGTTGGGCACTTGCAGAAGAATTAGTATTTCCTTGTTGTTGCACAACTTGCTGCTGTTGATGATGCGGTTGCAACGGCTGTTGATGGTATTGCTGTGATACCTGCTGGTTGGTTTGAGATTGTTGCTGGCTATGCTGGGATTGGTGCTGTTGATTCATCACCATTTGTTGCTGAGAAACATTTAACTGTTGGTGAGTAGAAACTGGCTGTTGTTGTTGTTGTTGTTGTTGTTGCTGCTGCTGCTGCTGCATATGCTGTGGAGTCTGCTGGTGCTGCAAAAGTTCAAGATGATGGTATTGTGTCTGAGGCAAATTGGGAACTGTCTTTGAAGCACTTGACTGAGCCAATGAAGGTGCAGAAGCTTTGTTGCCACCCACTTGCGAGGAATTGGACAGCACATTAGGTGAGGTTGCAGGTGGCTTAGGAGAGCCACCCATCATCGATGTTTTATCTAGCGGTGGTGTAGAGGATGGCGGCAGGAGTGGTTTGGGAGAGGATGAGCCTCCAGGATGGGGCTGTTTTGCACCTAAAACTGATGGTTGAGATTTTGAAGGAATGGGAACAGATGATCCTGTGTGGGCAGGGCGAGGAGCCATATATCCAGGTTGCAATGCCCTGGGTGGCATGGGCTGTCCCATTGGTAACCCATGAGGAGGATGTTGAGGGGGCCCAGACATATTGTGCGCTGGTGGAGGATGGTTCAATGTACCACTCTTATGAGGGTCCATGTACCAGTTGCTGCCAGAGTTGTGGTTATTCCACCTGAAAAATAAAATTGTCACATTAAAGAAGACAAAACAAATAAAACTAAACTATGTGACTAAAATGAGAGGGTCCCTACCTAAATTAAAGCCAGATTACACTACTTCCTCCCTTTAAAAGAGTTTTGCAATCACCAATAGCTTCTCTTTTTGGGGGGCCACAAAAGAATAATGCTATATATTTATGATGGGGAACATCATTTTATATATCTAAAATGGAACTACAGCACCCACAAAGTGTATATAATCACACTGGAAAATACAACCTTTCTCCCTGTATATTTGGGGCCACACAATTCAGTTTCTATTCTATATAGTAACATCTGGTAACTTGCAGGTTGTGCTTCTATTTGAGAACTTTCCGATGCCCCCATTTTCAGTGTGCAGCAAGCATTTATTGCGAGGGATGTGTGCAAGAGTTTCCCCAGTTTTAATCAATTTCTTGAAAAAAGATTTTAACAAGTGGTGTAATTTTATGTGCTAGAAAAAAAGAAGTGATTGTTGAGGTATTATTCTTTTATATAAATCTGGGAAATCACAAAGCCAGAAGCCGTTGAATATAGTCCAAAGTAGTTACCTAATTTATGAGTTTCACACACTGTTGTGAATTATTCTAGCATGACAGTTGCCCCCAGAATTTTTTTTTTTCATTTTCACACATAACAAGATCACTAATTTGGAGGACAATAAATCAGAAACTAAAACAGATAGGCCTTTTGTGATGACAGGTGTTGAAAGCATGGATGTAAATTACATAGTAGTATATCAAATTCCAGGCAGACATCTTATTCCATTCCAGAGATATTGGCATCCAAATGTGAATGCTCAGGAACATGTGCAATTTGGGAGTGTCAAAAATTGGTGAAGAACCCTTTTTTTTTAAGAGCCACAGCACAGAAACCCATTGGAATTTTTGGCCTAGAATTTGGCACATGCTCATTATATACGTAGAGATAACAGCATGAGTTTTTCAACCAAATCTGAGTCAGTTACCATGGTAACTCTGGTTGAGTTCATATGGAATGACCCAAAAGGTATAGTTAATTCAGCTACCTTAAGGTTTTTCCAATTGAAAATGGATATATATATATATATATATATATATATATATATATATGAACAGTAAAGGCTATGTAACTTGAGACACTATTTAATATCTACAAGGCTCATTAAGTCATCCTCAGTTCCATCTAATACTTCTTTTATTTGTAGTGTTTGATGATGTATACACTTTAGATTGATGTAATAATTTATAGAATCAAGGGGTAATTATTCAGTTCATGGCAGGATACGATTTCTAGCTATTTTGGGAGGCTACTTTTAGTGTTTTTCATCTAGCCCACTGACCAATGAGAAGCATTTATTTTTTTAAAGTTTTTTATGCTTTTAATACTAGTAAAAAGAAGGGTTTTCTTTTAGTTTCTATTTTTTTTTGTAGGTAGTTGATTATCTATCTCTCTTATATAATCTATGCCTGACACCATTCAGTCTTTTTATTTAATATTCCTTTGTTTAATGTTCAATAAAATCACTTTTTTGGGGTTGCTACTGAATTCTGAATCTTAAATTTGACTATAAAAAGGCTTATTTTGTGCATTTTCCCTTCATTATTATATATATATATATATATATCTATATATATTTTTAAAACTTTTTATAAGGTATTTTGTACGATATTCATTTTTATTTTTGTTAAAAAAATCCATTTGGTATTAGGATAAATGTGTCATTCAACAAACACACATGCTCGATTTTGGAAATATCAAAGTGACACTACCTTTCTGACATGCAGCTTATATTTAAACTCTCATCAGTTCTTCAAAATGTCATGTGCATGCTCGGTTTGTTCTTTAAATGTTCACCGCATAGGTTTGGTTTTAGCCAACATCGATAAAAGTATCAAATTTTGACTAAACCATGAGGAGCTAATAAAAACTAAACGCGAGTGGCTTACCTGTAAGTCAGAACTAAAAATG
Source organism: Ceratothoa steindachneri (assembly GCA_963969495.1). Taxonomy (NCBI): domain Eukaryota; kingdom Metazoa; phylum Arthropoda; class Malacostraca; order Isopoda; family Cymothoidae; genus Ceratothoa; species Ceratothoa steindachneri. Next base: position 50,193,463 of record OZ018337.1, read on the forward strand.
AACAAAAATAATACCTTCCCGGAATGAAGCACCTTGAATATGAAGATAGACTGAGGGTACTAAATATGTTCTCATTTGAGATGTGTTACAGGAGATATGATTGAGCTTTCTAAAATCTGTTCTGGGATGGATAAGTTGGATTTTAGCAAATTATTTGAGTTGGAAGGTGGTAATAGGACTAGGGGGTCACCACTTAAAAATTAAAAAACAGGTGCAGGTTGGATGTGAGAAAATATTTTTTCACCTATAGAGTGGTAGATTACTGGAATAGTTTGCCATCTGAGGCGGTAGACAGTCCAAACTTGAATGTATTCAAATGCAGATTAGATGATTATATGGGGTAGGAGGGTTAACTTGGAGGGGGGGGGGTATTCTGGACTCATTCCTATTGATGCAGTTTTTTATTATTGTATATTACGATTGATTTCGATTTGTCTTGATAATGATGCTTTTTATTTTTGACACAATGTGTATGGTTTGAATAGTATATTGTAGATGCATGATCTGACACAATTCTATGGATACATTTTGTGGTTGGGTTTTGACAGATGTGGATGACCTTTGAGAGGCTCTTGTGGCTTTTATAATCCATGAAATTATGTTATGTTTAGCGGAGTTTGTTTTTCATTGTGATAAATAATTTTTGGCTGCATGAGGCAAGTGCAAATGGTTAAAAATTTAAATCAACTGCTAGCAAAGGGACTTTTTCTCTGGCTCTACCCGTCCACTGGCCTAAAGTAATTAAATATACAATTTTTATCATTTACTAGTAGACAGACTACTAGTTTATTAAAATAATATGCAGGGGGTATCAAACAAAATAGCTTTATTGACTCGACAATGAATCAAGTGAGGCAAAAATAAAATAGCACAAAAAGTAAGTAGTCTCCAAAATGGCTAGAAATCACATCTGGCCATAGATTGAACAATTACCCAATCAAGTGCCAATGTATAGGCATGATCTAACACAATCCTATGGATACAGTTTGTGTGGGTGGGGGGAGGGGGAAGTTGTGGATGACCTTTGATAGGCCCTTGCAGCTTTGGTTATCCATGAAATTCTTATATTATATTGGTAAACCTGAAGATCTGTGGCCCACCCGCCAAAGTGGATGTTTTCAGTCAAAATCTATAATATTTCATCCATGTTCCACCTCTTTTGACTAATTTCAAGGGGTGCCTCTTGAGGGGGATGGCTAGTGTGGAGGATCGCTATGTAATTCCAATAATATGGGGGAGGTCTGAGAGGCCCCTCCCCCCCCCCAGTATATAATCGTAATTGTTTATAGAATACCCACCTCTGTTTGTTTCTTTTTTACCAAATCATTTCTGCGACTTGTGGGGGGAGCAAAATCGCTTCTGCGATTCATGGGGGAGGGCTGATGTCATAACTGAATAAATAATGAATTTTGTTTGTTTTATCACTTAAAATCACTTTAAATATATTTTTTCATATATATATTTTTCAATTTATTTATTATTTTTATTACCATTTTTATACATTTAAATAAACTTAGCTATATCTTTTAGAGGAACTAGTTTTTGTGGAGAAGACAGCGAGCTTTTATGCAGGAATTTCAGTTTCAACATGGATTCTTTGTGTACAACTTGCCTTAAAGCTGTTTGACAACTTTCTAGTTTATTTAGTGACTGAGAAAAATAAATAAAATTTTTGGTGGATCATAAATTAATTAAAGTTCATATTAATTGTGAAGAGTGTGGTCAGGCCTTAGCGATCCAATATAATTTTGAATTTAGATGTGCTAAAACAATGCATGATTCAGCAATCTATACTCCAAATTATGGTAAATGTTGTGAGTATAGGCGGATGTGATTCTAGCTTATTTTTAGGGTCTACGATGATCCTGAGATTTCAATCATTTGGGTGGGTTTGGCTGTGCCCCCCCCGCCCCAGTATATAATCGAAAATTGCCATAAACTTCGTCCACATAGATTTCAGCTCAGAAAAATTAGCTAGGACTTGCATCTGCCCATACTCTACACAATTACCCAAATTATTTATTGGTTTTTGGTAAAAAAAAATACATTGGAAGTGATTTGCCACAATAAAGTTTATAAATAGCATTTTCCACAATAAAGTAAGTAAAAAGCATTTTACATTTGGTTTATTTCTGGGATTTTTTTAACATGAAAAATATGACCTTATAGATTTGAACTAGGATTCAAACATGCATATTCATGAGCATTTGAACGAAACATAAAAGCAACTTGGTCCCAATAGATTTTGGCTGAAAAATATACTTTTTTGGGTGTGCCGCCGATCTTCAGGTTTACCTATTATAAATAATTGGCTAAGGCTTGGATATTTTGGCACCTGGAAGTGGTGATAGAGCTGGAAAGAGAAAAGTGGGATGAGGTGGAGAAAAGGAAAGATTATGGACTGAATGTGGAAAAAAAAGATATAAATGACAAGAGAATAGGAATAGTAAGAGAAACAAAGAAATTCTTGCAGTGTGTGTGTGTGTGTGGAAGAAGAGCAATGAATAAGGCTAATTAATTACTCTCCTCTCCACAGAAAATAAATGCCATATCCCGATACAAAGAGTGGCTTAACAACCTGAACCTGACCTGTGAGCTAAATGCTGGAAAAATAGTTAAAAAGTGACATTACTTTGATGGACACCAATGACCTCTGTAATTTCACTATAAACCTTATGATAAACACTCAGAATACCATATTGAAGCATTCTTACATTACTAAATCAGGTTGAAATATTGACCAACTTTATAAGGGGTGATACATTCCCTAAACCATCAAAATATTACTCTTAGGACACTGATTTTAGTCTGACTTGAAAACCCCCAATAAAATAGCATGCATGGCTCATATTAACAATTAATGTTATTAGGATCCCCCTTCCCTTTTTAAATATTGGAACAATGGCTTTTTCCCACTTAACTAGTAACATCACCCCAAACTGAGATCTAACAAATATCTTCTCAAGAGCAAGTAAAACACTTCATTTTGTTCCTTGAGAATCCTAGATTGAATATTATCAGGGTCAATAGCTTTGGTACCATCTAATCCATTTATTAATAACCTAATACTTCCCTTATTAACAAATACACATTTTCTTATACCATCATTATTAGGATTATGTTAACTTTGATCGTTTACCTTTAACCACAAATACATCGTTAACTTCAGAGTAACGACTATGCTTATAATTTACGAAAGAATACTTTATACGATATCATTAACGATGATAAGTCCAAAGGAATTTAAAACGAAACACCAGTGGATGAACTTAGCCTAGCTTAGGTGTCCAAAAAAATCCGCAAAGCACTGCTAGTTTTGTATTTTATCAACATACAATGGGAAACTTACAACTTTATGTTTAATAAGGCGCTAGCAACAATAAGGTAAGTAGGTTGGGTTAATAGGTACGAATCAAAAATGTCAATTTATTAAATATATTCTCACAGATCAATTTTACACTTCGGCCAATATGGCATCAAGTAACTACAACTTTGGCCGGTAGAGGGAGATAGATTGTTGTTTGCTCCAAATCTATACAGAAAACTTAACTCTCACGATAACTTTTATAATGTATCCAATGCCAAAAACGCACGAGCTGCACGCGCATATAATATAGGGTAGTATTGTGATATAGTGTTATCAATTTGATTGTTTATAGTAAATGAAAACAAGAAAGACAATCAAATCAATGTGACTAGGAAAATTTTATTTTGGGATGACCTTTGATAGGGCCTAGCGGCTTTGTTCATCCTTTACATTATTACCCTCATATTTCAGGTATAATATTGTCTTTATTCAATCCTTTTGCGGTTAAAGATGAAGCAGAGATATCTCAAAATTAAAGAGGTTAAAATAAATCCGTACAATACCTTAAGCCAAGCAATTAATTGGCAAAACTATGTAATAGTCTGTAAAACATTTCCCTATTTTCACTGAAAATGAGTTGTTAACAGGTTTCCTTATAACATGTGATATTGTTTGCTCATGGAATTCTTTGAATGTGGACGATGACGCCAGTAAATCCTCCACAAAATTGGCTTTATCTATGGTTTGGCCATTGTTTACGTTGTTGCACGGACTCTTTTACTAGTCTGCATATTTTTATTTAAATCAATAGATGTCAGAATAAATGTCACGAAAAGCTGTTCGAAAGATTAGGAGGTATTTATTTTTATAGTAGAGTGGATTTGATATATATTTAATTAGTCTGATGAGTCGATATAGCGTGAAAATGTGGTGGGTCGCTATATGCTTGATACTGCATACAAATGGGTGGGAAGGAAGGGTGGGGATGTTTTTAGTGGCGTTAATGCGTGTCCCCCCCCCCTCACTCAGTGGGGGATGATAATGATGAAAAACTCGATCAAGATTGGGGAAGATAATAATCACTTGCTTTTGATATGGGTATTAAGATGCCCGGTTTGTCTGTCGAAAGAATCTGGGAAACAAAAGTATCAAAGCAGATCTGAGTCTAGAGAAGTTCAGGAAAATCAAAGGGAGAGGAAGAACTCTAGGTAAATATTTTTTTTACAAGATTTCTAAAAAAAAGAAAGGTAATACCAGAAACAGTGAACGCAGAAAATGGCTAGGGAAAAAAGAGGCGAAATATATATATATATATATATATATATATATATATATATATATATATATATATATATATATATATATATATATATATATATATATATACACACACTTGGGCATAAGTCACCGTACACAACACAGCCTACTATTAGGCTATAGTAAAAAACAAATAACAATACGTAAATAACAAATAACAACGATAAAAGGACAAAGGTTAAAAAATAACATGAAAAGGGAAGAATGAAGCGCACTCCGGGGTCGGCCCGCCTTCCCCCGGCGCAGGAACATGCGACCTAAAAAAAAAAGACAGTCAAATAAAGGGGAGGAGGTCAGCCTCCTCCCAAAAGTCGTATAGTCGACAAGTCTGTGTGGACGAAAACGTCCTGAGTACAAGGGACAAGCGGTAGCGACCCCACTCGTCCCGGTCCCGCGCGCAAAGATCACCCAGTGTGTCATTCAACAAGAATGTGCGAACAGTCTGGGGTACAACGCAGTTGAGCGAGCCATCAAATGGCAGTGCGTCCCGAGTGTGTGTCCAATTCGGAGACGACAGAAAGCAACCTGAAGCCGTCGCGACATGGGGAAGAAGGTCCATGTGAACAGTCGCGGCGCAAAGGCACGCAACTTTAAGTTCCACTCGGCCGTCTCCCATCTTCTTTGCCAAGCAGGCCGCATTCGTGCCATGTAATCGGTGTGAGGAAGAGCGAAACGCTGGTCTGGTAGCCAAGTCCTCGCGTACTCTTTCGCGTCCTCACCGGCGCGCTCATTCCCCGCAATTCCTACATGTCCAGGAACCCAGCAGAAGATAATCTCGATATCCGCACGGTTCGCCATAACAGTGGCGTCACGGATATCGCGAACCAGGTGCAGAAATTCTAATGCCCCGAGAGCATTCAGGGCGCTTTGTGACTCGCTATAAGTCACAATCTGGTCTCCGAACAGGGCACGTCGCGTTATCTCCCGTACCGAGCGGTGTATTACAACAGCTCGGCCGTGAAGACAGACGCAGCGCCTGGCAGAGCTCCACTGACTTCAAATAGAGGGGATAAGGCGTGGAAACAGACCCCTTTGGGGAATGGAGGCATCCGTATACACAGGCCTGGTTCCAGCATGACACGAAGTGTGCTCCAAAAGGGCCGAACGTAATAATCACGATACGGCGCTGTAGAATCTTTGGAAGCAGAGGCGTGGCGACAAATAATCAAAGCTGGTACCCTCCAGAGTGGCGTTTTGGACAGAACCTGGGGCACCACCAGCGCGAGAGCTATACCAAACTATCGAAGGAGTTTCCTAGCCCTAAACCCATAGGGCTTAGGGTATGACTCAAGTCTCTCGGCGGCATAGGCACCATCGAGATCAGCTGCGAATGCAGTGAGAGCTGGTGGCGACTGAGGGAGGCGCTGGGGTCGCGAGTAACGGCGAATTATGCACTTTGCAGGGCGCAAAGCGAGTGCGGAAGGTACCGGTCGCCAGGCGAGGTCGGTGTGGTGGATTGAGTCCAACTTCTGCAATACACGCTCGGCTGCGGATGCATAAAACTCGAATCCGTAGTCGAGCTTCGAACGAACAAAGGATCGATAAAAAGTAAGGCACTAGTTCGATCAGCACTCCAGGTGCTTAACGTCACGGAACGAAGAATATTCATTGCGCGGGTACAAGAGAGCCTAAGGCTGCGAATATGAGCCTCCCACGTGAGGCATCGGTCAAATACAAGACCAAGGAAACGGTGCGAGTCTACCACTTCCAGGAAACCCCATTTAAAAACAAGTCTGGGTCAGGGTAGAGCCGTGGATAGCGGGAGAATTGCACCACCTTATCTTGACCAAAGAAAACCGAAGCTTGTGCGCTTCGGCATAGCGAAATACGCGGTTCAATGCCGGATGGATTCGACGCTCCAGAGTTGGCATCTGGGCCGCGCCAAAAGAGACGAAAGGTTGTCCACGTAGAGCGTAGCGAGAACAGCTTTCGGCAGCACCGAGGTGATGCCGTTGATGCTCATGGCAAAGAGTGTGACAATGATGATACTTACCTGCGGGACATCCTCTTCCTCTTCCATTGGGCCGGAGGCCTCTCCCCACCCGTACGCGGAATCGACGATCTCGTACAATTTCAGATATAAAGATTGGGAGGCGTCTCCTCTCTTCAATCGTGTCTCCAAATCGAAAAACACCGTGACGTAGTGCTGTTTACGAAGGAAGGCCTCGCGGACTGCATTTTCCAGTCGGAGCCGAGCATCCGACGTGGAGTGTAAGTTGCGGAAATCGCACTGTACATAAGATATGTGGCCTTCTCTGTCCAGAAAAAATGTTAATCTAACATTTACCACTTTCCACATCAACAGGCACATGCAGGAGGTTAGAAAGATTGGGCGGAAACCGGCCGGGGTAGAGTTATCTTCCCGGTTTGCGAAAAGTGAGCACAGTAGCGATTCGCGAGGGGTCAGGGAGGATACCCTCTAACCAGATCCTGTTTAACAAATCTAAAAGAAAGGCCATCACTCGCTCACCCAGGTTTCGAATCATGGCGTACGTGACATCGTCCGGACTAGGGAAGGTGTCCGCGCACGAAGCGAAAGCGGAACGCAACTCACTCAATGTGAAGCTGTCGTTGAATGGTTCTCCGCCTCTGGAAATAAATTCTAATTGGCGGCCTTGTGCGACATCACGACGCGCATTGAATGCTGGCGGAGCAGCATCCCGGCTAGAGAATGCGGTTACGAAGGACTCCGCCAAGGACGCGGGGTCCGAGATTGCGGTCCTCTTCTCATGGAGAACGGTAGGGGAGTCCTTCGTGAACTTGACTCGAATCCTTTTAACTCGCTTCTACACCTCTGCTAGAGGGGTCTTTCCATTAAGTGAACACACGTATGCCCACCAGGAAGAGCGGCGGACGTGCTTCGAAACATAGCGGAAAATAGCCCTAGCTCGACGAAATTCAGCGACAGTGAAATGGTTCGGGCGGCGCTTATAGCGCATGCAGGCATAACGCTTCTGTTTGATGGCCGTCTCATACTTGGCTGACCACCACGGAAGCGTTCAGCGTGCAAAATGGTCAAACGTACTAGGAATAGTAGGCCCACGGCGATGATGTTACCGGAGAAGAACTAAACGCCCTCTTGCACCGAGCTAAACTCCTCGACTGAGATAGAGAATCCAGTCATTTCCTGAAATGCAGGCCACAGCGCCCGCGCCAAGCACCACCGATGTTGGCTCTCAGGCGGCAGTTGCCCTGAAAATGATATTTGAATGGGAAAGTGATCACTACCATGAAGTTCATCGACCACCCCCCAATCAAAATCAGGCTGTGCATCCGAAGAGCACAAAGATAGATCAAGGCATGAAAATGAAGCGGTTCTCGGACAGTGATGAGTAAACTCATCCACGTTTAGGACACCCATCTCAAGCTCTTCGAACAGATCGGCAAGGACTTGTCCCCTGGGATTTATGGAGTAATCTCCCCAGAGAGGATGCCTGCCATTCAGATCTCCAAGCAAGAGAAAAGGCCTCGGCAACCGTGCCACGACGCGGCGGAAGTCCCACGCGTCGAAGTCAGCTGACGGTGGAATGTACGCAGAAATGATAGTATACCTCCTATCCAGGTGCAGCTGCACAGCCACTGCCTGAAAGGAGGTATCTAAAGAGAAAGGAAGAATGGAGATATCATGCTGGGTGTAAATGGCGCATCCTACTGCCCGATCCCCATCCCTTGGTGGTGAGGTTGCAAAACCCTTATACCCCGGGAGGGTGGACATGGGGAAATTACATTTAAGTAATATGCCCCACCCCCACGAAAACTAGCTAAGAGGAGATGCGGGGGGCCTCTTCGAAGAGAAGACCCTCACGGGAATGGCCGTGCGCTTACCGAGACAGAACTCTGGGCGCTATTAGCTGAACACGACGCTGAAGGAGGGTAGCATAAGGGAGCTTCGGCTCCCGAAGGTGGAAGGGAATCATTGAGTTGCCATTCCTTCCCAAATAGAAGGGGGGAGGGGGGGAGGTACCGACTTCAAATGCTGAAACGATAAGTTTCTGTTTTCTTTGGCCAAGACCTAGGTAATGCACTTCTTTCCGCCCTTGTGGGCATCCCCACGAGTGGAGACTGTTCCTAAATAAGGCTCGCATAGATATAGCGTGAGATCAGGTACAAAAAAAGTCTAACGCTTTGTATTTTTAGAATTATTATATTCTTGCTGACGTGTTGTATAAGGCAGTGAAACCCTTATAACGTGACAAAAATAGAAATAAGGAAAGAGAATTGAGTTTTTACGAACGATATATTTTCTGATATGCAGATATAAAAAAAAGAAGAAAACTCAATAATAATTGGATAGCTTTAATACTTGTATATGATAAAAGTTAATTAAATATATATAAATAACTACAAAGGGAATATAATTTATCCCCAAAAGATAGGCAGTATTATATAAGTGAACAGAAATTATAAAATGGCAGTGTTTGACAGCTCGAGAGTATGAGATAAGCAAATCAGGAATAGGTGAAAATAATAAATACCAAATGAATAGAGAATAGATAAAAATGAACTTGGCTTATAATATATATATATATATATATATATATATATATATATATATATATATATATATATATATATATATATATACATATGTGTGTGTGTGTGTGTGTGTGCGTGTGCAATTTGATAAATTAAGAGAACTTGGAAAATAAAGAATGAGATAAGTTAACATTTTCAGCGTACGAACTTAAGAAACATGATTAAATATGAATTCGATTAAAGATTGAGTTAAGACAAACTAGGCATGAGTGAAAACTTGAATCCATATTAAATTGATAGTTCGATTAATTTGAAATAATTATAATACGCAATTTGGGTAAGCTTGGGTTAATGAATAGACCAATTTGGGCAAGGAATTGATGATTAGAACTAGTGGAAAAATGAGTAAAAGTTTGAGATAATGGAATAATAGAAATTTACAGTAATGCAGTGTGCATAAACCAGGCAGCTAAAATGTCTGATGTTAAGGAGATTTTGAGCCCGAGTGAAAAACGCATTTTTCGTTGGGACGCAAGCGGAGAAGAGTTGCCGGATTTAAGCTTTGGAAGAAAAGTATTTTAGAGAATATTATTTAGGAAATTTGGAATTTGGTCACAATATATGCGATTCTTTTGAAGGGATTAAAAGGGGGTTATAATCCACTACAATACCAAATCAATTGGGAATATTTGGTCACCATTAACAAAAGATCTCGTATACAAAATCCCAGAGAAATATTATTGATCAGCGAAAATTGAATCAACTTGATGCTTGTCAGAGAGAGAGAGAGTTACATAGATACACAGATCACACGGGCCTTACGGCCCAGACTAAGGTGATCTGGCCTTAAATCTACTGCCACTTACACATAGAATAGTAGAAGTAAAGGATATAAAAGTTTTAGGCTCCCCCCACCCTCCACTCCCTCCGGCAAAAGCCGTACATGAAATAATTTGGGAAAAGTACCTTGCAGGTGTAAGAAGACAGTACCTGAAGGAAATTTGCATTGAATAGTAATTAAATGAAATGAATGTGAAAACCACTTGCATACACCTGAAAGAGTTATATTTTTGTAATATTATTTTATTTTGTAGCTTATGCTAAACAATTCCAATATTTGCTAAGTGTTTGTCTAATCTCATTTTAAATGAATCTATAGTGCTGCTGTCCACTACCTCGTTTGGCAAATTATTCCAATCATTAATAATCGAGTAAGTGAAGAAGTTCTTTATTACATCCATAGTGGCTCTTTTACCCTGAAGTTTTGAATCATGTCTACGGGTGGAACACTCCCCTGTCAGTGTGAACAAGTTATTGGCATTAACGTTGTTAAATCCTTTAAGTATTTTGAAGCACTCGATAAGCTGCCCCCTTAGTCCTTGTTTTCTGACGGAAAATAGATTGAGTTTTTTTAGCCTCTCGTGGTAATGTTTGTTACGTACTGACGGGATAAGTTTTGTCGCTCTGTGTTGTACAGCTTCTAATTTATCTATGTCTTTTATTAAGTAAGGGGCCCAGAACTGTACAGCGTATTCGAGATGGGGCCTGACAATACTTTTATATAGTGGCATAATTATCTCCTCGCTTTTATAAGTAAAGTTTTTTTTTTATAAATCCTAGTGCTGTGTTAGCTTTGTTTGCAGCAGCTGCGCATTGGTTTGATGTTTTTAAGTTTTCTGTAATTATTACTCCTAAATCTTTAACCTGCGGGGTTGTGTTTATTAAGCCGCCTTGCATTGTATAGGTGTATTTTTTGTTTTTTGTTCCGCACTGAAGGATTTGGCATTTGTCGATATTAAATGGCATTTGCCATTTCTCAGACCATTCGGTAATTTTATTTATATCAGCTTGCAGGCTAGCCCTGTCCTCTTCGCATAATACTGAGTTACCTATTTTCGTGTCATCTGCAAATTTAGATATGATATTATTTATTCCAACGTCTATGTCATTGATGTATATAGTAAATAAAATAGGCCCCAGGACTGATTCCTGGGGAACACCGCTGGTAACAGATACCCAGTCCGATTCCACGCCATTTATTATCACTCTCTGCTTCCTGTTTTTTAACCAGCTACTAATCCATCCGTATATATTACCGTTAATTCCTAGCGTACGCACTTTGTTCATGAGTTTCTGATGGGGAATTTTGTCAAATGCCTTTTTGAAATCTAGGTAAATTATATCTAATGATTTAGTATCGTTATATAGGTTGAAAAGGTTATGGTAAAAGTCAATTAGGTTTGTTAAGCACGATCTCTTAGACCTAAAACCATGCTGGCTATCACGTATAAGGTTATTGTTTTCGAGGAATTCTACTAGCTTGTCTCTAATGATCGTTTCGAGCAACTTTCCAACTATTGAGGTTAAGCTAATGGGTCTGTAATTACTGGCCTGGTTTTTACATCCCTTCTTAAAGATAGGTGTGACGTTAGCTTTCCTCCAATCATCAGAGACGACCCCATGCTCGAGAGATTTGTTAAAAATGAGAGCAAGTGACTCTGCTAACTCATTATGGACATGTTTTAAGATTCTCGGGTAAAATTTATCAGGACCAGGAGTCTTGTACGAGTTCATTTTCTTTAATTTATCAATTACTAGTTGCGGATTTACTTCCAGGCTCCTTAGTGATGGGTGTCTGACCTGTATAGACTCGTTGTTATCGTTATTAGTATATCCTAAGGTGAAGACTGAACTAAAAAACTCATTTAAGATATTAGACATACCCATATCATCTGAAATAATTTCACCCAACTGGTTTTTCAAGGGGCCAATCCCGCTTCTCATTTGCCTATTTTTATTGATATAAGTATAGAAGTGTTTGGGATTAGTGGTGATTGCTTTCGCTATCTCGATTTCGTATTGACGTTTCGTTGATCTTATGAGTGTTTTAACCTTTCTTCTGCTAGTGTTATATTGTTGCCTAACTTGATAGCTTCTATTGTGTTTTAATAATGTGTGGAGACGGTTCCTATCTCTAATTGCTCGTTTGATGTCATTATTAAACCACGGCGGATTGCCTCTATTCGCGTTACTATTCCTTGTCTTAAGAGGAACATGGTTTTCTTGGGCTATAAAAAATAGTTCTTTAAATTTATTCCAAAGTTGATTTACATCTTCTATTTCTATCAGCTGCTCGTGAATTATTCCCAGGGCTTCTCTGAGGCCCTCTAAGTTAGCTTTACTGTAGTCTGGTACTTTTGAATAGTTATTGGTAGTTGAATACCTGGCATTTAGATCAAAGCGGATTAGTTTATGGTCACATGTACTTATATGTTCCGCTACGGCCAGAGTTGATATTAAATTTTCCTGGGATGCAATAACTAGGTCTAGTATATTATTTCCTCTGGTTGGCTCCCTTACGCATTGGTGTAAATAATTAGTATCGATGAAATTTGTCATTAATTTTTCTTGTTGGCTAGTCCCTATATTCAAGTCCCAGCAGATATCTATATCGTTGATGTAGATGATGAATAATAGAGGGCCTAGCACGGAGCCCTGAGGGACTCCGCTCGTTACTGACGACCACCGAGAGGTGTGGCCGCCGATGGTAACCCTCTGTCGCCTGTCCGACAACCAACTTTCTAACCATTTTGCGACCTTTCCTCTTATTCCCAGGGCATGTACTTTCGCCATCAGTCGGCGGTGGGGGACTTTATCGAAAGCCTTTTGGAAATCCAAATAAAGTATGTCCACCGCTCGACTTCTGTCAAACTCGCTCATTATACCGTGGAAGAATTCAAGCAAGTTCGTGAGGCACGAGCGCTTTCTTCGGAAGCCATGCTGTGTGTCTCTCAACAGGTCGTGAGATTCTAAATGATTCATTATCCTATCCCCTGTGATGCCTTCCAGTACTTTGCCTACGATTGAAGTTAGACTTATTGGTCGGTAGTTTCCTGCGGTGCCACGGTCCCCCTTTTTGTGGATCGGGGTGACATTGGCCATACGCCAGTCTGCAGGTACTTCGCCACTGTCGAGCGATGAGTTGAAGATCTCAGAAAGATGAGGGCTCACCTGATCTTTCACCTTACGCAGTACTCTTGGCAGGAAGCCGTCAGGACCTGGGGATTTATACGCCTTAACTGACCTAGCCTTCTAGCAACTTCTTCGGAAGTTGTAGTTATTGCTTCTAGTGATTCTAACTCGCGATCTATCACTATCGGCGGTCTGGGTATCTCTCCGCCCCTTTCCCTCGTGAAAACCGAGGAGAAGTAGTCGTTGAGTATGCCAGCTATTTCCTCATCTGAATCCTGGAGAACGCCGTCGGCGTCCCTCAGGGGTCCGATGCGTTGGCGTACTGGTTTTCGGCTGTTCACGTACGCGAAGAACTCCTTGGGGCTCTCTTTAGAGAGAGAGGCTACACGAATTTCTTCGTTACGCTTAGCCGTGCGCACTAGTGCCTTAACCGTTCTACTATGGGTCACATAGGCTTCATGGTGCATCGCACTACTATTCCTCTTCCATGCTCTGTGCGCTGACTTTCTAGCTTTAATAGCACTAGCGATTTCTTGAGAAAACCACCTAGGCTGAATGCTCGCTAGTCTGACTGCCTTCGTGGGAACGCACTCAGCCTGACGATCCATAAAACGATTTTTGAAGTCGTTCCATTTGGAATTCGTCCCGCCTTCGTTAGTTGGTTGCATCTGGCCAAGTGCCTCCCGAAGCCCATTGAAGTCTGCACGTCTGAGATCCAATTTACGTGCTCGTTCATTAGTACGAGAGAGAGAGAGAGAGAGAGAGAGAGAGAGAGAGAGAGAGAGAGAGAGAGAGAGAGAGAGAGAGAGAGAAGAGATAGAGAGAGAGAGAGAGAAGAGAGAGAGAGAGAGAGAATATACGCATGGGAAATCTTTTTAAGCCACGCTAACGAAAGTGCAAAATCATGAAGGCCATGATGGGCTGAAGGCCCGACTTCGCGGAAGACTGAGATGTGCTTAATAGAACGAAAGGTCACGCCGGGGATTATCCCGCGATGGTGCGAGTGAGGCAAAGTTCACCTCGCCCGGCGAATCGTCTGTCAACTGGAACCTTCCACCTTGAGGCGCGGGAAAAAGCCCCTCCGTCTCAACCCTATAAAACGTCCGGCGCCATACTTGAAAGCCAGTAGCCGTCTGTGTCCGCCATCTTCCCATCCCTCTAGTTCAGGGCGATCCCTTGCAGAACCCGCCAAGCTCCATGTATTCTCCTAGAACTCGCCTGAGTCAACCCCGTACTCATTGGTACCCGTTACCCAAACGCGTCAAATTTTCGATTCGGTGTTCTAAATCCAAAGGCAAATTTGGGTTCATCTCGTTTAATAGTCGTTTGTCAAGAGACTATTATTTTGGACTCTGCGCCGTCCCTAACGAGGCAGGATTACTCCCTCGGGCAAATCTTCGAGCTAACCACAACGCGCAACTCTCCAGCGCAAGCTCCCCCCCCCCCTTTAAGCCTCCGTCATTTGGCTTCGCGTCCGCTCAAGGTCCTTTGAGCGTCCCATCCGTCAATTGTCCGTTTGTGTGTATGGGGGTTGACACTGCCAAAATCGCTCTTTGAAGCCGAGACTCGTGTACATCTCCTATGTTTATATACCTTACATAAAACCCCTTTAATTTTGTAAATATATGATTTGCATAGTAGTAAAGTATATTTTTGTGCTCCGTTTCTATTACCCTAGAACCTTCCAAGATAGCTAAGCGTTGGCCAACCTAAACTGCACTTTGATCTGTATTTATAGTTTCACCCACACTCATATCGGATTAATCCGTTCATAGGTCTCTCTCTCTCTCTCGGGCTGAGGAATTCGGAAAAAGTTGGGATCTAACGTCAACCTAAGACAGTGCTCTAACATTAATTGTAGCGAGGGTCTTTAAAATATAGATTCCATAACTCTAACTGTTAGAGAAGGAGTTTAAAATAGAGACGGGTTCTAGTAAAAGTTGCAAATGTATATTGTATCTTTTATTTTAATATTTTTAACTTTCCTTGTTTTAAGAAATTAAAATTAAGGTTACTCTGTTCACTTTATTTATAGGTGTATATCTATGCATTTGCGCGTTGGGTATATGGATATCTTATATGTATGCAGATTAAATTAACTTTTATATATTTAGTAATCAATTTTACGAATAGCCATTTGTTTTATAACATGTCAGCGATTATCATTCTTTTTAAAAAGCCAATAACACGTACGCGATTGTCCTTTGTTTTTAAGTGTGCCATTTTTAGTCGCGGGCGACTCTATCATCCTGAGACTCCAAAACCGCAGAAGATTGCGGATGGCCGAAGCCGTCATTATTCAAATGAAGAAACAGGCAATTAACGTGCAACTTCAGCCGGAAACCATACTCCTGACATCTCGGCGTCTTCGAGTTGACCGCCGTTAAAGAAGCATGTTTTCAAACTTCATTTTCCTTTGCCTCCTTTGCCAGAGAACTAGATCGGAGCGACAAATAGTAAAAAAAAAAAATGAAATTGATGTAATAAGTAGGAAATGTGTGGTAGGTATAAAAAGATAAAAAGAAGTTGGGTTTTGACCTGGTGTAGAGGGCTCCTCTCAGGTTTTTCTTCGGGTAGTTTGGTTTTTCTTCCTCTCATTTATTATTATTTTTTTTTATATATGTTTTTTTTGTTTTTTTCAAATAAATAAATGTTTCTTTCCTCCGTCGTGGCATTCAAGCCTTTCAAGTTTTTTGTTTGCTATATATATTTTTTCTTGTTATTTTAAATAGCAATTTATAACTCTTATTTTGACGGGGTTTAGGTTGTTATTTCACTTCTGTTTATTTTGTTTTAATGGTGGGCACTTCGCCTTTTTTTCTTTAGTTTTTATTACACTTAAGTGTTTGTGCTTTTCTTGATCAAGTATATATTTCAATATGGTTTTTTCGGGAGCAGTTTCTTCCCCTTGGGAATAAGGCTTGCCTGGTGGCGTGTCCCCTAACTGCTCTCGAAATGTCTAGATCAAGGTTCATAATCGGGAGTATTTTATTTTCGATCTTGTCCCAGGTCTTTCTCCCTAGCCTTTGGAGTTCCATATCCAGTGGGTTCAGACCTGCTCTTGCGTGCATTTCTGTTTGCTGTATATGGTCCATCTTTTGAGCTCCAGCTATAAGCCGGGCTGCTTTGTTCTGCACTCTCTGTATTTGTCCGAGGGGTGAAACTCAAGGCCTCCATGACCACTGACAGGTACACTAAGGTTGAGCGCACCAAAGCAGTGTATAGCTTTTTAAGATTTTTGGAGCTGAGGCTCTTAAATCTATACAGTTTTCCGAGCTGTATTTTGGCTAGGGAAATTCTGCTGCTAATGTGCACTTTGTATCCTTTAAATGTTAAGTGCAGACCTAGGACTTTGCCTTCATTTCTCTACGGGTATACTTCGCTGTCCACTAAGACATCCACACGTTTTCGGCGGTTAATTGGAAGGATCTGGAACTTTCGTTCGTATCGACTGATGTTATCGATTTCGATGGCTGTCTGCCTTGCTTGGTATCCAGCATGTTTGTAGTAACTGGGGATAATTTGTGATGTCATCTGCAAACTGCAGGTACATCACTTCCTCCCCTACTGGATCAGGTAAGTCCATTGTGTACAAAAGGTACAGGAGCGGACTCAGACAGCCACCTTGTGGAACACCCACCTCAAGTTGAAACTCGGGTCCTCTGTATCCATCGATCGAAATTTGGGCTTTTCTGCGCATGATGTAGTCGCAGAAGACTCTTTCCAGGATTGGGTTCAGTTGGAGGCGTGTCCCCTAACTGCTTTCGGAATGTTTAGATCAAGGTTCATAATCGGGAGTATTTCATTTTCGATCTTGTCCCAGGTCTTTCTCCCTAGCCTTTGGAGTTCCATATCCAGTGGGTTCAGACCTGCTCTTGCGTGCATTTCTGTTTGCTGTATATGGTCCATCCTTTGAGCTCCAGCTATATGCCGGGCTGCTTTGTTCTGCACTCTCTGTATTTGTCCAAGGGGTGAAACTCAAGGCCTCCATGACCACTGACAGGTACACTAAGGTTGAGCGCACCAGAGCAGTGTATAGCTTTTTAAGATTTTTGGAGCTGAGGCTCTTAAATCTATACAGTTTTCCGAGCTGTATTTTGGCTAGGGAGATTCTGCTGCTAATGTGCACTTTGTATCCTTTAAATGTTAAGGGCAGACCTAGGACTTTGCCTTCATTTCTCTACGGGTATACTTCGCTGTCCACTAAGACATCCACACGTTTTCGGCGGTTAATTGGAAGGATCTGGAACTTTCGTTCGTATCGACTGATGTTATCGATTTCGATGGCTGTCTGCCTTGCTTGGTATCCAGCATGTTTGTAGTAACTGGGGACAATTTGTGATGTCATCTGCAAACTGCAGGTACATCACTTCCTCCCCTACTGGATCAGGTAAGTCCAGTGTGTACAAAAGGTACAGGAGCGGACTCAGACAACCACCTTGTGGAACACCCACCTCAAGTTGAAACTCGGGTCCTCTGTAGCCATCGATCGAAATTTGGGCTTTTCTGCGCATGATGTAGTCGCAGAACTCTTTCCAGGATTGGGTTCAGTTGGAGGCGTGTCCCCTAACTACTTTCGGAATGTTTAGATCAAGGTTCATAATCGGGAGTATTTCATTTTCGATCTTGTCCCAGGTCTTTCTCCCTAGCCTTTGGAGTTCCATATCCAGTGGGTTCAGACCTGCTCTTGCGTGCATTTCTGTTTGCTGTATATGGTCCATCCTTTGAGCTCCAGCTATAAGCCGGGCTGCTTTGTTCTGCACTCTCTGTATTTGTCCGAGGGGTGAAACTCACAGCCTGCATGACCACTGACAGGTACACTAAGGTTGAGCGCACCAGAGCAGTGTATAGCTTTTTAAGATTTTTGGAGCTGAAGCTCTTAAATCTATACAGTTTTCCGAGCTGTATTTTGGCTAGGGAGATTCTGTTGCTAATGTGCACTTTGTATCCTTTGGATGTAAAGTGACGACCTAGGACTTTTCTTTTATTTCAGTATGGGTATACATCGCCGTTCACCAAGACATCCACACGTCTTCGGCGGTTAATTGGAAGGATCTGGAACTTTCGGCGGTTGGTCTTGATTTTCCACTTTCGTTCGTATCGATTGGTGTTATCGATTTCGATGGCTGTCTGCCTTGCTTGGTATCCAGCATGTTTGTAATAACTGGGGACGATTTGTGTGATGTCGTCTGCAAACTGCAGGTACGTCACTTTCTCCCCTACAGGATCAGATAAGTCCAGTGTGTACAAAAGGTACAGGAGCGGACTCAGACAGCCACCTTGTAGAACACCCACATCAAATTCAAACTCGGGTCCTCTGTAGCCATCGATCGAAATTTGGGATTTTCTGCGTATGATGTAGTCGCAGAGGACTCTTTCCAGGATTGGATTCAGCTGGAGGCCTAAGATCTTGTATTGTCGGCCTCTTAGCCAAACCTTATCGAAGGCCTTTTGTACATCTCGCATCACCACGTCTACGTATTTCCTCTCAGCTTTACAGCGGGCGAGCTTTTCGGTGAGAAGGGCAAGGGCTGTGTCAGTACCCCTTCTCTTGCGGAACCCGTGTTGCTGAGGGCTGTGGGCTTCCAGCTCGGTCAGTTGGTCTTGTAACCTGTTGGCTAGAAGCTTCTCGTAGACTTTGCCTATAATCTCCAGGAGGGATATTGGCCTGTAGTCCACCAGTTGATCAGGCTTCCTCCCTTTAGGTATAAAGATGATTTTAGTCATCTTTAACCGTCGGGGAAGTAGCCCGTATTCAGGGAAGCATTGTAGATGTTCGTGATTCCCGGAATGATCTGCCGGGGGGGAGGGGGGGCAGGCACCAAGTTATTTCTGGTGATGCCTGTCCAACCTGGTGCCTTCTGTTTGAAGGTTTTTATGACTGCCATGGTCTGCCAAAATCCTCCCTTCATCGACATAGGCATGTGGGAGCGTGCATGCACAATCTGATTAAGATCTTCAATCAGTTGGCACTCAAATTCCTGGTCGAATTCCGCATTTTCTTCTGGTGTTATCTTGAAGACATCGTTCCAGAATATGCGGAATCTTTCTTCCAATACCGCCAGGACTTCCAAGTAGTCATCGCCCTCCTTAATGCGGGTCTTTTCTCTACTTGTAAGACCTTTCAACTTGTTCACAAGTCGCCAGAACACATCGGGTCGCACCTCGCTGTCAACTTTTTCAATCAGGCTGTCCCAGATTTCAGCCTGTTGCTGGTTAATAGCATGCTTAAGTTCTTCACTCAGGCGTCTTAGCAGCGTGGTTCTTTCCCGATTTATACATTCTCTCTTGATTTCCTCGTACACCTCCCTGTGCACTCTAGTGATCTCTCTCATTCCTTCGGTCTATCTGGGTTGTGGGAGAGTTGTACCTCTTCATCGGTAAACTCACGCGATCTGCTTCGATAATGCGGGCAGTTATCGTCTCCAGCTCCTCATCGATCCTCTCTAGCCTTGCTCCCTTTAGGTCCGCTGGTTCGTATCTAACAAGGATTTCTTTGTAGCGTTCCCAGTTGGCCGAAGCGTAGCTTTTTCGAAGAGGGATTGGGAGCTGTATTGGCGCGAGAGAAATGGTCGACAAGATCGCTATGTGGTCGCTGGGGACTGTTGGACCTGGCTCACTACGGTAATTGGCCATGATTGGCCAATTTTTGTAATACTTATGTTCGCGTAGAAATATTATATATAATGTAGCAATTTTTGAATAATGTTTTATACCACTCGGCAGAGGACATAAAAGACGAAATGGAACGAAACCACCCATGGGCAAAAGTAGCTGAGGTCATAAAATTCAAACATTACACGTACGTATTTAAGTTTGTTTTCGAGGACACGGCTATGGCTCAAAAGGCTAAGGACAATGGTTTACTTCTCTTTAACGTAAGAGTCTGCCCTGAGCAGATGGAAAGTGAAGAATTTGTCGACTTACAAATGTGCTTTCGGTGCTACAAGTACGGCAAACACACCACTTCCAGCTGTCCTGAGAAACACCTTACACTATGCTCGATTTGTGCCGGTCGCGACCATTTTTGGCGCGATTGTAAGAGTAACTCTCCCAAATGCTTAAATTGTGAAGGGCCCCACCGGACTATGTCTATGGCATGTCCGATCAAAAAACAAGAGATCCAGAAACAAACCCAATTAAAACGCGACAAAGAGGAGAAGAAGGCCAATTCAACCTATGCAAAAGTAGCCAAAGCCGCGATTGCCGAGATAAATAGCCAAAAGACATTCCTACACATCGAAAACGAACATTCAACGAAAATAATGTGCTGCATTTACTATGCACACATTGCCAACATCACACGCCCAGGTACTTTTGCCACGGAGGTCAATCGCATGCTCGTAAAGAACGGGCTGCAGGAGATGTGGTTCCTGGACAACCCTCCTTCAGAGGAGGTTATGCGAATAAGCGTAGCCCCTCAGTGCTAGGAAACGTGCCAAATGGTGCCCGTACCACAACACACAGCCAGCACACGCAATCCACGTCTAAACAAACCCAAAACAACACAAACAACAAAACAATCGCCACTTTCACCCCCAAAAGACACCACCGATACAACGAAAACGTAAATCCAGACACCAAACAAGGAAGTAGTGCGACCCAAGGAGATCAGGTCTCTACGGTCGAGAAAAACATCAAAAACTCCTTGCCGAAGGTCAACCTCCTCATCAAGAGGCAGGGAACACCAGCTAAAATATCATGCAAGAAGTTTCAACTTCAAACTCTATGCCCCCGAATCGGCTCCCTTCCCAACCGAAATCGATTCCCGCGGAGTAGCTGAAGGTCTTAGGACCGGAAGATACAAGTGGGAATGCTCAGATGAGGTTCCGGAGCGGCAGGTTGAGGAGGCTCTCGCCCAAAATATGATAAAGCTGACCACGGACTGCTTCCACACAATTACGGACACCACCCAGTACACCACATGGGGCTAAAGTAGATCGCGAATAAGCGTCTACTTTAATCCCACACATTAGAGAACTAACATTACACAAAATGACCGACATACTTACAATTATACACATGAATGTCGATGGGTGGGACGGAAAAGGTTTCATCTATGGCAATATTATGCGACAGAGTGACCCTGACATAATACTTATTTCCGAACACGGACTGACCGAACAAAAACAGTTAAAACTATTTAAATACGACGTCATTAGTAAGAATCATAGCCAGGAACGGTATGATGGCTGCGCAATAGCCGCCAAAAAAGGACTAAAATACAGGACACTGGATGACTTAGATAAATCATACCTTGCCATTGAGGTAGGTACTGCCCTAGGGGGACTGGTCTGGCCACGGGGTACCAACCCCCAAGACGCGGCTATTTGCCCATGCACAACCTCTTGCAGATATTTAGCCTCAAGAAAAACGTAATTTTTGCCGGAGATCTAAATGCAAGGTGTGAGGCAGCAGGATATACCTCCTACAACAATGTAGGCAGAAACATCGAGGTACTGCTTGACAGACAATACATGACAAGAATCGGACCAGAATTCCCGACATACATAACCGAAAGATCAGCAACGAAACCTGATATAGTCCTATCTAGCATCAGGTTTCCATACAACTACTACATTGAACTAGGCCCCATCATTCCTAGTGACCACCAGGTTATCAAAATTACAGTAGGAGTAAATCCCATTCAAATTGCAATCGCAGAACGCAAAAGCTATAAAAATTACCTTCTAAATTATATCCCCGATCCTCTATTTGATGCCAATTTAGAAGAAATAGATGAGGCGCTGGATAAATTAACTGACTTCCTAATAAAAGCCGATAAAAATGGCATTCCCTCTATTAATTATAAAACCCTTCCAGCTCTCCCATGGACCCCTCCCATGAAAGCACTGGCCCAAGAATAAAGGGACCTGTCCAGTGTAGTAGCGCTGATAGGCCCCAACCACAATGCCCACAGAAGACTAAGACAAATTAAAGACTAACTCCAGACACTAATTACGGACCAACAAATATTACTATGGGACGGACTATTAGAAAAACTCGACATAAAAAGAGACTCACACACATTCTGACAGACGTTTAAACGTCTTAAAGGAAAACCTACACACAAAAAAATAACACTCATTCACGACGACAAAGAAATTAACGAGACTGAAGAGATTGAGGAAATGTTTAGGATTTTCTGATCTTCAATCTTCAAAATTACCCCAGAAGAAAACGACATAATCTAACAGATAAACACACAAATACACAAAACCTCTCCTCATCACTGTGTGTCGCAGGAAAGGGTGATGGAGGGCTATGGCTGTAAAATAACTGCCCTAGAACTCTCAGTTACTCTAAAATCCTTTCGTCAAAGAGCACCGGGTACTACGGGGCTGACCTGCGAGAATTTCATCAAGGCCCCGCCTAACGTTTGGAGTGGCCTTCTTAACATCATGAACGCCGGTCGCCCTGAACACAGGCTATTTCCCTGAACAGTGGAAAGTGGCCAATATGATTTTCATCCCAAAACCGGGAAAGCCCCTGGAATGCCCTACTAGCTTTCGACCGATACCTCTCCTAGAATTTGCTGGCAAAGTCTTCGAGAAGATATTGGCAAATAGAGTCAACTCTTTTCTCGACGAAGCCAACTTGCATAACGAGCAGCAACACGGCTTCACAAGGAAAAGAGGGACTGACACGGCACTAGCCGTTGTCACCGAAAAGCTCGCTAAAATCAAGGCAGACAAAAGGCATGCCGACCTGGTGCTCTGCGATGTCAAAAAAGCCTTTGATAAGGTTTGGAAGAGAGGACTACAATTTAAGATCCTTAAAGTAGGCCTCAACCCCATTCTTAAGAGGATTCTATGTGACTACATAATGGAGAGGAGAGCATACATTCATATCAGAGGACACAAAGGTCCCGAATTCGAACTCGAAGCAGGGGTCCCACAAGGGGGCTGTCTCAGTCCCCTTTTATACAACATTTATACACGCGACCTACCACAACCTATCTCCGAGGGTACGATATACGTACAGTTCGCTGACGATATATCACAAATTTGTACCGCCGCTTACGTTCACAGGGAATTTATGGCGAGAAATACGGCTAGGGAGATATCCAACATCAACTTTTTCGAGAGGAAATGGAAGATAGCAACCAATGCCCCAAAATTCAAAATAATTCCCATGTTTCGCAAGACCTTCAATGACATACGTGTAGAAGGGAGAGCGAATCAACTACTGCCTGGAAGAGACGGTCCTGGGGCTCAAAATCATAACAGGGGGCTACAAGAGTCATATCAAGCGAACAGTCGCGAATAGCAAGAGATTTGAAGGAATTTTATAGGTTCTGTGAACTAAATCCCTCAAATAAACTCAAGACATTCAATGCATGCATTTGTTCGAGACTCCTATACCCCCCAGTGCCGCTGAACGCGAGCGCCAAGACCCACATTGCGAAACTACAGTCATCCAGAATAAAGCGGTGCTTCTTATTACAAACACCCGAAGAAGAGAACACAAACGACAGAGGGAGACCCACGACTCGGTGGGGTTATCTCCGATCAACGTGGCGCTCCACGAGAGAGCTAAGAGGATCTGGCAAGCTATTGGCACCCGCCTGACCCCTGAGTTCTCTCGTACACACTTAGACATCGAGGTCGACCGACAAATAAGACCATTTAAGAGTAGTAAAATACAATCTGACGGCGACGTGACTCCAAAATACACATGACAAAATCGACAAAACACAAAATAACGACTAGGTAATGCTTAAGTTTCTGTGGTAAAAAAATTCAACTTTTCAAAATTCAAATGAAACTCAAAATAAACTTCTTTCAAAAACCCACAGCAGGAATAAAAACCCCGCCTCAAATAAAGGCTTCAATGCCAAAATATCATTAAGATCTAAAAAATTAAATAACAAGATTAATTTAATTAAATAAACTATAAAAAATTATAGTTTATTAAATAAAAAACAAAAACTAAACAAAATTCATCCAAAAACAAAACAAACAGCTACCCTTTCACTAGGGACCTATTTATTCTGTCTCCCACACATCTTCTATTCTTTAAATTCACCCTTTTCACCACTTTCCTCTCTTACATCTTTCTCTCTAACTCTCCCTAAATCTCACCACTTTTTATGTCCAAGGTCCAAGGTCCAAGAATAATTCCAAGACTGCGTAGAATTCCTGCTTTTCTTCATCCGACAACTACCTCAAAACCGGCAAAGGAGGGAAAGTTTTGTGTAAATTTCCCAAATACGCTTCCGAAATTTAAGAAAGAGAGATACTCATTTTTTCCCCATTCACTGTCACTATTAATTTCATCTTTCTTTTTTAGCGGTCCCACTTAAGCAGATGATTGCTTAAGTCCCCGGCCCCGCCCCCCTGCGTGAACTGCCGTCGGATGTGAGAGGGAATTGCCATTCATGTTTCGTCCCAACTATGCCGGGTAATAGCACGGCCATAATTGGGGGCATTGGAGGAAGCTGGTTTGAGGAGTAGCCCACATCCGATAACAACGTCAGAAACAATTCTGGATAAGGGACGGACTGCTACCTCCGCTGATCATCACAGCGGGGGCCCCTTCCAGGACCATAGAGGGACATACAACCGTCTCTATGGTATGTTGGGATGCGGTCTCGATTAAAACACACTCGGAGGGGGGGGGGCGTTGTCAATAAGTCCGCCATACAATCACACCCCTGAGAGGATCCCACCCGGATCATATCACCCATTATCATCAATTTCACCCAAAGGTAAATTCCCTTTTCATTCAGGTGGCGGTTCATCGAGGGGGGGGGGGCTCTTCTCCCAAAAGGCAACTAAAAAAAAAAAAAAATTCAAAATAAATAGCAGAAACTCATATATACTAGTGAATCCCTAATGGCAGAAAAAGGCCAAAAATAGTAAAGAGTGCGCCCCCCTCTTCAAGGGGTGTTCACCACCATAATGGCAACCCAAAATCCCGCGAGGGTCCCACTAAGGTGTATAAGCGGCCAGGAAAAACCGGACAAGGTCAAAGTCTACGAAAACCTGTTCGGCAAGCTTAGTGTGGCAGTCCTAAGACTAATAGATACGCCGCCAGGATACGTCGCAATATGCGAAAACGAAAAAAAAGACGTAAAGGCGCTCACAAAGGAGTAAGGGATTAAAACCCTCAAGAATATAAACCTCCAACCAACCACGCCTCCTCAGATCCAAGCACACAGGAGTGTGGTGTGCAGAAGGCTGGAGCCATGGATCGGCCAGCACAACAGAGAAGAAATCAAGGAGGAGATCGAGAAGAATCAGAAATGGGCGAATGTGGCTGAGGTTATCAAATTTAAGAACAAACGAGATAACACAGATTATCACCATGTATTTAAGATCATATTTAGACACAGAAATGGCGACAAATGCCTAGGAGAGAGGGCTACTTCTCTTCAATGCGAAGATAAGTGGTGAGCAGATCGAGTGGGAAGAGTTCACCCCGTGCAGATTTGCTTCAGATGGTATCGCCCGGAGCACCACACCACGAAGGACTGCAAAGAGCAGAAATCAACCTGTTCCAGATGCAGCCAAAAAGGTCACGGCTGGCGCGAATGCCCAGCCAAAGAAGAAAAGTGACAAAGCAGCGGACAGAGATACGGGGCAATGGCGATGTCCTGCCCCAGAAAAAAGGAGATCTTAAAAAGAAAGGCGGAAAAGAAGAAGGCAGAAGGAGTTAGGAGGGCGACCACCTCCTACGCCCAAGCGGCAAAAGCTACCCCCTCAGGGAATGAACAAAATATCCCTGCGCAAAGGACATATTTAAAGGTAGGCAAGAAGGAAAAAAACTCAGCCCAAATCCTCACTTGCATTCTATATGCCCATGTCCGCAATTTAACAAACCCCGGCTGCTTCGCTCAAGAGCTAAACATCATGCTCAAAAACAATGGCTTGGCAGAGGTGTGGTTCCCGGAGAACCCACCATCAAGGGAAGTCCTCCAGATGCAATTCGGCCCAGAGGAAGAAGCACCAGCGACCGCTTTCCCAAGAGACAAAGAAGGAAGGAGGAAAAGAATAAGAACCCGGAATCAACCCCAGCCCCTGAAAGGTCCCCAAACAGGGACCCCATAATTGAGGCGAGGAAGAAAAGGGAAGAGAGTGCGAAAGGATCAACCAGAAGAATCAAGCAGGCTGAAGGCAACATCTTAAGCTCAGTTTCTTCATCTGAGGATGAACAAGAGAGCTCCCAGCCTCCTAAGATCCACGAGAGAGCGAGGAGAAAGAGCAGAAGGAAGAATTCAAGGCAGAACAAGAAATACGATGGCGATGAGATTAATATCAAATTCTATAGAAATGCTGAAACATCCTTCCCAGAAGACCCAAGTTGGGGGAAATCATCGAAGGAGTAAAAACGGACATACTAAAATGGTCTTATGATCACCAGACCAGGAAGCGCTAATCGACACAGCGCTCAGAATTTAACAGAATTAGGAACGGAAAAAAACACATGTAACAAAAACCACTAGAAGAAGAAACACACACACACACACACACACACAAGCACCGGACAACAAAAACATGGAAAACACTAACAATACATTAAGAATACTCACAGTTAACATCAATGGATGGGAATGGAAACACATTCCTTACGGAAACATATTTCGTAAAGTAGATCCCGACCTAATCCTCATCACTGAACACGGCGTTAACACAAACAGGATAAAGATTTCAAACTACACAGTTCGAAACAAAAATCACACACAGGAACGATACGATGGCGCTGCCATCGCGATGCGAAACATTACATATAGAACACCCAAACCTAGCTGAATCATTTGTGGCGGTAGAAATACCTACCCTGGTTGGAAACCACACTGTGGCGTCTGCCTATCAATCTCCACGACGTAAATACCTACCAATCCCTAACTTTTACAACCTCTTCGGGCGCGGGAAACTAGCATTGCTTGGCGGTGATCTAAATGCCAGATGCACCGGAAGAACCGACGAAAGGGGAAGAAACCTGGAACTGTTACTCGAAAGAGACATCGTCAATGAGCCCGGACCAGTGGTACCGAGCGACCATAACCCGATTCTCACCACGATCTCGCTTGCTCCAATAAACAAGCCCGTTCCACTTAGGAAAAGTTACGCTAAAGCTAATGGGAGCTATATAGAGATATACTCAGTACATATCATCCAACTGACCTGGAAGACGCTAATCTCGAAGAGATTGGTGGTAAGATAAACAAGATCACCAATCTCCTCATACAAGCCGACGAGAGATGCGTCCCCAGAATCTCCTATAAATTGCTCCCACAACCTAGGTGGACGGACGAGATGAGAGAATTCGCCCGGGAACATAGAGAAATCTATGAAGAGATCGGCAGGACAGGAACCAATAGGGAGAGGACAGCCAGAATGAGGCATCTAGGAGAGGAACTAAAAAAACATAATAATTGAAAAACAAAGAATAATCTGGAATGACATCGTTGGGAGGCTGGACAGGGAGAACAATCCTGTAAAGTTTTGGAATAACATCTGAAGAATTAGGGGATTGCCTCCCAGACCCAGAACCCAAATCAAAGATGGAGACATCATTGAGGACCCAGAGTCTCGAGAGAAAATTTAGAGCTCACTGGCAAGAGATTTTCGCTAAATCACCTAGGAGAACGACGACTTCGACCAGGATTTCGAAGACCAATTGCTCGATGACCTCGGCACAATGATAAATAGAACCCACCCACACGCGCAAGTATCTCGGAAAGAGTGATGGTTGACCACGGATGCCCAATAACTGTAGAAGAGACCCCCTTGAACACGATAAGGTCATTCAAGCAGAGGGCTCCAGGCTGGTCAGGGATTACGAAGAATAACGTCGTAAATACCCAAAGGCAAATTATTCAGGGTTTGGCGAACACAATGAACGCTGCCCTGAATACAGGCTACTTCCCTGACGAATACAAGATGGTCAAAATCATCTTTATTCCGAAGGGAAACAAGCCCCCAGACCAGGTGGCTAACTATCGCCCGATCTCTCTTCTTGAGATACAGGAAAATAACTTCGAGAAGATTTTAGCAGACAGGCTACAAACTCAACTGAGCGAGTTAGGAGTGCATAATCCCCAACAACATGCGTTCCGAGTAAAAAGGGGCACAGATACCGCCCTGGCGCTCCTAACAGAGAAAGTAGCATACTCTCAAGCGAACAGGTTCTATGTAGACATTGTGTTGAGGGACGTACAAAAGGCCTTCAATAAAGTCTGGCTGGAAGGACTTCAATACAAGATCCTGAACCTCCAGCTAGACCCAATCCTGGAAAGGATCCTCTGTGACTTCGTCATGGACAGAAATGCCTGTCTCATGATAGAAGGGTACAGAGGTCCTGAATTCGAACTAAAGGCGGGCGTTCCTCAGGGAAGCTGCATGAGTCCTCTGCTTTACTTGGTCTTCACAATCGACCTCCCAACTTCGGTGCACAGGGACACGATTTATCTGCAATTCGCAGCTGACGTTACTCAAATTGTCCCATGCCCCGAGAGGAAAGCAAGGTCGCAGGCGATTCGCACAATAGCATATATATATATATATATATATATATATATATATATATATATATATATATATATATATATATATATATATATATATATATATACAGCCTTGGCCAAAATTATGGGGCAGGCGTAAAAAAATAGAGAATACGAATGAAACTCATTCACATAATTGAAAACAATATAAGAAACATTCGAGTATATCCCCTCTATTAGTATTTAATGTTTTACTTTTGCTTTTATAAACGCTTTAATGCCTTTTTGCATAAGTGGTTGGGGCAACCTTCTGCCATTCAATGAGTGATATTACCGTTTATTCCTATCTTTTCAGTGATTATCTTATTGTTAACTTACAAGTGCTAATTTTTTTGTTAAAAATGTCTCCGAAGAAACAGATTCCTGAAGCGCAAAGACCTCAAATCATTGCATTGGCCAGAGAAGGATTATCCCAAGTCAAAATTGTAAGAAAATTGAAATGCCCGTGAGAGAGACACTGTGTCCAAATAAGCATTAGAAGGTACAATGAGACCAATTCTTTAGAAAACCGTGATAGTCAGGGTCCCAAAAGATGTACAACTCCGAAGGAAGAGAAATTGCTGAAAAGGACATCTCTGGCCGATAGAAAAAAAAAACCCTCTTCTGATGTAGCTGCTAAGTTTCGGATAGCAACAAACAAAGAGATCGAGACGCACAGTGAGAAGAAGGTTATTAGAAGCTGGGCTCAAAGGACGTAAAGGCTAGACAGAAACCGTGGCTCTCTCAGGTGAACAAAAAGAGGAGATTGTTTTGGGCAAAATAGCATGAAGATTGGACTGATGATGATTGGGCTAAATTGTTTGGTCTGATGTAAGCAACTTTGAGGTAGGTTCTCCACATTAATTTCAACCAATTTATTACGCTTGTACACATTTTTATTGGATGCCAAAAATGATAAGTAAAATTTGTATTTCTCCTCAGATCTTTGGAACCCCTGGAGCTGTTTATATTCGTCAAAGAGTTGGGGAAGTTTATGATCCGAAATGTGTTGTCCCAACAGTCAAATTTGGAGGTGGCAGTGTAATGGTTTGAGGCTGCATGTCGTCTTCAGGCCCAGGATTGTTGTTCACTTGTGGGGGCAGAATGAATTCCAACACTTACATTAGCATGTTAGACCACGTTTATCAATATTCCTTAGATAAAAAATTTTCAATGATGAAATACCAGATGGTATAATCTTCCAACAAGAAAGATAATGCTCCATGCCACACATATAGTCTCAAAGGGTTGGTTTGAAAAGTAAGGGGTGACGTTGATGGAATAGCCACCTCAATCTCCAGACCTCAACCCCATTGAACATTTGTGGTCACACTTGGGTACAAGAGTGAGGATGCACAAATGTTACTCAAAAAGTGAATTAACAGCCAAAATTCATGAAAGGCGGCAGAAAATTTAGCTAATCACTTGTGCCAACTATAAAAGCCAAAGTAGGACACATCAAATATTATTAATTTTTGATAGAATATACGTAAAAATATTTATTTATATTATGTCAAGTATGAAATAAATGAGTTTAAATCATATGCTTCACTTTTTCATACCTGTCCCCTAATTTTGGCCAGGGATATATATATATATATATATATATATATATATATATATATATATATATATATATATATATATATATATATATATATATATATGAATGCAATAAATCATATTGAAAGAGAAAACGGAATAAATTTTTCTTCCCAGTAATATTTATTACCTTTTTTCGAAAAATTCCGTGCAGGGAAGCGATTCAAACCATGGACACTGAGGCAGCGAGCACCGCTTTGATCACAGTTAAAAGTATGCCGTTAGTACACTCTGCTACGCAGAGAACCAAAAAAATATCTGAATAGAATAGCTTTTAAGGAACACTTTTCGCAAGTTCGAACGGGGACTATGAAAGAAATAGAAAATTAATTGGGAATTCAAAGAATAAATGAGGAATAGTTAAACGCGTGGAAAGTAAACAAATGTATATAATATCTCTCATAGTCCCCGTTCGAAGGATCGCCTTCACTGTGCCGCCCTCTGCTCTCTTTGATTCTGGGTTCTTCTAATGTCCCTTTCTCTTGCCTTTAAAAAAACTCCGGTCTCTTGTCTCATTTGCTCATTCGCGTCCAATTCTTCCTTCTCTTGTACTATATAAATATATATATATATATATATATATATATATATATATATATATATATATATATATATATATATATATATATATATATATATATATATATATATATATATATATATATATATATATATATATATATATATATATATATATATATATATATATATATAGCTAAGACCCTATATGTTGTAGATGAAAGCATTAGTAAGAGAGACACAGATTTCGTACATGAACGGGGAATCGCAATCAGACGTGACGGGTATTGTGATTTCTCGTTCATTTACGAAGCCCGTGTCTCTCTTACTAATGCTTTCTTCTTGAACATATAGGAGGGGGATAATGCGAATGACTTGGATGGTTATGAGTATGTGCCAGGTTGCCTGGCAAACTCTCTCGTTTTGGTTTTGTTTAGCTTTGTTGTTTTTTATTTTGTGTTTTATTTTAATCTTTCAAACCTTTATTATCATTTGCTCATTTGAGCGTTTGCTTTGTTTGTTTATTTGATTATTTTTGTGCGTTTTCTCGCACGTTTGTTTTAGGTAGTTTTTCTTTTTCTCTTTTATCTTATTGGGCAGTTTTTCTGGTATCTCCTCATTTTGAGTTGTTCCGTATTTTTTCCTCCTGGCGGAATATTGGGTTTATATTGTGCCTCGTCTTCATTTTGCTTGTAACGAATTTGATGGAATTTCATTTTCAGGTAAACTTGTCAATTTCATCTTAGGGAATTATCCTTTCGATTTTTTCTTTATTTCTTAGTGCCAGATCTTAACTGCGCGTTCATGAAGTGTTTGGTTTAATGGTCTCAATTTTATTCCTTGGTAGAATTTCACCAACGTCATTGTCGTTCTTAGTTTTGTTCGTAATGTACCTTGTTATCCAGGTTTTCTACGTGTTTCGCTTAATCTATGCATAAAGATTACGGGGTATGGCATTTTGGGACGGACAAGTGCCGTATACAACTTGCGTTTGTTTTATCTGATAGATTTCTGAATTTGTATAACAAGGTCATGGTTGTTTTTGTTTCGGCTATCTTTTGTGTGAGGTGAGAGTTGTAGCCATAGAACTCTCCCTCCCTAGTTTATGGATAGATGTTTCTCCGTCGACTTTCATCTCGGTTGTTTTTTCTTCGATGCGCTGGTATTATTTTGAATGTTTTTATTCTGTTTATCATTTCGTACTCATTAATGTTTCTGATTTCTCTGACTGACACCTGTACTGTTGCTGGGGTTGTTTCTGTAGTTTGTACTTATTTTGGTGCCAGCATCTGCTAGTTCTATGAATGTTGTATTCTCATGTATCGACTGAGGTAGGTCGTTAGTATAGAGGATTGGGCTGAGACAACCTACTTGTGGAACGCCTGTTTCCAAGTAGAATTCTTCACACTTGTATCCATTCAAGTTCAACTTGATATATTTTTTATCCAAGTAACTACACATGATTTGCTACATATTTAACAAGTTGATTTTTCTTTTTAGCAGAGTACCCATACCTTATCTAAGTCTTTGGCAACATCGCGGAGTATAGTGTCCATTATTTTGCATTTTGCTCTTTCTGTGGCGATCTTTTCCGTGATTATCACTAGCGCAATTTCCGCCCCACGCTGGCTCCTGAACCCGCGTTGATGAGTCTTGTACAGGTTGTTTTTTTATTTTTCTAGACTTTTTAAAGTATTTCGTTCAGGAGCTTTTCGAACAATTTCCCTAACAACTGTACTAGTGAGATTGGGTGATGGCTTTCTATTACGTCCTTTGGTTTTCCAGGTTTCTGTAGGAAAATCATTTTTGCGGTCTTGAGGTATGCGTTAAATATTTTTAGAACTGCTTCATAAATGTTGTTGGGAGCATTCGTTAGGTGTTTTTGTGATTCCATTTGTTCCTAGAGCTTTTTGACTAAATAATTTAGGGCTTCGAAGTATTCTTCTTTTGTAAAGAGGTTTTCTTCCCTTTGAGGGATGTCCTTACTCGTCGACGCGTGAGTAGGGTTGGATGTTTTCTTGTTGTTCTTTTATTTGTTCTTCGTATGTTCTGCCGAAATTTCGGTTGTCCTTGGGTGAGATGGAGAACCATTTCCAATTCATTTTACTTGTCATTCACTACCTATCTTTTCAATTTTAATTGCTTTTTGTCCTTTCCTTTACCACCCGACAGCTCAACTTCCTACATGTTTACCTTTTCATACTAAATCACCGGTTCCAATGTAACAGAATGGCTGTTGCTACTTTAGCTGGCGCACATCAGCTACAGCTAAGTGGCAGCTTAAGACAAAGACAACACTACGGCGCGCGTGATAACTACATGCACAACATTCAAATAAACACACACACACACACATCAGACCTTAACTAGCCAACCCCAACAAGACTTACAAACCACACGAAAATACTCGGTGTTACATTTGATAAATACCTACACTTCCACGTACATCATAACATCATACAAGCACGAAGTAAAAACACTGGGCAAGTTCTACCCTGCCAGTCGCAAACTACAATTACACTTCAAACACTAGCTCGTCCACTCCTCACATACGCTCTATTTACACTAATAGACGCGAGCCACGCATGGAGGAGGAAAATACAGCGCATTCAGAACTCGCTCTCCTCGTTACACACATATCTACACTA
The DNA here is from genome assembly GCA_963969495.1 of Ceratothoa steindachneri. Classification (NCBI taxonomy): domain Eukaryota; kingdom Metazoa; phylum Arthropoda; class Malacostraca; order Isopoda; family Cymothoidae; genus Ceratothoa; species Ceratothoa steindachneri. The sequence goes on from OZ018337.1 coordinate 50,226,794, forward strand.
CACGAAAGCAACAAATTCAAACTACTTAACAGATATACACAAACCCATCTAACACGTCAGCTTGGAAAACTCGCTAGAGATCAGACATACACCCAAATACCTACATGCGAAACAACTCCCTGGGCTGGCGCTAAGATACCCAGTAGCCCTAGACCACCCACAGCCAACACCTATCTGTACATGAGTTAGCATCATCATGAGTATCCCATTCCTCACTGGCGCCCCTCTTCTCTGCCGCCCCTAATACACCACTATCACAAAACACCAAAACACGTCGCATCGGTGTCTAGCCACCGCCTTTCAACATATCATGTCCCCTCCCCAACTGCTTGATCTCTCTGGTTCCCACTGTGATCCCTCTGCTTTTCTTTCTATTTTCTTCACTTACTCGATAGGATCATTATTTGAACAAAACAAAAAATGATCCGATCAAAACAACAAAAATGAGCATATCCGAAATGATGAAAGAGTAGGACCTTGATAGTGAAATAAGTACTATAGCGATAAAATAGAAAAAAATAGTGCACCACAAAGCTAATGTAGTAAAATGTAGGGGGGGGGGAGAAGACCGCCTCACCGCGACGTAGGATCATCCGACCAATACCAAAGAGTCAACAAAAAGTCTGATAGTCGACAAGTCTGTGTACACGAGCTCGCCCCGAGTATAAGGGATAAGCGGTAGCGACCCCACCCATCCCGGTAACTGGACAGATAACATGCGCGAAGATCACCCAGATTGGGTCATTCAACAAGAATGTGCCGAACAGTCTGGAAGACAACGCAGTCGTCACAATAAGGCGTAGGCGAGCGCTCCATAAGAGGGCGGTGCGTCCCGCGAATGTGTCCAATTCGGAGACCACTGAAAATGAGCCGAAGCCTTGGCGACATTGGGGAAGAGGTCCCATGGGAACAGTCCCGGCGCAATAGCACTCAACTTTAAGGTCCCCTCGGCTGTCTCCATTCTTCTTTGCCAAGCAGCCCGGAAGGATGCCCTGATTCGTACCGTGTAATCGGTGTGAGGAAGAGCGAAACGCTGGTCTGGTCTCCCAGACCTCGCGGAATCTTTGGCTCCTTCATTCCCCACAATTCCCACATATGCAGGAACTCAGAGTAAGATAATCTCAGCAACTACCCGGCTCGCGGCAACCGTCAAGGATGGTGTGGAGATTTCAATGCCACGAGAGCAAGCAAGGAGCTTTGTGAGTCGCTATAAATCACAATCTGGTCTCCGAACCGAGCATGACGCCTATCTCCGGTACCTTGCGGTGTATTGCAACCAGTTCGGCCATGAAAGCAGACTCGGCGTCTTGTAGATCCCCACTGACTGCAAACAGAGGAGATACAGCGTGTAAACCGAACTCCTCATGGGACTTGGAGCCATTCATATACCCTGGCACAGATTCAGCGTGACACTAAGTGTGCTCCTAACAGGCCGAACGAATACTCCCGGTGCAATGGAAGCTTTGGGGGAAGAGGCGTGGAGAAAAATAGTCAAAGTTAGTAAGTACTCCCTAAACCCCAAATGCAAAGAGTTTAGAGTATGAGTGACGTCTCTCCGCCACATAGACTGTAGAGATCGGTTGATGAAATAAGAGCCGTTGGCGACTGAGGAAGGCGCCGGACTCGAACGTACAGGCGCATAATGCATTGTGCACGGCGCTGAGCGAGTGGCATCTCCCTAGCATCGGCAGGTTAGCTCTCAAAGGGGGACGTGCCGAGGGCATCGGTCGCAAGGCGAAGGCCGGAGTGGTGGATAGAGTCCACTTTCCGCAATATACACTCGGCCTTAAAGGTAAAAAAATCATCCGTATTCAATCTTCGAACAAACAAATGATCGATAAAAAAAGTAAGGCAGGAGCCTTATCAACATCCCAGGTGCTTAACGTCACGGGACGAAGAATGTCCATGACGAGGGTAGAAGAGACAATAAGGCTGCAAATATGAGCTTCCCAGGTGAGGCGTCGGTCTAAAACAAGACAAAGGAAACTGTGCGAATCCACTACATCCAGGCGAACTTCGTTTATGAAAAAGTTTGGGTCGGGTTGTAGCCGTGGATGGCGACAAAAGTGCACTACATTAGTATTAACCAAGGAAAACCGAAACCTGTGCGCTTTGGCATAGCGAGAGATGTGGTTCAATCCCAGTTGGATGTGACGCTCGAGTTGGCATCTAGACCGCACCGAAAGGTCGTATACGTAGAGCATTGCGAGAACATCTTACGGCAGCAAAGAACTGATACCTTTTATGCGCAGGGCAAAGAGTGCGACACTGAAGACACTTCCCTGCGGGACACTCTTCCATCTCAATTGGGCAAGAGAGGGTTCTCCTCACCCGTACACGGCGATCTCGTAAAAACTCCAAGATAAAGATTGCCTACTTGGGCATAAGTCGTCGTACACAACACAGCCTACTACTAAACTATATTAAAAAAAAACAAATAACAAAAAAATTAACAATCGGTAACTAACAAATAACAACGATAAAAAAGAACAGCAAAAGGACAAGAAGGAAGCATGCTCCGGCGTCGGGGGTAGGCCCGCCTCCCCTCGGCGCAGGAACATGCGACCTACGAAAAGAAACGTACAAAAAAAGGTCAAATAAAGTGGAGGAGGCCAGCCTCCTCCAAATATTCGTAAAGTCCACAAGTCAATGTGCACGAACCCGTGCCGAGTACAAGAGACAAGCGGTAACAACCCCGCTCATCCATGTACCGGGACAGGTAACATGCGCGAAGATCACCCAGACTGAGACATTCAACGAGAATGTGCCGAACAGTCTGGGGAACAACGCAGTCGTCAGAGTAAGGCACAGGCGAGCGCTCCATCAAATGGCGGTGCGTCCCGCGAGTGTGTTCAATTCGGAGACTACAGAAAGCAACCTGAAGCCGGCGCGGCATTGGCGGGTAGGTCCATGGGAACAGTCGCGGCGCAATGGCGCGCAACTTTGCCAAGCAGCCCGGAGAGCTGCCCGTATTCCTGCAATGTAGTCAGTGTGAGGAAGAGCAAAACGCTGGTCTGGTCGTCCAATCTTCCAAGATAAAGATTGAGAAGCAACCTCTCGCCCCATCGTGTGGAGAGTATACATTATACGGTATCTCCATGCGGTATCATAGGCCTTCTTCAGATCGAAAAAACACGGTAGCGTAGTAATGTCTATGAAGGAAGGCCTCGCAGACGGCATTTTCCAGTCAGAACAAAACATCCGACGTGGAGTGGAATTCGAGGAAGCCGCACTGTGCGGAAGAGGGATGCCCTCCTCTGTGCAGGAAAAAGGCTACTCTAACATTTACCAATTTTTCCATCAACTTGCACACGCATGAGGTTAGAGATTGGGCGGAAACCAGCTGGGGTAGAGTGATCTCACCCTGGTTGGGGAAAAGCGAGCAGAGTAGCGATTTTCTAGGAGTCTGAAAGGATACCTTCTGCTCAGCTCCTGTTGAATAAAAATAACAGAAAGGCCATGCCTCGCTCACCTAGGTGTCGTAAAATGGCATATAGGACATCGTCCGGACCAGGAGCGGTGTCCGCGCACGAAGCGCATGTCTACATGACACTTGTGTTTGAGAGTAGTCTCACGCTCGGCGTGAAAAACGGCCAGATTTTCTAGGAATAGTAGTTAGGCCCACGGGTCACGAGGTTATCGGAGAGCCTAACGGCCTCATCCACTGACCTAAACTCCCTGAGTGGGAGAGATAAATCCGTCAATCCCCGAAATGCGGGCCACCGATACCGTGATAAGCACCACTAGGGTTGTCTTTCAGGCGGCAGCAATCCAGAAAATGATATTTGAATGAGAGTTATAAGTATCATCGAGGTCATCGACAACCTCCAACCCCAAATCGGGTGAGTTTGGGCTCGACATGCGAGTCTTTTCCTCTCTCTGCCTCGAAACCTTAGGCGGGCGGGGCGGCTTTGGAGGCGGGAGTCCCTCTTTTGAAGGATCCACAGTCTCCAAGTCACCCAGCCCAGGCTTGTGTAAGTGCGTATGAGCCGAAGCTCCTTTAGTGCTGTCCTTTTAAGAGGCAGCTTTTGGAACACCGGAATTCTACCTTCAAGGGTGTTATCTCCTCTGAGTTTAACGACTCGGTGGAGGCGGGGGGGGGGAGCCCTGGTTTTAGCCGAAGCTGGGTGTGAACCCTTTGTGTTGCCAGCTCTTCAAGAGGTACACCCAGAGTGAGCAGAATCAGCCGAAGTGTTCCGAATAGGTGCATAAATGACCGTGCTCGTAGGCCTGGAGGGGCCACGAGCAGAGGGTGTCTTTCTTAATATTGAGGCATAGGACGTCCCAGGCAGCACCGGGCGCACCAGGACGTCCTTCTCAAGGAGATACGCACCACATTGCTTCGAAGAAGCGGGATCTAGCTCACCGCAAGTGACGCACTTGGCCACACACGATTTAAATTTATGTGCGGCCTTGAAGCAACTTACACAGACTTCGGGTAACCCCGACTTTACACGTCTACAGGAGCGATTCATGTGGCAAAAGAGGTGGCAGTAGTAGTACCTACGCGGCAGTGGCACGAATGCCTTCACACGGGAGCGATAGCAGCCGGCACGCATCGAACGTGACGAAGAGCGTAGGGGTGGGTCTCGAGGCCTCTCCCCCATTTTCTCATCCCATATTCGACCTTGACCGCTCCATGTTCGGCCAGCTCTAAAGTGATGTCGTCTAGGAGTAGTCCACGAGTTCTCACGCGTAAACCACTGCTTTCACAAAGTTTATGGAAGAGAGCGGCGTCTCACTCACCGGCGAGCCATTAATTGTCTGAATGGCACTAATCATGGCCACCTCGTCGGTATCCAACGCATTCGCCAGAAGGCTCCCTTCAAATCAAGCTAGTTAATTTTCTCCGATGATAGATCATGTTGCTCTTGGCCAACATACTACCATCAGTGGAGCGAATAACCAGAAAGCGTTTGAAGCCAGCAGGCTCGAAAACATCAGGTAGTCTCTCAATAAAGGGTCCAGACTTAATCGCGGCTCCACTGAGCGCACTTTCGACTTTAGCCTTGGTCTGGGAACCCCGCACTCGAGTACGCTTCGAGGCCGACGTGCCAATCTTGACCTGATCGACGGCCGAAGCGGCAGCGGGACCGTCCGTACCCGGAGCCCTCGCAGAAGGAGAAGAACCTTTAGTCCTCTTCTTTTATTTTGGGAAGAGGAGGGTGGGGAATGAATCCGCTTCTCTGCACCGCCGGAAGGAGCCCCTAGAGAAGTTGGACGGTCTCAGTACGAAACCTCTCCGAAATAGTGAAGGTCTTAGCTGTCAGAGGGGCACTACCCGGGAAAGTCCCTCCTCTTCTTGTGAATCCGCTGTCTGAGGAGAAGTTTCACAGGGGCGGACTCAGGTTTGGTGTTTGGCAACGAGCGTGGGTTCGAGTCGATGGAAGATCCTGCCGTCTGGGGATGGATCACTTCCTGGACTAAGTCCATCTCAGGTGGGCCTCCATGTGGTCACCTCTCCAAGGTATTACGGATCCCATTCCAGGTATCTTCGGTCCGATTATGGTCTCTGGCCGGGGAACAGACCTCAATCTGGAAAGAGAGGGCAGTCTGACCGAGCCCCGCAATGTCAAGATACATGATTGCAGGACTGCATGGAGCACGACCCGAGACGCCCCACCTTCTCTTGGCCCCTTAAGGGTGTTGGCACTATCGAGTCACTCCTAACGGGAGCGGTCGAGTTTGGGCCGCTTGCCTACTCTCCTTGCAGTCTCCTATCATGTAATAAGGAAGGGGGGGCGCTGCAATTGGTCTAGAGGTGGAGTCGTCCATGGTCGACTCCACAGAAGCGGTTGATCGGAAAACCCTGCACCCATAGGCATAGGAGAGGAGTAAGCTTCCCCTCTGGGAGAAGATAGTTGGAGGGGCCCCTGAGAAAGCACAGGGGGACAGGAAAACCTCATTTTCAGAGGTGTAGTTCCTCGAGAGCGGCTCCAAAGAGGGCAAAAGGGAAGCCCCTTTGTCGCATGGCGATGGTGAGAGGGGAGCCCCTCCACCTTTCGAAGGGGTGCCTCAATTTTCCCCATCTTTCCCCAAACCGAGGGAGGATGAGGCCGCGCATGGAGGCGGACCTCCATGTGCCTGCGGTCGCTTACTATTACTTTCGGTTGTCGTCATGAGAGTAAAAAACAGAAAATGGCCTCATGGAAATTAGATACTATGACCTCCCTATGAGTGGGGAAGGGTAAGACAAAAGTCTTCATAGGATTAGAAATTCCATATTCTAACCATTTACACATAATCGGTCCCGGCCTAGCGTTGATGGGTTTTGACAATCCCCCCCCCCTCCCATCATCCTGGAGCTTTAATCATAAAGGATGGTGCCAAAACACGAGACTCGTCTTCGTGGAAAGCGAAGGATGACGAGCAGCGAGAAATGGAACGGATTGAGTTTATGTAACGCTATTAGAAATGCATTCCATAATGGACAGGGCTATTTTACCGCATCAATTATTTTATTTTAAATTCATTCGTCTGCCGTGACAGCCGACTGGTCATTGAACTACCCATGCCCTCAACTTTGCTTCTTCCTATAAAAAGAATGATTCCATTTCGTGCAATGCATTCACGCGGTAAATAATACCCTTCGCTCCAATATTCCGATATGGAAGTCAAATGCGTCCTATACTTAATAAGTCTGCGAGAAGCCCTGAAAAATTCCGATTCGTGAGGAAAAATAAAACCTAACACAAGCAAAACATACCTTCGGGTTTTGCATATATGTAAATGTAAAATAAATTGCTAGGAATTTGTATTGGATGCTTTATGATACACTCCCTTTCAATCCAATCGATCCTAGAGCCCTCATTCACCCGCGAGATGGAAGCTCCCTGTACCTCCACAGGTGAGCCAAACATCCACAGGCGCCGCGATCTTTATTGATTATTATGGACACCCAACTAACGGGAAAACGGATGGCAAGGCGGCAGACCGAAATGAAAAATAAGCAAAGAGAATGAAGAAATGAGAGAATGAATATACAGATACGAAGTAAAGACGTGAGTCGTAAAATAGTAAAAAGATGATACGGTTAACGTAAACAAAAGATAAGTAAAAACGCCATCTAAATAGAAGTCCCTCATTCGTTTATTTCGGTAAAATAAATACAGTTGTTCACGAGTGAGGATGTATATGAGTAAAATAAATGCAGTGAAATTATCAGAAGTTAAAATGTGCGGAAGGTACAGAAGAAGCGTGCAAAAAGGCTCGTTCTGGTCTAGAGAGGCGAACCGTTCGCGCGCTGATCAATAGAGAACGAGAAACGCGAGGACAAATTTTCATTCGACGGACGGGACGAAGTTCAACGCTCCTCGCCTCCTCTTTCAGCTCTAAAATGAATTATAGGAAATAGACGGCTTTGATACAGAACCAAAAATCTAAGAGCCCATGAGGTGACTGCCTACTAGGGAAAAATTCGCCGTAATCACATTACAGCCTAATACTAGGCTAGATAAAAAACAAAACAAGTCACAACAAGAGGGAAAGTTTCCCCAATGACCTGCGGCGTTTTGTGATAAGATGATAAATGGTTATTGCATTGATGGTTTCCCATGGTTCAAATCACTTATGAGTGCCTGTGAATGGCTAAATGAGGCTTCTGCCACTAGATGGCGCCACCCAGCGCCAAATCCGATGGCAGATTTGAAATCTCCAGGGTGAATAACCTTATGTCCCATATTCATATAGATCACTTCATGGCTCTAAATGGGTACAATTGAACTTTACTCCTTTTGAAAAAAAATACACGACGCCTAGACCTGGCGCTTCGCCGTAGGTATAAATACAAAAATAAGACAAAAAGTCAAACAAACAAGCAAAAATACAAAACTGAACCAATAAAGAAAAGAAAATGCTAAAAGTAATAAAGGCGAAATCAGAACACATACATTCTTAACTCTTTAGGACAATAATTCAGGCTTAGAGAACTACGTGATACCAATGTGCGATGATAGCTTAGAGAAAGAGTGGGGGGGGGGGGGCGCTCCACTATAAAGCGCAAGAGCAACGAGGTCGTATTACACATAGAAGAAAGAAGTGAAGGTAGAAGAAGCGAAAATGGTGCAAGATACGGAGGCGAATGTACTGGGGTGCTCGAAGTAAAAAGGTTCCTGGGGAGAGAATGGAGCTGAGGGGGAGGGATCAAAGTAGACCGACTCGCCAATCTCCCGATTTCGCTCGATCACAGTCTCTTTGAGGGTTTTATATAAAAAAATGTGATTAAAGAGGGCACTGGCAACGCGTCAGGTGCGTAAGTCATATTTGTACTCACAGAAACGTTTATCTAAATTACGATCAGTTGCAATTTTTGAAAGGTATTTGATAGACGCCTTTTTTTTTTTCTAGAGTCCATCTGGCGACTGCTTACTAAGGCAAATGGCGCCGTAATCATGATACAGCCTAATAATAGGCTAGATTTTTTAAAAAAAACAAGACAAAAACCAAATAAAGATAAAAAACAAAAACAGAGGCAAAGAAACAAGCCACAAAGAAGTCATCACGCTCCGGCGCCTCCCCCAACGCCGGAGCGTGCTGACTTCTTTGTTGTAGGAACATGCGACCTACAGCGAATAGGGTCAAATAATGTGGAGGCCAGCCTCCTCCAAAAAGTCATATTCATCAAGATTGTGTACAAAAACCCGTCCTGAGTAGAATAGCCCGTCTGTAGAGACCCCAGGTCCGCGAAGATCACCCAAACCGGGACACATTCAACAAAAATGTGCCGAACTTTGGTGGACGCATTTAGTTAGCTCTCTGGTTGGGGAGCGGGGAGAAGGGGGGGGGGGGTAAATAGTTATTTTTAAATAGCAGAAAAGCTATTTTAGTGTTGCTATATTTAATTAATTTATTCAAACTTTTTAATTTGAGGGGCCCGTTTATAGCTCCCCGGGAGCAGGTGACATCTATGCTCCCTCTTGGGAGAAAGCTTTGATCCTACACCCTGTGATGTAAGTCCCACTAACGTTAGCGCAATTAAGTGGGGCCACACCTTTTGTGAGACTGCCCTGATAGACTAAGCTAGATTAGAGGGAGGCTGTTGCATGCTGGGGGATTTTATAGCACCTTTCTGTGCTAGGGGTCCATGCAAGGGCTTGGAAGTGGAAATTCAATTGCAACTTAACCCCACACAGGTTACATCCAAGTGGGGTGGTCCCACATCAGGATTTCATCCAGGTGTGTGGGGGGGGGAGGGGGGGGTCATTGATCACTCTCGTGGGCCACGTGGGCCACAAATGAATTTCGTATGTTTACACTATGAGCGGAGGATATAAACATACACGTGAGTGTGTGTGGGTTGGCGCTAAATAGAAAAGTGGAGGAAATTGGTATGAACGAGAATGTCTAGCGAAAGGAGTGGGATGTTATTTTCTCATTTAAATTAGATCAAGTTGAGTACTTCAAAGAAGTTATCATCTTTTCGCGGACACGGAAGAAATAAATCTTTCATGAAGGCGAAAGAATGATGAAATGAATCCAGTAAACCGCAAGAAACAGAGAAAAACAGGATCATTTTTCTTCGGAAATGTTTTTCCTAATTCGCAAAATTTCCGTACAGGGGTGGGATTCGAACCGTGCACACTGAAGCAGCGAGCAACCGCTTTGATCTCAATTAAACAGCCCCTTAGACCATTCGGCTACTTGCTCGCTGCTTTAGTGTGCTTGGTTCCAATCCCACCCCTGTACCGAAATTTTGCGAATTACGAAATAAAATTTCCGAAGAAAAATTATCCTGTTTTTCTGTTTCTTGCTGTTTGCTGGATTTAAATCATCTATGTATCTGAGGGGGCTTTACATTACATATTTTATACGAGGTGTGCAAGGTGCAGCCCGCGGGCCGCGCTTCATTTCACATTTCGACAAAATACTGAAAGTTAATAATTGAAGATTTTACCAAATCTCATTTCATTAATTTATGTAAGTGCAACATTATTAAATCAGTCATTTTCTAAGTATATTTCATTCGTAGATAAAATGATGTTCTTAAAAAAATGCGATACTTTATACTTATTCTCATTACCCTTATTTACAAGCTCGCTTTCGTTCGCGGAAGTTAAGCTGCTTCGACTGTGGTTAGTACTTGGATAGGAGACGCCTGGGTCCTGGGTAACTATCATATGATGTAAAAGTGTAAATCGTAGTTTGGATTCCACGTTAAGTTGTAGCTTTCCACTATGATATAAGTCTGGAAACAGTTTAAAAGGAATCGCAAATCTATGCCAAAAATTAACCTTAGTTATTAATGTGTAGCTCTATTTATGACTATGTAGTCTATACAAACAAATGCACAAAAGTAATTGCAATTAACTTATATGTAATCGAAATGTGCATCTAACTGTTTAAGTGCGGCCCGCAAAGCTTTACATAAGCTTCAATATGGTCCCGCCGCTTAAAATTATTGCCCATCCCTGCTCTAATGGCACTATTAGGCAGCAGAGTCAACTTGGCGCTAATTGATTCCCTTCTCATTGCTTCCTCAGAAATTTTAAATCATAATCCTTCTCTAAGCAGCTTAATATCATCAAACAATGGATCACGTCGATCAAATAAATCTGAACCAGTGTACAAAAAAGAATGTTTTGTGTTTGTCTTTTTATCGTTCGGGCGGCGCTAATAGCGCATGTAGGCATAACGCTTCTGTTTGAGGGCCGTCTCACACTCGGCCGACCACCATCGAAGTGGTCGGCGTGCAAAACGGCCAGACGTTCTGGGAATAGTAGTCAGGCCCACGGCGATGAGGTTGTCGGAGAAGAACTCAACGGCATCATCTACCGACCTAAACTCCTCGACTGAGATAGAGAATCCAGTCATTTCCTGAAATGCAGGCCACCGCGCACGCGCCAAGCACCACCGAGGTGGTCTCTCAGGCGGCAGTTGCCCTGAAAATGATATTTGAATGGGAAAGTGATCACTACCATGGAGGTCATCGACCACCCCCCAATCAAAATCAGGCTGTGCATCCGAAGAGCACAGAGATAGGTCAAGGCAAGAAAATGAAGCGGTTCTCGGACAGTGATGCGTAAACTCATCGACATTTAGGACACCTATCTCAAGCTCTTCGATCAGATCGGCAAGGACTTGTCCCCTGGGATTTATGGAGTAATCTCCCCAGAGAGGATACCTGCCGTTCAGATCGCCAAGCAAGAGAAAGGGCCTCGGAAACCGTGCCACGACGCGGCGGAAGTCCCCCGCATCGAAGTCAGCTGACGGTGGAATGTACGCAGAAATGATAGTATACCTCTTATCCAGGTGAAGATGCACAGCCACTGCCCGAAAGGAGGTATCTAAAGTGAAAGGAAGAACGAAGACATCATGCCGGGTGTAAACCGCACATCCCCCAGCCCGGCCATCTCGTGGTGGTGGGGTCGCAAGACCCTTATATCCCGGGATGGCGGGCAGGGAGGACGCGTCTAGCATGGTCTCCTGCAGAAAAATAGCTAACGGGGAACGGGACGAGACGAGCCTCCGCAGCTCCTCCCAGTTGGCCCGGAGTCCACAGCAATTCCATTGAAGGAATATGCCCTCCAGGCCTACCTCGGAGGGGACGCGGGGGCCCTCTTCGAAACGAAGACCCTCACGGGAATGGCCGTACGCTTCCAGGAGGCAGAACCCCGGTCGCTGTTAGCTGGACAAAGCGCTGAAGGCGCTGTCGCCTTCGAGGACTTATTGGGGGAGGTTGGGCTCACCATGCGAGTCTTTTCCTCCGCCTCGAAACCTTAGGCGGGCGTTGCGGCTTCGGAAGCGGGGGGCCTTCTTTTCGAGGAACCACCGCCTCCGAGCCACTCAGCCCACCACTAGGCAGGACGGGCCAGGACCAAGTCCTTAGCCTCGCAGAATGAGAGTCGATCCTGGGCCTGAACGGAAAGGATTTCTTTCTCAACGAGATATGCACCACATTGCTTCGAAGAATCAGGGTGCGGCTCTCCACAATTGAAACACTTGGACACACACGATTTAGACTTATCGTGTGCGGCCTTGGAGCAATTTACACAGACTTCGGGTGATCCTGACTTTGCACGTCTACATGAACGATTGGTATGGCCAAAGCGGTGACAGTAATAACACCGCCGCGGCAGTGGCATCCCTCTTCCTCTTAAGAGGGTTTGCCCGACCGAGCCGCTTCACTGGGAAGCGGTCGGCTATGAACTGCCTGCTGGTTTTCTTGGCAGTCCCCTTGGAAAGAAAAGGGGGGACTGCCGTTGGAAAAAGGGAGGTGCCCAAAAGCACCTCCAGAGAAGGGGGTGAGGGAGAGTCCCCTACACCCGTAGGTGAAGGAGAGGAGTAAGCCGCCTCTCCGGTTAGAGAAATATGGAGGGTCCCCTGCGCAAGAACATGGGGGGACCTCCATTTTTTCTGCGGAGCTGCCCGAGGGCGGCTCCGTCGATGGAACAGGGGAAGTGGAGGGTTGAGCAATAGTTCATCACCTCTCGCAGTAGCCCGCCCTGCAAGGGGTGCGTACAGGCCTGGAAGAGCCAGGTGCCGCCATTTGGGACCACCCCTCCCGCCTGGTGGCCTGGCAGTCCCTCGGCATGGCGGCTCCACCTTGGATACGGCGTAAAAATATAGATTGTGAAGTGAGAACGAAAGGGTATGTGAGGAAGATATGGGTGGGGATAAAGCAGGTTGTTAAAAACCAACCACCCCAGACCGGAGTTTAGAGGTTAGGGAACATTGTCCCCTCCCCCCTCAGCCCCGATCTGGGACGGTTGGCTGAGAAGGTCAGCATCTACCCTGTGAAATTAGAGGCTTACCAGAGAAAGTTGTGGGAGAGGTTGTAGTGGAAGTGAGGAAGTAGGGGAGAAATACAGGCTATCTGAAGGAAGCAAGAGAGGCTAAACTGGGGCCGGACGGAGCGCTGGATCCCGTCAGTACGGCGGCCAGGATGGCAAATCGCCGCGCCCCTTACGGAGTGGACAGACAGTAGCAAGCCCCGGTACTGGAAGGTGTAACATGCGCCAAGATAATCCAGATTGCGAGATTCAACAAGAATGTGTCAAACAGTCTTATGGATAACGCAGTCATCGCAGTAAGTTCGAGGGGAGCGCTCCATTAAATGAGGGTGCGTTCCGCGAGTGTGCGCAATTCGAAGACAGGAGAAAGCGATCTGAGGACGCTAAGGCATTGTGTGGTACGTGCATAGGAAAAATTGCGGCGCAATGGCACACAAACTTTGGTTCTAGTCGGGAGGTACCATGATTTTGATCATTCAGTTGAACCATGCCATGTTTTCAGAGTGGGAAAGAGCGAAACGCTGGTCCGGTCGCCCAACCGTGCTGACTGTTTGGCGCTATCAAAAGCGCGGTCATTTCCCGCACTCCTTACGCCAAAGGAAGCCAATCTTGACCCCCCCCGCCCCCTCCGGCTTGCGGCAGCCGTGGCGTCACGTTATTACGAACCAGGGAGATCCGAGATTCCAATACCTCGAGGGAATCCAGGACGCACTGTGAGTCACTATAGATAATAATCTGGTCTCTAAAACCGGGCATGACGCGTAATCTCTCGAACAGAGACGCACCGCCAAGTAGAGCCCTGTCAGCTTCAAACAAGGGGAAGGAGGCGTAAAGCCGAATTCCTCTTTGGATTTGGACTCCGCCGTGTACACCAGCACGGCTCCAGCCTATCACAGCGTGATCTAAGAAGTTCGAACGCAATATTCTAGGCACTGTGCAACCTTTGAGAGAGTAGGCGTTGTGGACAATGTTCAGACTTGGTAGCCCCCAGGCTGGCGTCCTGGGTTGGACCAGAGGAAACACCGTCCAGGAGGATACATCGACCCAAACGGATGAGAGTATGATGGCATCTTATGGCGGCATAGGGACCATCGAGATCGGTCTCAAATGAAATGAAAGCCGTTGGCGACTGAGATGTTGGGCTCGCACGTACATATCGGTGCATAGTGCACATCTACGGTGAAAGATAAACATCTCTCCAGCATTGAGGTGGCTCTCAATAGGGGATGTGCGGAAGGCACTACTAGCCAAACGGAAACCAGTGTGGTGGATATTGGCCTCCCATATGGGGCGCCGTTCCAAAACAAGGCCAAGAAAATTGTGCGACTTTACCACATCGAGGCTCGTCCTATTTCAGAAAAGGTTTTGTCTGGCGACAGAAGTGGATCACCCGAAACTAGTGCGCTTCAGTATAGCGAGACACGAGGTTCAGAGTCGACGCACTTGAGTAGGCATCAGGGCGCACAAAACAAGATCTAAAGGTCTACGTAGAATAGCGAGAACATATTCGGGCATAGAATGTATAACAACATAAGGCTTTCAAATTTCGTTAGAATCGACCGAATAGTTAAAATGTTATTACCAAAACCAAAAAAAAAGCAAAACGGGGACCGATCGACCGACCTAGTGAGATATAGAGTCGTCCACAACTAAAACAGCTAATCTAACATTTACCAATTTCTCCATCAACTTGCACACGCATGAGGTTAGAGAGATTGGGCCAAAACCGGCAGGGGTAGAGTGATCTCTCCACGGTTTCAAAAAGCGTGTAACCATTTGCCCGGAATCTGGAAGGATACTCCTGATCCTGATGAACAACGTTAATAAAAAGACCATTCCTCGCTAACTCAGGTGTCGAAGCATGGCGTACGGGATACCGTCCGGACTCTGGGTGGTATCCATACACCAAACGAGAGCCGAGTGCTCTTCACTCAGCGTAAATAGATCGTTGAAGGGGTCTCCACCTCGGGATGTAAAGTCCAGTCGGCGGCTTTCAGAGAACCCACAACGTGCTTTAAATGCTGGATAAGCAACATCCCTGCTGTGGGATGTGAAGAAAGCGGTCGCGCAGGAGGGGGTCCTGCAAGAAGTCACAACGAATCCTTTTGATGCGCTCCCATGCCTCACTAAGGGGGATTTCTCGGTTAAGTAAACACACGTATGCACGCCAAGAAAAGTGACGAGTGCTTCGAAAGATACCGGAACTTTGCCCTCCCTTGACGAAATTTAATCCCGTGAAATAGTTCGGGCGTCTCTAGTAGCGCATATAGGCATATCACAGCTTTCTAATGGCCCTCACACACTCGGCTGACAACAATGGAAGCTAACGGCCTTCAAAACGGTCAGATCTTCTAGGAATAATAGTCAAGCTCACGGCGATGGGGATGCTGGAGAACTCAACGGCCTCACCGACGAACATAAACTCCTCGAGTGACATAAATCAGTCAGTTCCCGAAATGCGGACAACCGTAGCCGCTCCAAGCATTATCGAGGTTTCTCAGGCGACAGCGGCCCAGAAAGATATTTGAATGGGAAAGTGATCACTACCATGAAAGTGATCGATCACTTCTCACTCAATATCAGACTGTGCATCCGGAAAACACAGATACAGATTTAGACAGGAAAATGAATTGGTTCTCGGGCAGTGTTTGCGTGAATTATTCACATTTAGGACACCGCTCTCCAACTCTTCGATCGGGTCGGCAAGGACCTGGCTTCTGGGATTGGTAGTGTAGTTCTCGCGAGGAGAATGGGCCTGGGCAACCGTGCCACGACGCGGCGAAACTCCCCAACATCTATGTCAGCTGCTGACGGTGGAATGTACACTGTAATAAAATTATACCAGGTGTAGCTGCATTGTCACTGCCTGGAAGGAGGGATTTAAAGCAAAAGAGAATGGAGACATGTTGGGTGTAAATCCTTCATCTACCTGCCCAGCCGCCATGCCGTAGTGGTAGAGTTGCAAAACCCTTATACCTCACGAGGGTAGCCAATATGGTCTATGGAAGGCAAATAGCTAAAAGA
The DNA here is from genome assembly GCA_963969495.1 of Ceratothoa steindachneri. Taxonomy (NCBI): domain Eukaryota; kingdom Metazoa; phylum Arthropoda; class Malacostraca; order Isopoda; family Cymothoidae; genus Ceratothoa; species Ceratothoa steindachneri. The sequence goes on from OZ018337.1 coordinate 50,242,546, forward strand.
GAGCGGGAAGAGATAAACCTCTGCAGCTGCTCCTAGTTAACTCGCAGTCGATGGCAATCCTATTGAAGGAAAATACCCCCAGGCCTAGATCCAAGGAGACGCGAAGGCCTTCTTTGATGTGCAGACCCTCGCGGGAATGCCCGTAACCTTCTTGGAGACAGACCTCCGGGAGCTGTTGGCCGTAAAGTCCGCTGAAAGTGCAGTTGCCTTCGAGTGCTTACTGGTGGAGGCTTGGCTCGTCGTATGAGCCTTCCTCATCTCCTGCCTTGACACCTTTTGCGGTCGAGGAGGCTTTGGATTCGGGGGGGGGGGGTGTTCGCTCTTTGTAGGGTCCGACTTTCCAAAGAGCCCCGTCTAGCCTTGGGCAGGGGTGAGGTAGCCAAAGCTCTTTTGTTACTGCCCTCCTTTCGGGGGGCAGACTTAGGAATCTACAGGGATGCCCACACGACCATATCCGAGGATTTACCTCATGCGAGTCCAATGACCTCGGTGAAGGCGCGCGGGCACTTAACTTTTTGCAAAGCGGCCCCCTTCTGCCCGAAGGCGATCCGGAGCCGGACGAACCAGCCTGGTCTCAATATTTATTAAAAGATCAATATTTCAAGCATAAAAATAATAAGGGAGGGCGGCAAGATCGTTAAAATACTATTATATGAAAGAAAATACTAAAATTCAGTAATCGAATGGATCGTTCGTACAATTTTAGGGCATACTTCTTTCTTCTTATTCAGTTACGATTGTGGAGTCCAAATGTTATAGTTCAGATTATTATCGTAGTTAGGTAAACCATGGAACGAGGAACCAAAGGTCTAATGCTCGAACTATTTGAAGCTGGTGTCCCAAAGCAGATTCAGACTAAGAATGTTGCCAAAGTCAAACTGGACGAAATCAATATTAATAGTATAATAGAGGAACCAAAGGTCTAATGCTCGAACTATTTGAAGCTGGTGTCCCAAAGCAGATTCAGACTAAGAATGTTGCCAAAGTCAAACTGGACGAAATCAATATTAATAGTATAATAGAGGATTTTGCCGAAAGAGAAACAGGGCAGGATGCAATATAAATATAAACAAATTTGAAAGGGAGGGAGGGGTCTTTTCACTTTTTAAATTCAATTTCCATTTTTTACCAAACTCACCCCATGTTGGAAAGAGCCGATCGACACCCGAGCTCATTAAGCCACGGAAATCTCTAGGTACGCCCCTGAGTAAGTTATATCCTAGGCTCTTCGTGGGGGAGTGGGGGTATATCCAAGGCGGAAAAAACACCAAAGAAATCAAGACCCGGGAACTCCACAGTTTGTCGAGGCAACTTCAAAGGCAGAGGTTCCCCAAGGCTATCTTTTCAGGCTGGTTCTTAGAATATACCTTGAGCGTCTGGGGACCCCACGCAATTAAAAACAATGGATCAAGTGATCCACACTTTAATAAGAGAAGTGGTTTGTTGCTTCCTCTTCTCTCTCACTTCCCAACCAAAACATATCTAGGTTGATAAACTCGGCTAAAACCATTTTGCTCCTTTAGTTGCGTTGCGTCTTTTCAAGGACGTACCTATACGAATTAGTATCTTCGTAAGTCCAAACATTTACATTAAAAGACTTAAAATTTAAATTAGTTTTAGAGGGACACTCAAATTTTACGTGTTCTTGCTCCTGAGTCTACTACAAATGCACACAAGTGCTCAATTTTGTGTTCAAGCCATGTTTGCACGAAAGGGGGGTGGGGCATAAAATAGACATAGTGGTTACTTACCAACTGTTGTAGTAAATGCTGGGGTCCATAATTGATGACAGAAGTTATACGCTGACAACTTGGCGAAGTAGGTTTGTCCCACGCGAATGTTGGCTTATTGTTGAAAGTTTTTAGGTCCAAAAGCTGTATTAGCCAGGTATTTTTTAAAGTTTTTTAAAAATATTAATAATTATTTGTAATTACACGACTCTTAAGAGATTAAATGGCCATTTGCAGTTAAGAAAATGTCTAAATCTCAGCTTGGGTGCCTTGAACCAGACCCAGATGAATCGACAGTCGAAATCAGACAGAGCTGAAGTTTAAGTGTAAAGGAGAAAATTAGTAAAACAGTGAGAGCAGAGGGAATATTAAACATGGGGCAAACATATATAAGATGAACTAGTTTAACGAATCAATGGAGAACAGAAAAGGAAGACCGTGAAAGGAAGATGACAATTAAATAGGTTAAGGATGACACAGTTCTCAATACTCTAAATATCGCATTTTAAACCTCCAGAAATACGATCATACAAGGATCAAATGCGCTTACAAATACGAACTTTTGCCATCATTATGGATGCTGACCTATGACAACAACCTTGCAAATATACTCCACTATGATCTACTCCACGTTTAGGGTTTTCTTTTATCTAAAATAAAAATAAAAAACGACGGGAAATAAACTTCTTTTTTAATTTGTTTCCACAACTTTTTAGGGATAATAAAATCTTTCAGAGGCACAATTTATTCCAGCAAGAGATGTCTCCTCCCTTTAACCATCATATAATTAATTACAAACTTCACAAGGACCCTTCCACTCCTAAACTGGTAAACAATTACAGAATACCCAATTTTCACTCATTCTTCCTCTCTCTCTCAGCAGATTCTTCCCTGCAAAAGAATCCACCCTTTTATATTTTAGAGACCTTCGAAGGTTAATGTTTCTCGTGTACAGGTTGCAAAATTCGATCCGTTGAACAGACAAACCTACACCTCAAGCAGTGCATCTACAGTTTTTCCTCAAAGAACTTGGCAGCCTATTTCTAAACCAATCATTCCAACATCTGTAATAAATTTGTCTCCTGTCAAGAGTTCTCTATTTTTTACTCTAGTTCCTCTATTACTTCATTTAAAAAGTCATAGTCCCTCTATATTACCTCAACCTAAAAGACGGTAACACGAAATGTAGGCTCATATTTATTCAATTATTTTCATAACACAATGCAATATTACGCAATGCTAAGACTAAAAAGAAAGAAAACACAAGGTCAACAGCCCTAAGTCGCGTGCTCTCACTTATTCTGCTTTATGACCTTACGACCTTCAAACTTTCAATAATTCTCGGACTAACCTTGGGAGGACCTTGGCAATTATATCATTCGAGAATGTAAAGCAATTTAAAGGTTTCAAATTTCTTGGGAATCGGCCGAATAGTTACCATGTTATTGCAAAAAAAAAAAACACATTGAAAAGTAGTTTTTACCATTCAGACTGACCAACCTACGGACCGACATAGTAAATTATAGAGTCGCGTGCACGACTAATTATCTGCTACAAGATGTAAATAATACTCAATGTGGCTGACCTTTGCGACGATGACACGACGAAGTTGGCTATGATCTGAGCACAAGTGGCACGCAGGGTTTCAGTTGATATTTCCTCCGAGCATTTTCCCAGTTTGCACTCCATGAACGTCGACACTGATGCGATTTGGTAAAGGCGTGCTGCTCAAGCATCGACCATACTCCTAAGTCCATCGGGTCCAAATCTGTCAAACAGGGAGGCCAAAGTTCCTTTGACCAAAACCATTTAAAATTTGCCTGGCCCCCTAGTCTTGAGGAGTTTTTCTGTGTGGCGGTTGCTCCATCGAAGATGAGAGGTGGGTTTTATTATGCACGTTGATGTATGTTACGCCCACCCACACCATCATCGAAGCTAACTTGTGTCTCTTGAAGGATATGCGCTGTTCAACCGTAATCTCGCTTTTAATTTGTGCCCAAACAAACACGACTATTCTGTGTTGTGGGTGGCCTAGACAATGAACAACTTCTCATCCGTCCACAGAGCTGGAAGCTGCGTCATTAAGGGGCCGTTGGAGGAGCAACTTTGCTCTTCAGATTCTTTTATTTTTGGTGGGATTGAAAGGCAGATGTCATTTAGCTATGTTAAATGCAAGAAGTTTCTGATCATCTTTCAGCAATTTTTGCAAGGTTACATGGCTCACGGTGACCTATCAAGTAAGTTGTTTTGCACTCCTTGGATTTCGCCTGCTCTTGATCGGGACAGGGTGGTCCTCAGTCTTGGAATACAACTGCGTCTTTTAAGCCATTTGATAGCTTTAAACCTCCTATATAATGTCACAGTAAGATCCAAGATCTTGAAAATATTGCTCGCTGTCTTCCCGGCTTTTCTTTGTTTTTGTAATAACATTGTAACTAATCGGCCGATTCTAACGAAATTCGAAACCCTCATGTTGTTTTACATTCTCTTTCGAATGGTATAACTTCCAACTGGCGATTGCCAACAAGAGCATAGTAACCACATTACAATTCAGCCGAATTATTGGGGTATTTTAATAAAAACCACAACAGCAAATACCAAACACATAAAGGCCAGAACTAAAATAAAAGCCTAAACTACAAAGTTATGCTCCAACTAAAACAAACAACTATACACAGTGGAAAAGGTCCTCCTGCCAATTCCAAAAATTCTATTATGCCCCAATCAAGTGAGCACGAATCCTTCCCGAGTACAAAGGATAAGGGGGTAGAACACCCACTCGTTCTGGTACCGGGACAAGTAGCTTGAGCGAAGATCCCCCAGCCTGGGATACTAAAAAGAATGTGCCAGGCAGTCTTGAGAACAACACAGTCGTCACAATAAGGCACAGGCGAGCGCTTCATAAAATGGCGGTTCCTCCCGTGAGTGTGCCCGATTCAGACAACAGGATACAACCTTCCGCTCTCTGGGTATGGGGGATGAAGGGATAGAATCAGGGCGACAACGTGCAACTTTAGGTTTCCGTCGGCTGTCTCCAGTCTTTTTAGCCGGACGGTCTGAAGGGTTGACATGATTCCTGCTATGTAGTCAGTGCGGGAAAGAGCGAAACGCTTGTCCGGTTTCGCCCTTATTCGCCGCCATTCGTACATGTCCAAGAACGCAATAGAAGACAATCTCGACATCCTTCCTGCTCGCCGCAGCCGTGGCGTCACGTCACAGAAACTGCAAACTAGGGGATGAGGATATTCCAATGCCTCGAAAGCACTCAGAGCGCTCTGTGAGTCGCTATAAATCACAATTCCGTCTCCCGAACCAGGCACGAAATTACGATTTTATAGTGACTCAGAGAGCGCCCTCAGTGTTCTCGAGACATTGTATTCTGCGCACCCCTTGAACCCCAAAACTGACCAATGCAACTTTGAAGAATGTCAACTCCACCCACACAGAAGCAGAACTCTCAAGAAGGATTCTGGAATAAGCCCGAGTACAAGACCACGAAGCAGACCGACAACGTCACTTGGTCCATTCTCTTTAAGGATCAGACTATGAGGGGGCAACGAAGTCTTCCTAGTTCACCATCACAATCTGATATAATGCTATTTTTACTATCGTCGAGATACTCATCTCTTTCCGGGTTACACATTTAATATATATATATATATATATATATATATATATATATATATATATATATATATAGTACAAGAAAATAAGAGTTGGACGCGAATGAGCAAATGAGACAAGAAACCGGAGGTTTTTAGAAGCAAGAGAGAGGGACATTAGAAGAATCCAGAATCAAAGGGAGCAGAGGGCGGCACAGTGAAGGCGATCCTTTACCAAGAAGACATAAATAACGCCAGGGGGAAAAGTTTTGAATTCCTGGCCGGGACTCGAACCCGGGTCTGCTGATTGCCGGTCAGATGCTTTACCACTAAGCTACCAGGCACAGTAACTATATTTCGCCCAAAGCGTTACCCCATCAAACCCAGTATCTCCTTAAGCTAGGAACTTCCAAGGAATTTTTATACCACATCCTCTTACCCGCTCACAATTTAAAGGCTCACTGTCCATGTCACATACAAAGAAAGCAACTACAGGATCTGCGGGTGATAATACAACCACCACAGGGCTATGCCATTTTTATTTTCTGCCTTTCAAATAAAATTTGAAGACAGAAAGAAAGATGCAGAAACCTGGTGTAGCTGACTATAAATACATATAGTACAAGAAAATAAGAGTTGGACGCGAATGAGCAAATGAGACAAGAAACCGTAGGTTTTTAGAGGCAAGAGGTTTTTAGAGGTAAAGGATCGCCTTCAATGTGCCGCCCGCTGCTCCCTTTGATTCTGGATTCTTCTAATGTCCCTCTGTTTTGCTTTTAAAAAACTCCGGTTTCTTGTCTCATTTGCTCATTCGCGTCAAATTCTTATTCCTCTTGTACTATATGTATTTATAGTCAGCTACACCAGGTTTCTGCATCTTTCTTTCTGTCTTCAAATTTTATTTGAAAGGCAGAAAATAAAAATGGCATAGCCCTGTGGTGGTTGTATTATCACCCGCAGATCCTGTAGTTGCTTTCTTTGTATATATATATATATATATATATATATATATATATATATATAAGGAATTAAACCACACTTGATGAAGACACCTTTGTCAACTGGCAACTCAGTTGACAAGGGTGTGTGATACAGCGAAACTGTTCTGGATTAAATGTCTTCATCATGTGTGGTTTAATTCCTCATCTACCTTGCGTTAGTGCATCAACTTTCTTTATACGAGGGGCGGTCAATAAGTTTTGCAATTCGGATATAAGGAAACGAGATATGAGGAAAAGTGTTTTATTATTTTTCAATATAACTACCCTTGACTTCAATGCACTTGCGCCACTTGTCCCTGAGGCTTCGAATTCCCAACAACCAGAAATCTCCCGACTGCTGTTCAATTCCCTCCTGGACGGCGAGCTGGACATCTTCATCGTCCCCAAACCGGCGTCCACGCCGTGCAGCCTTGAGCTGTCGGAATAAAAAGTAGTCGCTAGGGGCCAGATCTGGACTGTAGGGGAAATGGTTGAGCTCCTCAAATCCGCACTCGCGCAGGGCAGCTTGTGCAACTCTGGCCTTATGGAAAGGGGCATTGTCGTGGAGGAGCAGGACACCGCGTGTCAACTTGCCGCGCCGCTTCTGACAGATGCACTTCTTCAACCCAGCCAGTTCCTTGGCGTAATATTGGCCTGTGATCCCTCAGAATCCCAGAAGATGGTGGCCATGATCTTCCCCGCTGCTGGTTGGGTCCGGAACTTGATGGGGTTCGGAGAGCCCCTGTGCTTCCAGACCATGCTTTCGAGCTTGGTCTCGTGATCCCAGTGATTGACCCATGTTTCATCACCTGTCACTATGCGTGACTCGAATCCCATCGGGTCTTGGTTGTAGAGGAGCAGAAGCTCCTCCGAACTTTGACGACGTTGAAGTCGATCATGGGGCGTGAGGTTTCGTGAGGTTTCTAGGAATCCTAGCCTAACCTTGGCCATGGTCAAATTGTCGTGGATGATGTTGATAACACTTCCATGTGATATTCCAAGTTCTCGCTTGATTTCTTTGACCTTCACCCGTCGATTTTCGAGGATCCTCCTCTCCACACGGGCCACATTGTCCTCGTTGGTCACGTCTGACGGGCGTCCTGGACGGGGGTCATCTTCAAGGGACTCACGACCATGGCAGAACTCCCTATTCCAGCGATCAATGGTTGCATAGGAAGGGGCGGTGTCGGTGTACACTGTATCATGCGTTCATGGATCTCTTTTGCATTCTTGCCTTCCTTGGTTAAAAAGTTGATCACTGCGCGGTGCTCAACCTTCTCCATTGTTGAAAAATTTGTGACTGACGATCTGCGATCAGCTACTGCTTCTTAAATAGACTAGGCAGGAGTGTGCGGCTGCAGGTCTTGACTTGTCATAACTTGTCCTAACACCCCCACAAACATCCATCCCCCTTCCTCTGTTTTGCCCTAGCGATTCGCAAAACCTATTTACCGCCCCTCGTATATATGAAAAAAGCTCACAAAGTGCACCTGAGTCAAAGTTAAGCAGATACATCCACAAAGGAAAAGTGAAAAACGATTCCGAGCGCTTTCGTCTTTATTCTTAAAGACCTTTTCAAGAATAAAGACGAAAGCGCTGGGAATCGTTTTTCACTTTTCCTTTATAGGTTGGGTGTATCTGCACCCACACACACACACACACACATATATATATATATATATATATATATATATATATATATATATATATATATAAAAAGAAACCACTGTTAGGAATCATAAAGTTAATTCAAACGTGACTAGTAACGATGTGTAGCTTCTAATATTATCTTCAGCCATAAACTAAAAGAAATTGGCAAAAATACTGGAATATAATAATAGGCAACCGAGATTAATCTGGGGTGGGGGCTAGGTCATTTATTCTATCCACCTCAACAAAAAATCTCAAGTGCAAAAAATAATTGTTTATCTCTACCATATTTCCCCTTGCTTAAGGAATTAAACTCCATTGTGTATCCCAACGTAAACACTTTAAAATATTCTTCAACCATCAGAAAACTTTTCCATTCCACTAAGCCAAAATCACAAAATAAATATGCAGGGGTTTATTTAATCCCGTATAAAGCCCCAAATCGCCCCTCTTTCTATCTAGGAGAGACCGGAAGGTCATTAGATAAACGTATATACGAACATAGAGGGGATAATCGAAGAGCAAGCAATGCATCAAGTATCTTTAATCATGTAAAAAACGCCAATCATGTAATATTTTTCACTGGCGGCCAAACAATTTATCATTGTAATGATTATAAAAGAAAAAAATATTAAATCCTCATAAATTAAAGAACTTTCGAATTTCAATTTGTCTGAACGGCACTATAAATGCAGTACCAATGTCCTAAAATTAGTCTTAAAGGCTATTATTTCGGTTTTTGTCAATTTCTTTCAGTTTAAGGATGAAGGTAATATGGGAATATATATATATATATATATTTTTTTTATTTTTTTTTTTTCATGAACGCGAAAGAATGATGAAATGAATCCAGCAAACCGCAAAAAAACAGGATAATTTTTTTCGTAAATGTAATTTCTTAATTCGCAAAAATTCCGTACAGGAGTGGGATTCGAACCGTGCACACTGAGGCAGCGAGCAACCGCTTTGATCTCAATTAAGCCGTCCCTTAGACTACTCAGCTACGCGGAAGACTAAAATCTTCCGAATAAACAAGCTTTTAAGGTACGCTTAAAAGCGTACCGAGGAAAAATGATCCTGTTTTTCTGTTTCTTGCGGTTTGCTGGATTCATTTCATCATTCTTTCGCGTTCATGAAAGATTTATGCCTTGTATATTCGCCGCGTGTTTACCTCAACTCTCCTTTGTCCTTTGAATTCCCTATTAATTTTTCTCTCTTTCATCGTCCCGATCGACCTTGAGAAGCGTACCTTAAAAGCTTGTTTATTCGGAAGAGAGAAATACGCAGAAAGAATGAGTCGCAGAGAGGCTCAAAAAGAGTGAGACGCGCAGATAGAGAGACGTACATAGAGAGAAACGTACATTGACAGAGACAGACGTACATACAGAGAGAGAGAGAGAGAACCTCCAGAAAGAGAGAGATATATTTGCAGAGAAAGAGACTTAGATATAGAAAAAACGGACAGACATAGAGGGGGGGGGGGAGAGAGAGAGAGAGAGAGAGAGAAAACAAAAACAAAACAAAGCAAACAGAGATAGACGCAGACAAACGGAAACAAAGAAACAGAAACAAAGGGAAACAGATATAGAGGCAGACAAAGGGAAACAAAGAGAGAGGAGAGACAAACACAGAGAGGAAACACAAAGGGAAAAAGAAAGAGAGAGGGGAGACAAAGGGACGAACACAGGCACCAAATTAGAGAAGAGAGAGAGAGAGAGCTACAAGGAAAAGAAGTACCCTAGTAGACCTTACGGTCTATTCAAAGAGGGTACCTTTGGCGTGACAGTTGAGCAGACGCAGTCCTCGAAAGTGTCAATTGACGCCCTCGAAGAACACTCGCACAACGGTTATGTGCCCAAACGGCTACTTTTCAAGACTTTGGCTAGACGCGACTTGAACTGATCAACAGAATTGCTGTTGACAACTTCCACTGGAAGTGCGTTCCAGTATGTATGTGAAAAATTTCCCACACAGATCACGGTGGTAACGCTTCAGCTCAAGTTCAAGTTTGTAGCCGTGATTTCTGGTTCTGTTCTCGCTAAACTGGAGAATATCCCTGTAGTCTACATTGTCGAAGCCTCAAAGTATTTTAAACTCTTCCATAAGCTGACCGCGCGGCCTCCGGGTCTCCAACGAGAATAAATCTAATTCCTGTAGCGTATCTTCATAACTCTTGTGTCTGATAGAGGGAATCAGTTTGGTTGCCCTACTTTGCACACGTTCCAATCACGTAATGTCCTTTCGAAAAGGACTCCAAAATTGTACGGCATACTTCAAGTGCGGCCGGACAAGGAAGTTGTGCAAACAGAGTACAATCTTCTTGTTCCGACATCCAAACTGTCGCTTTATGTAGTCTAACATTCTTTGGGCTTTCTTCTACGCCTCAATACATTGCTTCGAGAACTTGAGGTCACTAGTGATAGTTACACCCAAGTCCTTCTCAGTATCAGTGCATTCAAGAGAGGGGGGGGCACAGAGAGAGAGAAGGGAAAAGGGCACAGAGAGAGAGGGGGGGGAGGGGGCAGAGAGAGAGATGCAGAGAAAGAGAGATGGACGCAGAGACAGAGGCGCAG